>CM060111.1:45935558-46148058 GCA_030522415.1 Channallabes apus
GTCTGTCTACCTTTCCGTCTGTCCCTCTGTCCTTTTTTCTATCTGTCTCTATGTCTATGCGTTTCTGTAGCTTCGTATTTGTCTCTAGCCGTGTATCTGTCTGCCATGTGTCTAGGTCTCCCCCCCTTCTCTCTCCTTCTCTCTCTTTCTCTGTCTTTAAACACTGTAGGAGGAGGTAGAGGAAGTTAAAGGGGTAAGAAGCGGGAGGGTAATTAGTGGTTTAGATAATCGTTGGGAGATTTGGAGGTTAAATCCTCATTAAGGGCTCAGCCTCGCTCTGCTTCCTCAGCTGATCGATTATACATGTCTGATCCTTGTCTGCGTCATCTGTCCTATTGAACTCATCGCTCAAGCCCTCATGTAAAGCCCAAAACCTCAATCAATCTCTCACTCAACACCACATAATTTACCCATTTCCTCAACTCCTCACTTAAACCCTCAGTGTACTTCTCGCTCAACATCTTATTCAAATACTTTCTCAACTAATCACTCAACCCCACACTGAACCACCTACTCAAGCACTCACTCAACCCATCAGTCAATTCCCCTCTAAACTCCTTACTCAACTCCTCACTTACCTGCTTACTGAACCTCTTACTCAAGCCTATATTCAAATTCTTATTCAACCTCTCACGCAGCCCCACAACCAACCCCTCATTCAGTTCCTAAAACAACCCCACACTCAGCCCCGTAAGTAATCTCTTACTACCGCTCATTTAAACTGCTTACTGAACTTCTTACTCAACCCAATATTCAAATACTCACTCAGTCCCACAACCAACCCCTAATTTAGTCCCTCAAACAACCCCTCACTCAGCCCATCGACCAACCCCTCACTCAGCCCCTCAAACAACCCCTCATTTAGTCCTGCAAAAAACCCTCACACAGTTCCTGAATCAACCCCTCACTCAGCCCATCGACCAACCTCTCACTTAGCCCCCCAGCCAACCCTTTACTCAACCCTGGAACCAACCATTCATTCAGTCCCTCAACCAGCCTCTCACTCAGCCCATCGACCAACCTCTCTCATTCAGTTCCTAAAACAACCCCACACTCAGCCACGTAATTTTTCTCTTACTAAGTTTCTCAACCCCTCATTTAAACTGCTTACTGAACTTCTTACTCAACCCAATATTCAAATACTCACTCAGCCCCTCAACCAACCCCTAATTTAGTCCCTCAAACAACCCCTCATTTAGTCCTGCAAAAAACCCTCACACAGTTCCTGAATCAACCCCACACTCAGCCCATCGACCAACCCCTCACTCAGCCCATCGACCAACCTCTCACTTAGCCCCCCAGCCAACCCTTTACTCAATCCTGGAACCAACCATTCATTCAGTCCCTCAACCAACCTCTCACGCAACCCCTCAACCAACCCCTCATTCACTTCCTAAAACAACCCCACACTCAGACCCGTAATTTTTCTCTTACTAAGTTTCTCAACCCCTCATTTAAACTGCTTACTGAACTTCTTACTCAACCCAATATTCAAATACTCACTCAGTCCCACAACCAACCCCTAATTTAGTCCCTCAAACAACCCCTCACTCAGCCCATCGACCAACCCCTCACTCAGCCCATCGACCAACCCCTCACTCAGCCCCCCAGCCAACCCTTTACTCAATCCTGGAACCAACCATTCATTCAGTCCCTCAACCAAACTCTCACTTAGCCCATCGACCAACCTCTCACGCAACCCCTCAACCAACCCCTCATTCAGTTCCTAAAACAACCCCACACTCAGCCCCGTAATTTTTCTCTTACTAAGTTTCTCAACCCCTCATTTAAACTGCTTACTGAACTTCTTACTCAACCCAATATTCAAATACTCACTCAGCCCCTCAAACAACCCCTCATTTAGTCCTGCAAAAAACCCTCACACAGTTCCTGAATCAACCCCACACTCAGCCCATCGACCAACCCCTCACTCAGCCCATCTACCAACCTCTCACTTAGCTCCCCAGCCAACCAAACCTTTACTCAACACTGGAACCAACCATTTATTCAGTCCTTCAACCAACCCCTCACTCAGTCCATCGACCAACCCCTCACTCAGTTCTTCACTTAACTGCTTACTGAACTTCATTCTCAACTCCATATTCAAATACTCACTCAACCCCTCACTCTGCCCTTCAACCCACCCCGCACTTAGCCTCTTACTCAACTCCTAACTTAAGCATTTTATTATCCCCGCACTTACCCCCTTATTTAACCCCTTACTCAACTTCTCTAAATCCTCAATCAACTTCATATTCATCTTCCTATTGAATTTTTCAATCACCCTCTCACTCAGTCCCTTTTCATCCCTACACACTCCTCACTCAAAACCACACTCACACTCAACCCTCGAATTAGTCATTTGAAATTTATTTTTTTGCAATGTTGCATTAATAAAATGTATTTTTAGTTTTTATTGCTTTTATTGTGAACAATAAAGGATTAAAATTAAGCATTACACTATTGTAAGATGTCTTAAATGTGTTATTATGCATATTATTTATATAATATTGCAGATAATAAGGTTTCTGCATGTAATCCTGATATTTAACACTCCGTCTCTCCTGCCGATGGGTCTCCAGGTTTTGGCTTCGTGACGTTCGAGAACGAGGACGTGGTGGAGAAGGTGTGTGAGATCCACTTCCATGAGATCAACAATAAAATGGTGAGGGTTTCCTTCACACTGGTTCTTCTGGTTCTCTCCATTGTTACCGTGACGACAGGGCGTGTCCCAAACCTATTGTTATTCTCCTCTTTTGTGCCTTTTGTGTTCGCGCTGACCGCAGGTGGAGTGTAAAAAGGCTCAGCCTAAGGAAGTGATGTCACCAGCAGGGTCCTCCAGGGGACGAGCGAGGGTCATGCCCTACGGCATGGACGCCTTCATGCTGGGGATTGGCATGCTGGGTAATTTACACTTTAAACTTCAGTTTCTGACCTACACTAAGTTTCCTCACACCCTCTAAGTGAGAGCAGTTTGCTAAATGTCTTGCTTTCTCTGTCTCTCTTACACACACACACATACACTTACACACACAGACACAAATGCACAATCACATGCACACTTATTGGTATCTACTGCCCCCTCCTGGTCACAGTTACAATTACAGAATGTAAAATCAGAGTTTCTCATTAATAATTGAGTTTATTTCATAAGTACAGCACTCTCTCTCTCTCTCTCTCTCTCTCCCTCCCTCAGGTTATCCAGGATTCCAGGCAGCAACGTACACCGGCCGCAGTTACGCCTCTATTACTCCCGGATACACATATCAGTTCCCAGGTAACATAAACGTGTATTATCATATTATATATTGTTAATTATATTCAGTTATTTTCATTTAATATATAATTATTGATTTTAATAAATAATATATTTTTAAACTTATACTAATAGACATTATAATAATTATAATAAAAATTATATTAAATTTTATATATATATATATATATATATATATATATATATTATATAAGTAAGACATGAGTGTTAACTTCTACATAAATTCTGATGAGGACAAGAACAGTTATAATATAAACGATTTACTTGAACAGTAAATTTCAAAACACAATAAATGTTTAATATGTCTTAATTTGTAGTCAAACTGTTCACTTGTAAATTATAATATTATATCATAAACCTTTTTAACGGCACTAAGAATAATTAGTGTAATCATAATATATATAATATAAAAAACGATATCTTTAATGTTAGCATAAAAAATAAACAGCATGATGTAATAGCCATGTTGTTGTTGCTGTAATAACTAGAACTAATTGTGATAGAATTTTATTAAAAATAAAATGAAATCTTATAATTAAAACTTCATATTAAAAATGTTAATTATATTGTAAACAATATACTGAACTCATAACCATTATGTTTTACATACTTATTTAAATGTGTACTTTATTAAATACTTTCATGTAAAACATTTATTACTTCCCCAACACACACACACACACACACACACGCACACACACAAGCACAAATCTGAGCACTAATGGCATTACATGGCTGCTTGTAAATCTCGGTGTGTGTGTGTGTGTGTGTGTGTGTGTGTGTGTGGAGTGCAGTATAACACACCTTAAATCTAACCTTCTAAAGCAGTGTATTAATGTGTAGATTACCACCTAGACCTACATTGCGTAGTGTGTGTGTGTGTGTGTGTGTGTGTGTGTGTGTGTGTTTTTAAACCACTTTGTGTATGTTTTTGTTTTAGAATTCCACTTAGAGAGGACCCCCCTCCTGACTTCTCCCCACCCTCCCGAACTCACAGGTTAGTGCTTCTCCGAGCTTTACAAGCAGGAATCACACACACACACACACACACACACACACACACACACACACACACACACAAACACTTGAACAGAAACGAGTATTTTGAAAACACTTAATAGTATAAGTTGCTGTCTTCATCCCTCCCTGTAGTTCAGTGTTCGCCCTGTTAGTGACGCTGTAGTTCAGTGTTCGCCCTGTTAGTGACGCTGTAGTTCAGTGTTCGCCCTGTTAGTGACGCTGTAGTTCAGTGTTCGCCCTGTTAGTGACGCTGTAGTTCAGTGTTCGCCCTGTTAGTGACGCTGTAGTTCAGTGTTCGCCCTGTTAGTGACGCTGTAGTTCAGTGTTCGCCCTGTTAGTGACGCTGTAGTTCAGTGTTCGCCCTGTTAGTGACGCTGTAGTTCAGTGTTCGCCCTGTTAGTGACGCTGTAGTTCAGTGTTCGCCCTGTTAGTGACGCTGTAGTTAAGTGTTCGCCCTGTTAGTGACGCTGTAGTTCAGTGTTCGCCCTGTTAGTGACGCTGTAGTTCAGTGTTCGCCCTGTTAGTGACGCTGTAGTTAAGTGTTCGCCCTGTTAGTGACGCTGTAGTTCAGTGTTTGCCCTGTTAGTGACGCTGTAGTTCAGTGTTCGCCCTGTTAGTGACGCTGTAGTTCAGTGTTCGCCCTGTTAGTGACGCTGTAGTTCAGTGTTCGCCCTGTTAGTGACGCTGTAGTTCAGTGTTCGCCCTGTTAGTGACGCTGTAGTTCAGTGTTCGCCCTGTTAGTGACGCTGTAGTTCAGTGTTCGCCCTGTTAGTGACGCTGTAGTTTAGTGTTCGCCCTGTTAGTGACGCTGTAGTTCAGTGTTCGCCCTGTTAGTGACGCTGTAGTTCAGTTTTCGCCCTGTTAGTGACGCTGTAGTTCAGTGTTCGCCCTGTTAGTGACGCTGTAGTTTAGTGTTCGCCCTGTTAGTGACGCTGTAGTTCAGTGTTCACCCTGTTAGTGACGCTGTAGTTCAGTGTTCGCCCTGTTAGTGACGCTGTAGTTCAGTGTTCGCCCTGTTAGTGACGCTGTAGTTCAGTTTTCGCCCTGTTAGTGACGCTGTAGTTCAGTGTTCGCCCTGTTAGTGACGCTGTAGTTTAGTGTTCGCCCTGTTAGTGACGCTGTAGTTCAGTGTTCACCCTGTTAGTGACGCTGTAGTTCAGTGTTCGCCCTGTTAGTGACGCTGTAGTTCAGTGTTCGCCCTGTTAGTGACGCTGTAGTTCAGTGTTCGCCCTGTTAGTGACGCTGTAGTTCAGTGTTCGCCCTGTTAGTGACGCTGTAGTTCAGTGTTCGCCCTGTTAGTGACGCTGTAGTTCAGTGTTCGCCCTGTTAGTGACGCTGTAGTTCAGTGTTCGCCCTGTTAGTGACGCTGTAGTTCAGTGTTCGTCCTGTTAGTGACGCTGTAGTTCAGTGTTCGCCCTGTTAGTGACGCTGTAGCTCAGTGTTCGCCCTGTTAGTGACGCTGTAGTTCAGTGTTCGCCCTGTTAATGACGCTGTAGTTCAGTGTTCGCCCTGTTAGTGACGCTGTAGTTCAGTGTTCGCCCTGTTAGTGATGCTGTAGTTCAGTGTTCGCCCTGTTAGTGACGCTGTAGTTCAGTGTTCGCCCTGTTAGTGACGCTGTAGTTCAGTGTTCGCCCTGTTAGTGACGCTGTAGTTCAGTGTTCGCCCTGTTAGTGACGCTGTAGTTCAGTGTTCGCCCTGTTAGTGACGCTGTAGTTCAGTGTTCGCCCTGTTAGTGACGCTGTAGTTCAGTGTTCGCCCTGTTAGTGACGCTGTAGTTAAGTGTTCGCCCTGTTAGTGACGCTGTAGTTCAGTGTTCGCCCTGTTAGTGACGCTGTAGTTCAGTGTTCGCCCTGTTAGTGACGCTGTAGTTCAGTGTTCGCCCTGTTAGTGACGCTGTAGTTCAGTGTTCGCCCTGTTAGTGACGCTGTAGTTCAGTGTTCGCCCTGTTAGTGATGCTGTAGTTCAGTGTTCGTCCTGTTAGTGACGCTGTAGTTCAGTGTTCGCCGTGTTAGTGACGCTGTAGTTCAGTGTTCGCCCTGTTAGTGACGCTGTAGTTCAGTGTTCGCCCTGTTAGTGACGCTGTAGTTCAGTGTTCGCCCTGTTAGTGACGCTGTAGTTCAGTGTTCGCCCTGTTAGTGACGCTGTAGTTCAGTGTTCGTCCTGTTAGTGACGCTGTAGTTCAGTGTTCGCCCTGTTAGTGATGCTGTAGTTTAGTGTTCGCCCTGTTAGTGACGCTGTAGCTCAGTGTTCGTCCTGTTAGTGACGCTGTAGCTCAGTGTTCGTCCTGTTAGTGACGCTGTAGCTCAGTGTTCGCCCTGTTAGTGACGCTGTAGTTCAGTGATGCTCAATTCAATTAATTTTCCCAACCGACAACCGCCGTTCGTTATCCGAACATTAACCGTTAACTGATCCGATTCAGTGGCGGTTCTACACTGAATTGCTCCCTGGGCTAGACTCCCTCCCGGCGCCCAGTTCGCCCATGCCTAAAACCGCCACTGATCCGAATAGAATATTAAGTTAGAATTAAATGAAAATAGAACTGAGGAGTGTGTGATTAAATATACAAACATTGTTTTTGCAGTTTTTATTTGAAAATGTGTGAACAGCAGCACACAGAACATATCAAGAACAAAGCGTTTCCGACAACAGAGAAAAACAAAGTAATATAAATAAAAATAATTAAATAAATAGGCCTGCAGTAAATATTTTTACGTAATTAAAAAATTAAGATTACAAAACGAAAACACACTGAAATACCTTTGAAGCTTGTCTCAGGTAGGCACATATTTTCATACATTGGCTACTAAGTTTTTTCGGTTAAAAAAAATAGCAGGCCTGCCTCAAACCACAAACTGTCTAGTTTTTATAAAAAAAAAAAATCCCCACCAAAAGTGACATCACACCATTCCCGATCGAGCTGCACGAAACGGTGCAACATACGTGAGGGTCGTCTGAAAGCTGCGCGGCGAGAAACGGTCCAAAGTTTTAGGCGGAAGAATAATAAATGGATTTCGGGGGCATTTCTGGGGGAAGAGTAATAAGTGCGCCTAGGCACACTTAATAAAAAAAAAAAAATGTATATATATTAAAAAAAACATTTTAAACCCTAAACTGATCAAAATTAATTATTTCGGTTAACGGTTAATCGGTTAATATGAGCTTCCCTACTGTAGTTTGATGTTCATCCCTTTAGACAAATTATTCCAAACTGACCAATAACATACTTTTGTATGGACTGTATGAACGTATTTTTATGGTGTGTGTGTGTGTGTGTGTGTGTGTGTGTGTGTGTGTGTGTGTGTGTGTGTAGCGATCCCTCTGACAGCGTATAATCCGATGGCAGCAGCGGCAGCTGCAGCAGCTGTGGTAAGAGGTGGGTGCAATTTTCCCTTTTTTCCACTTCAAAAGAAATTAATTAGGATGTACCTTAATTATGACGGGACGCAGTCATCCCTACATACATGAATAAACAGCTACTGTTATTGATGTCACTAGGCTCCGCCCCCTCTCGCTCTGCTGGCTTTCTGAGCACTAGCAGTCCTGGACCAATGGCAGAGCTTTACGGAACGGCCAGTCAGGAGTCCACAGTGAGCAGTTACATCAGCGCTGCAAGCCCCGCCCCCAGCACCGGCTTCAGCCACAGCCTCGGGGTAAGAGCTCGTCTCGGATCTCATCGTCTATCATATTTATAAATATACTGTACTGTATGGGAGTACTGTTTAAAATCTTAAATAATAATGTAAATTTAAATATTCTGTTATAAAATCTGTCATTTCTTTGTAACCACTAGCTACAGTACGTTTGTGAAGTTGAAAAAACAAGTTATTTTCTATGCCTAGCTCATAAATTATGATTTTATAGTAAAAACTAACCCTAACCCTATATTTTATATACAGACTTTTACATTCTACAAAATTATACTGATGTTATTTGTGACTTGCTTCATTATTGACATTATTGTATGATATCAGTAAAAAATGTTATAATGATGTGCAAAGCTGATATTATATTTAAATTATAACTACAATAATTAAAAAAAACTTATTATAACTTTGTTATAACTATGTTGTACTTTATAAACTACACAATTACAGCCAAATCACATAAATACTTTATGTGAAATTTAAAGCGTCAGCCATACTATAATTAGAACTTTAATATTTTATAATATATTACCGAATATGGCTAATATGATGATTAAATGTAAAAGAAGGAAAGAAACTTTCTCCATTATGGAACTGATCTTCTTTCATTTATAACCCTGTCGTGCTGATGAGAACTCTAAGTGGTTTTACATTTTTCTGACATTCACTCACTTTTTCTCTCTGTTTTTCAGGGTCCTCTGATCGCTACAGCGTTCACTAACGGCTACCACTGAGATGGTGCGTATCAACACCTTTCTGTACAGAGCACTGCTGGCTAAACTAGCGAGCTAACGTCAAGCGTCGCTAATCTGAAGTACTAGAGAACTTTCCGGGATTAACTGAGTGTGACTGTTTGTTTGTTTTTTTGTTTTTGTTTGTTTGTTTCCAGGCAGATGAATGGATGAGCCAATCACGCGCTTCCATGCAGAAAAACTACACTAGTGTTTCCTGTGTTTCTCTTACATCACTTCCTGTACTAACACTGTCTCTGTCTCACTCCTAACAGAAGGACATGTAAATATTTTATTTCTGGTACGAAGGAAAGCTTTCTTGTTTTTTATCTTTTAAATATTTTCACTCTTCCTGTTGATTTTTTCCCCCTTTGTGTCCGACATGCTGTTTACTTTTCGTTCCGTGTTTTTTTCGAGACACTGTAGGTTTACACTCGTAGCCTCACGTTTTAAGATGTCAAACCATTGACGGGAGCAATAATGTGTGTCCTGTGCAGGCATGTGCCGAGATTAGTTGCATCACCAACATTCCCGGGTTAAAAATACAAAAACACACATTTTTATACTGCGCTCACTGCATTCTAGTTTTATATGCTAATGTCGCTAATAATGACTACGACTAAAAAAATCATCTCAGATGTCCTAACAGATTAACTGATGTTAGCCAGCTAGCTAGCACTAACACTGAACATTTCACACATTCATAAAGTTCATGTAAATTACTCACAATCTGTCATGCTAACTCTGTATCAGTGATTATTCACTGAAAAGCATTCATTCTTAGTTAAATAATCAACATTCATACTTTTATTCAACAATCTTAGACTTTTTTAACGCAATCCAGTCAGGTAAACTCAGGTTGACATGCTAGCTAATATTAGCAGTGAAGATTCCACACTTTTAAATTGTCATTTGTTAGCTGTAAGCTAGCTAGCATTAAGAGTGATTACTAACTAGCTGATATTATCAGTGAATATCATGATTGTTTGCTACTAGGAATTATTATTCATCTCACTGAGGCTAACTCGTATTACACAACTAGCATTAGCACTGACTTTAGCAGTGTATTGTCTCTTAAAGTCAAGTAGGATTTTGGCTGGCTAGTTAGCTTGCTAGCATTACCAATATAGATTAGGATATACAAAACCTCTCAGAAATCCTGTCAGGTTAGCTGTTAGCTGTGTAGATATGATGTTCTTTAATTAGCTAGCGTCTGTTAGCATTAAAGATGAAGAAGGAGAAATACTATCACTTCAAAGTTTCTCTCAGAAATCCTGTCAGCGTAGCGTTAGCAATGAAAATTATGAGCATATATGAGAAAAAACAGCCTCATAAAATATGTCATTTCATAATGTCTTTGGAAGCTAGCTAGCTAGTG
Organism: Channallabes apus; assembly: GCA_030522415.1. Lineage (NCBI taxonomy): Eukaryota > Metazoa > Chordata > Actinopteri > Siluriformes > Clariidae > Channallabes > Channallabes apus. Next base: position 45,945,609 of record CM060111.1, read on the forward strand.
AGCATTACACTCAACACCATAGCATGGTAGCTAGATAATAACTAGCCACTGTTAGCAATAAAGATATAAATATATATATATATGATTTATTTTAATCCTGTCAGGTTAGCTAATGTTAACTAGCTAGCATTAACAGTTATGCATATAAACATTCATACACATGACATTAAAATTTGTCTCAGAAATCCTGTCAGGTTAGCTGATGTTATGTCCGCTAGCTAGCTAGCCGCTGATAGCAGTGAGGATTAGGAACATTTATACATATGATTTTAATAAATTCTGTGAGGTTAGTGAACTACTTTTCTACCATCAGTGATAAAGAATTATGATTAATGAATGAGGCTTAAAATAGTCTCGTAAGATGTATCACGCTGCCTTTTGGTAGCTCTAATAATTTGGAATAAACATCCTGTGAGGTGTCCTGTCAGGTTAGCTCCTGTTGGCTAGCTGGCTAACACAGGCTGTGTGAGCGGCACGTGCCTCGTCCTTGACTCCGTTTGATTTCGTTTTTTTTTTTAATGGATACGATGCATTTTTTCAGATGCTAATTTTTCTACGGAAAATAAATATTCGGAAGGAATGTCAAAAATGTATATTTTTGGTAGTTTTGCAACTGGATTTTATGATATTTGATTGCGATCAGATGAAGCGAGGACATATTTTTCATGGAATTTGATCTTTTTGTGTCTTGTAAAGGATTTTAAACGCTGTCTTTTGGATCTTGTTGAGATCAAAATTGATTCACTGTGGAAAACATCTGTGATGTGTGACGTGTGTGTGTGTGTGTGTGTGTGTGTGTGTGTGTGTGTGTGTGTGTGCGCGTGTGTGTGTGCAACATGCGATACAAGATACAAAAAGCTTTGTACACTTAACACACACTGTTTTCTTTGAATTTAATATGTTAAACTCTTTTTTTTTAACTTGTAATGTTGATTGTCTGTCGAGTGTGAGGCTACTAAAAATGCTGGAACTGTGTGTGTGTGTGTGTGTGTGTGTGTGTGTGTGCACGATTTATAATGTGAATGTAATGACTCTCACTGTAACACTAAACCTTGTCATTAACGTCTTTGTGTTGTGTTCGCGATGGCCGACTGTTCAACACCGTTCCCTCTAAACACCATCGATATGAAGTAACGTCGTGTTTGGGGGGATTTGATGTCTTTTTTTTTAATTATTATTATTTGAAGACCGATTTCAGTGACATTAACTCCAGATCTCTTCCATCACGTCTCCTGTCAAACTTCACTGTCAAAAACAACATTTCAAAAAAAAATTCCTAATAAATTATTTCAATATAAAATGTGTGTTTACTGCATTATGATCATCTGGCACTGAGCCTTTGAGGTCCCAGGGTGGATCTAAGAAGTTGACTATGAGGTCAGGTGAATGGACAACAAGGTTGCCAGATTGCCACACAAGAAAAATGTGATTTGTGATGAACTTAAGGCAATGGAGTCCCACAGTGACTGGAACAGCCTTATGGTCTTGGTCCACAAGTTTATTGGGTCGCTCCTGTTCTCTAGAGAAGTATTTTCCACACCATTTGTTTTACACCAGGACATTCAGTTTAATGCTCCCATGACATTTTTGCATCTGACAGACAACGCTCTGTTCAAACACTGCACTATATATTTAGATGACATCATCATTTATAGTAATGACTGGCAGTGGCACAGGAAACACCTGTCTGTGGTGGGCGTGGCTTATGGAGAACCCTATGAAGTGTGTGATCTAGGTTTTCACACTTGGGACAGTTTTGGCTGGAGCTGAGGACCGTTCGCTCCTGGGTGTTTCTTTATAATGCCATCTTTAAGTTAAGTTTGTCCCTCAGCACCATCACATTTGTTTAATGTATTTTCTGAATTTTATTATTTATATTTTATTTACACAAGAAAAAAATGTCTAAATGTGTTTATATTTATAAAGCTGCTTTTACAATAATCCCAATTGATAAATGTGCAATACAAATAAATGTACATGGCAGACAGAGGCAGAGAGGGACAGGTAAAACTGAAATGTTTGTTTATTTTGCATCTGGTGAAATATTCTTAATGCTTAATATCAATGAGCAATAATTTTATTGTCATGTAACTCATAAACAGTGCACTTATCACGTTGTTAATTGACATAATGTACAAAAACAATTCACAGATTCAAATTTTGTATTTAAAGAACACTTAACATGTTTGTTTTTTTCAACACTGGACAAAAAAAAAGTCAAATGAACCTTACAGCAGAGTGGTGTGAAATGATTTGTTTTTCGCATACCCAAGTTAGGACGGTGGGGTCAGAGCCAGCACTCATATAGCGACCACTGGAGCCGACAGGGTTAAGGGCCTCGCTCAAGGGCTCAACAGTGGCAATTTGTCCATAGTGGGGTGGTGTGGTGGGGTGGTGTGGCGGTGTGGTGGTGTGATGGAGTGTTTGTGGTGGTGTGGCGGTGTGGTGGTGCGTTCAGACCTTCTGATCAGACTCCCAGAACCTGTTGAGATTTTATGTACATGAGTATAAAACCTCGGTGTCTGTTGTGCTTTCAGCTTTCAGCTCCTGTAAACAAACAAACAATCAATATAGATTATATAGGATTTACATTATAGCAGTACTGTATCTTAGACAATGTGGTCATGCTACGACAGTACGGTGTTATAATCTTTAATCTTGAATGTGTCATTCGTATGTGTGTTTATGTTTCTGTACAGCTTAGACAATAAAACATTACCGTAATTATGTAATTTACAGGCATGAGAAACTCAAGTCACCTCGTGATTTAATTAATATTGCAATTCTGCAATTATCACGATTTTATAAACATCATGACTGGATATTACATTTTCCCATTTTTTTTACCTTTAAAATATTAAACAAGTTGCCAGAACTCAAAGGTTTTATACCTGATCTTCATTCAACAGCTTCACAAGTAAACAGAACCTGAGTAAATAAACCGAGCGCGTTCCTTATAACATTAGTTTTCTCATCTAAAAACCAAGTGCAGTATTTAAACACTACAAACTAACTTTAAACACAAGAGTTTAACATTTAACTACAGATTATATTAAACACAAAGATCAGCGTGTATCTCTATTACATCATCCGCCAGAATTATTATTTCTAAACAAACTTAGTAAATAATTGACTCGTACCACACGGGATGCCAGTGTGTGTGTGATGAGGTTCGCATGTACGTCTGTAGGTGATAAAGAAATGCTGATGTTTTACTGCATCAAACGTCTCCAAAGTCGTGTGTGTGGATTGAGGTGTTACAAACACGCGGCCGTGTGCAGCTTCTAACACCAACGCGCCTTCTAATGTGTGTGTGTGTGTGTGTTTTGTAGACTGCTTAGAGCACACAGTCTTTTGAGGCTGGTGTAAGTGTGTGTGTGTGTGTGTGTGTGTGTGTGTGTACTCAGTGGGTTTTAAGACTAATTCACTTGCACAGTTTGGAGAAAACAGCAGATTGGCGGCTTTTTAAATTCTGCAACTTTTGATACTAAATTCTGATAAAAACATTTTTGTTGCACCGTTTGCACTCGGCACAGAATCGGGTTTATATCTGAGGCTGATCGATAATGTCTGATCAAACTGGAAACCAGTCGATTACGGCCAAAAGAAAATGAGACTTTGGAGTCAGTGTTGTGATACACGAGTGATGAATGTTTATAATAATAACTGATGCACTAAAAACATGTAAATCAAACCACTGATATATTTACTGATAAATTATACTAATAAATAATTATATAAATAAACAGGTCGACAGATGTTTATTACCTGCGATTGCATCTTTAGTTTTGTTCTCATGCAGCGTCCTGTTGAAAGTTTTTTGAGAACATTAGCTGTGATGTAATATTCAGTTATTACTAGTGCTATAAGTATTTACTTTGTAAATATATAAACAATTATTATTTTAAAGCTTTTTCTCACCAATTTTATTTATGTTTTAAGTGACGTTTTTGACTCACCTCTGTGTATACAGCATGTGACTGATATCACACACACAATAAACAGCAGTAAAGCTATGGTCCTGTCTTCTGTCTACATTCCTGACGTTAGATCCCGAGTGATGTTGATGTGGTCAGTGGAGTCTGTAAACAACAGAATTTCATGTATTAATGACTTTATATCATTATTTAATCATTTCGAATACTTTATTGTTTCCGCAGCAACATCGTTAAAAAGGGATTAATAATATCCAGTTTATTTACGGTGAATAACACTGATGGAAGGAGTCTCCAGTGTCGGTGCTTCATAACAGTCAAAGCTTTATTCATTACAAGAGAAATAATAAAGAGAAGCTGGTGAGGGAACGAGTGTTTAAAGCTGCTAATAACGTAAATTAGGTCAAAAACGCATATTAGCAATAATGTTGTGATTATTATGGTTCATAAAATGCTGAAAATCTTAATTTTTTAAAATTACTATTTTGAATCACTGTGTATGGAATGTGCACAAGCAACAAATAAACTTATTGTATTTAGTAATATTTAGTATAATATCCTGAATCATGAGAAAAGCTTTAATATCAGAACATGTACTCACTCACGGTTAGCTCAGTTCCTCTGCCATCAGTTATGGTTCTGAGTACAGGAACATCTTGCCACACAGTGCAGTAATAAACCCCACTGTGGTTCTCATTCACTGGGTGAAGTGTGAGTGTGTGAGATTTATTCACATGAGTTTTAGGTTTTATATCTGATATATTATAAGCTTCACTTAGAAATACTGAGTGGTTATTTTTCCTCCACAGTATTTTCAGGTTTCCTAGCCGTGATGTCCAGAGTGTGAAGTGACAGGTGATGTCCACTCGCTCTCCCGACACTGCAGTAACGTGTCGTGGTGTTTGCCACACGGTCAGGTTTAATCCACACACACATCCTACAGACACACAAACTATTTAAAGTGACAGAAAATCACCTGATAAAGGCAGTTTGTTAAATATTCTCAATCTTTTTATTTTTTTATAGAGACACAAATCAAAAGTTTGATGTTCAAGCGAACATCACATTACACACACATTACACACACATTACACAATCACACGTTTAAACAAGAATAGTGAGGACTGAAGTCTTACCTGTGAGAATCACGTTAAAAAATATACAGCACGCTGTTTTCAGAGTGTGTGTCATGGTGTGTGTTTCTGTGTAATGCAGACTGTGTTTGATGGTCAGGCTGTATATGTGGGTTTATACACATGTACACACACGCACACACACACACACACTGTATATATGTATACTGTGTGTATTTGTTATTTTTATTATCAATTTTATTTATTTATTTATTTTACTATGGAATTAGAAGGTGCGGCCAAACTTCTGACTGTTAGTGTAATTTTATCTGATAAAACAACTTAAATAAAAATATAAAATAAAATAGTAGTAAATGTTTAAGGTTTTTAATCAATTATAAATAAAAAATAAATGTTATTGTAATACATGTTAAATCTTGTAACAATCTTATTTCTTGTTTCTTATTACTTTAGTGTTTGTTTTTACTAAAACTTTTTTTCCTTCAAATTGTTTTTATTCAGATTATTTTTACTCTTGTGTATGTAAGATATTTTGTTGTTAATTAAATTGCTGTAAATCTTTGTGTAAAATATATTTGATAATAATAATAATAGTAAAAGTAATTATTTTGCATTTATTACAATAAATGTTAATGTTAAAATGTACAAAATGTAACTCTGAATATTAACTACTTTAAAAACAAGAAATAATTATTTACATTGTGATTAATTTGTAATTAATTTTAATAACAGGTTAATTGTTAATTGTTGATTACTAATTGACAGAAGATTGAAGTCTTACCCGTGAGAATAATGCTCAGAAATATACTGCATGCGGTTTTCAAGGTGTGTGTCATGTTTGTTTGTTTCTGTTCAGATTGTGTTTGATGGTCAGGCTGTATATGTGGTTTTACACACACACACACACATACACACACACACACACACACACACACACATGCATGCATGAATGCACGCATGCACACATAACACACACACACACACACACACACACACACACACACACACACTCTCTCTCTCTCTCTCTCTCTATAGAGGTGAGTCTCTCTTTACATATATAGAAATTATATTTTTCATTATTTTTATTATTGCATTTTATGTTTGCTTTTTATTCATTGCATGTGGAGCACAGTCAGAGGAACATTTCTGTTTGGCTGTAAAACTTTTCAACATTCAAATAAAAGTTTGCAACTGAGCAAATACACTGAAATTTAAAAACACTTACAGAGACAATAACAAATACCATCAAATTTCTATTCTAAATTATTAAAACCTCAATAAAAACGTTTAACATTAGTGAGTTTGCAACATAGTTCAGGAGGAAATACAGATTTTTATTGTATTTTTTAGTAAATAATCTAAAATTAGTATTTAATAGTAATTACTTACTAATTCAGAAAGTTTTTTTTATTATTTTTTAATTTTAGTGATTTATAGTGCTTTTATTTTTCACAGTTATATACATTATAGAACATTATATAAATATACACTATATAAACATTACACTTCATATCTTCTACATTATCAGAAATTGTTATAATGATTTTATGCGAATGTCTGAATATAAAACCTCATTTGCATCTGCTGCACATCCCACATCTGGAGCATCACTGGCCTGTAAACAAGACAAACAAATACAATTTTAACAATCAAACAAATAAATAAAGTTCTACAGAAACACAACGATGTTTAAATCCACATTATGTTCACAATCACAACTCCACTAAAAATGTTTTCGGTTGGTGGTAAATACTACCCTTGTAAATAGTCTACCATTTACCTATTATTTTAGTCAGCAAGTTTAATTATATAATAACGAGTAAAATTCACCCACACTACCTAATTATTTATAGTAATAACTGCAACCTAAAAATACATTGTAATATATACTGTATACCCCAAAACATTGGCTTTGTTGTAAGCATGAGCTATTTGAGGCACATGTTCATTTGTCAAGCTTCTGGGCTGAAGGTAAGATATCTTTGTAACATGCCGTTTTTTATTTATCATATCATGAAAGCAAAGGGTAACATTTATTCTCATCTCTCATAAGATTTGTGGTCACTGTTCTATATTCGACGAGAAGTTCACATTTGTAGCTTTCTTTAGGCAAACATTTGTCATAAGCTACAGTAGCTTAGCTAATGTTAATGTACAGGAGAAAAGGTATTTTTCCCGCATGAGTTAGGTATTAGTGGTGCGGGAAAAAAAACGTGATATCAAACGTTTAACCGGGACTATAATATTGACTCGTATTTTATGCCTGTAAAGTAATAAAGCACAATCTGTTTTAAGTCACTGAAACATTAGCTAGTAAGATAGCCAACTCTTATAGCTAGCTAGTGACTTAGCCAAAGTCTAGGCTAACTGATAAAGTTAACGAAAAATATAGAAACAACTTTAATTACAGAAAGCTAACGTTTAAATATAAGTATTTGTGTTTTTTGCTGGTAAAACAAGACGTTTGGAATTAAGCTTTAGCTACAGCATTTAAAATATACACTTGCCTGATATTAAAGTTGTGTTTAAGAAATGTTTGTCACTCAAACAAATGTTATTTTTGTGTTGGAAAAATGATAGACACATTAACTTAATTGTAGTTAAATGTTTACTTCAGCAAGCGTGCATAAATGAAAAATACAATTGTCCAGCATAAGATGCTAACAGTGCTGTTGTTAAACATAGTGTTGAAATCTAGAACACTTGTTTTCTAAATTATGTCTTTAATCCATTTATTCATTAAAAAGCAGCAATTTGTTTTGATACAAACTACTTATAATTAGGACAGTCACACAACATTTTCCTTTTGTAACATGGATATAACTGACTTTAAGATGTGCTTTTATGAGCTATGATTAGGTCAATGCCACATATGTGTCAATAATAAAGAATTGTTATAATCCTATGTTGAAATGTTTATACCAGTGTCTGTATGAATTGGACTCATTTGTCTGCATGAGGTGAATTTGTCTGCGTTTGACTGTTTAGGTAAAGTCAGCTAAACTCCACACTGAATGGAATAGAGTGCTTCCTTGCTTTATGTTGGGGACAGTTACCCAAGTCTACAGTAAGTACGGTTATTCAGTGTTATTCTCTTATTCTGCTATTTTTATAAAAGATAGTTTTGCTATTTGATTATAAAAAAAATAATAATAATAAAAAAACTGATCTACGGTGTCGGGTTAAACTTTCCTGATTAAATTTTGGCTAGTTAGTCATAAACTACCTATAGAATCTAACCAAAAAATGTGAGGTAACAATTTGCACTCAGTTTGTTTGGGTACATTTCACCCCATATTTTTTCGTAAAAAGTACCTAAATAAATTAACTATAACATGCCGATTGAATTTACTTAAAGTCTACTCATTGCATAACATAATGTTACTTAATTTTAATAAGTCATTCATTGTGTGATGCAATGAGTAGAATTTACCTAATCTTACGAAAAATATGGGGTGAAATGTACCCAAACAAACTGAGTGCAAATCGTTACCTCACATTTTTTGGGTAGATTCTATAGGTAGTTTTTTACAGTGTATAATTAGTTTTACACAAAACATAATACTTTTAGAATATGAATAAAATATGAACTTCTTGCTCTTACCTCCTGTGTCGTTTTCTTCTCATGATGTTTGTGAATTTTCACTGTAGCGTAAACAACACCCAAATCATCTGTCTGTGCCGTCTACAACACAGAACCAGTTTCTGTTCATCATTTCATTCATACTCTAATACAAATTACTTCGATTTCAACTGAAGATCAAAATATTAATACAATACGATACAATAAAAATGTCACATTTACAGAGAAACCCTGTTATTAAACATTTAATAAAATTACATTAATTTATAATTTATTAAAAACCTTAAACATTACTAACATAGTACTACTATTTTCTTTTAGTCTATTTTATAAAATTTGTCAAAACTTTTGACAGCCATCAGACATGTGATATTAAGGGTTCTTTTCTTAGGTATTTGGGTCGACTCCCTTATATAAAACACTCTGGATGAGAATGTGTGACAAATGCCTAAATATAAAACAATTAAGCATCTGGTATATTACAGTAAAACTGCTAAGTGGCTCTAACAAATTATGCTCAAAATAAGTTACATAGGGTAAATGCAAATCTAAAAATGCATTTAAAAATTTTCTTGTATAGATTTTACATTTTAATTTCATTTATCTTTTATATAGATAGATAGATAGATAGATAGATAGATAGATAGATAGATATTACCTGGTTTTCATTCTTTCCTTTCATGCAGCGATCTGTAGAAAGTTTTTGGAAAAAGTATATGAAGCTGTAATCAGACGCTGTGATGTAAAACAAAGGTCCCTTATCACCTGGTCATATTATTTGTACTTATATTCTATAAACATATCTTATCAGTATATTACGCTGATGTTTATCTCTCACCTCTGTGTACACACAATATCAGAGATGTAATGCAGACAAGAATCAGCGCTGAACCTAAAACTGCCATCCATTTTACTGACTTCTCATGTTGATCAGCTGTGTCAGTGTTGACTGTGTTGTTTCCCACAGTGGAGTCTGTATACATGAGAATTAAATATATTATAGACTATGTTTAATTATTTTATATTTTGTAATTCATTATGGTTTCCATAGTAACAGCTCATTCACAGGGATGTGAATAACACACTGTCTATTGATTAAATATTTTCTGTAAGTAGTAACGTGTTTACAAAATTGCATAAAATTTATATAAAAAATACAATTATTATAAAAATATGGAAATTTTCAACATATCAGAACATGTACTCACTCACGGTTAGCTCGGTTCCTCTGTCATCAGTTATGGTTCCGAGTACAGGAACATCTTGCCACACAGTGCAGTAATAAACCCCACTGTGGCTCTCATTCACTGACTGAAGTGTGAGTGTGTGAGATTTATTCACATGAGTTTTAGGTTTTATATCTGATATATTATAAGCTTCACTTAGAAATACTGAGTGGTTATTTTTCCTCCACTGTATTTTCAGGTTTCCTAGCCGTGATGTCCAGAGTGTGAAGTGACAGGTGATGTCCACTCGCTCTCCCGACACTGCAGTAACGTGTTGTGGTGTTTGCCACACGGTCAGGTTTAATCCACACACACATCCTACAGACACACAAACTATTTAAAGTGACAGAAAATCACCTGATAAAGGCAATTTGTTAAATATTCTCAATCTTTTTTTTTAAATAAAAAAAATGCATCTTTCATTTATTGTATGTAATTACATTTTTATTGTTCTTTAAAACATATTTCTAAAATATATTTTTTCAAAGGTAAGGACTAACTTTTTTTTTCCAATAAAGTTGAATTGAAATCAGCATTATATTTTCCGCTGCTTATTCGCATAAACCTTTTCGTGCTTTAATTTATGAATTGTGTGCAGTAAAATGCTACACACAATTTATAAATTAATCCTAATAAATTCTAAGTTAGATGATCTTAGAATCTCACCTGTGAGGAGGACAAGCAGAAAGAGCCGACACGCAGTCCTCCCTGTGTGTGTCATATTCCTGTTTACTGCATAGTGTGAGTTTGTTGGTCAGGGTAGAAGAGGCTAAACACACACACACACACACACACACAATGAGTAAATAGTTCAGATATCATATAATATAAGCAAAGTTACCAGGAGGAGAGAGTTATAGAGAATGAGATCTCACACTTCACGCATGAAGACTAAAAGATTCTGCACAGGCCTGTGGCAGGATGTAGATCATTATAGCTGTGATGTTAATGTGGATAACAAACCACTATGCATCTTCACCAGCTTTTAGAAATAGTAAAGAAGAGAAATTGAAAAATCTTAATTCAAATACTTAGTATCACTAATAAACTAAGTCAGCTAGGGACACTAACAAGCTAACTCAGCTAGGGACACTAACAAGCTAACTCAGCTAGGGACACTAACAAGCAAACTCAGCTAGGGACACTAACAAGCTAACTCAGCTAGGGACACTAAGAACGGAAGTCAAAAACACAAGTTGCCATGATTCACTGAAGAGCACATGATGTCACACAATATAGCACAAAATACGCCCACACCCAGAACTCTAATCCATCTCTGAATCTGCTGAATGTCAGTTCTTTTGTATGTTTCTTCTTTTAGCCCTGACTGAAGATCTTCTGCTGTATCTGTTGCCTCACTGGAGATTAATACCATATAGCAGCACTATAAAATTAACACATCCTCCTGTGGTTAATGCTGTGCTCCACTAAAGGTAGATCATACCTCATGATGTTAACAAGCAAAGAAAACAGACAACCTTCTCAGCTCTTAATTTCTATTCAGAAATTCAAGGTGGTTCCTGCAACGTCCAGTTCAGCAACTGACAACAAATCAACACACTGAGCTCAGAGGATCAGCAGTAAACCCAGCAGCACTTCTTCCCCTTAAACGAGTTAAAGTGTATATGTAGAGGAGCAGCTCAAGGGATTTGGCGGGCAGAATACAGACACAGACATGGAATGGAGTGGGGGAAAGTGCTCTTATGCTCTTTATAATGTGCAGGGAGGGGAAGAGAAAGAGAATATCCTGTGATGTAGAAGGTGCTTAGTGCCGTAGTTTACTCAGTGACTCACAGCTGGGTGTGATGGTGGTGGAGCAGGATAGTGGAGTCTGCAGACATCATAGCAGAGGGAGGCTGATTAGAAGAGTTGCTGCAACTATGATGAGAAAAAGAAAGAGCTGATGAAGGGTTTATATGTGCAAGATGAAGGCTTGATGCCTCAAATACCCATGGCCTGTCCCCACTTTGGTCTCCAATGACAATGACAATGACAGTTCAATGACAGTTCAACAACACTGCCATTCTAGATTCCTGCTCAATATTTGACCCATAACAACAGGTTATCCAGCCATTACTGTTTTTAGAGTGGGCTATCCACTGGAGTCAGGCATGAAGGATTATGAAGAGAGTGAAGTGGTGGCTTGCCAAATCATAGTTAATTTCTCTGCAGGCCACATAATCGATAGGGTTTCTCTGGTGAGCAAGAGGATGGTGGAAGGCCAGTCAAAGTTGGGAAGATGGAGACCTGGTGAGTACCTTTTTCAGTGTGTGGAATGGCTCCTCTGCAGCTAGAACCTTTCACTTGAGATAAGTTAAATGGATTCCAGCTGCAGAGACATTACTCATTGGAAAACAATCAATTTGTTGCTTGGTGGTAGAATGCATGTATACAATATACAGCCTCCACTTACTTCCCCTGGGAAACAATGATGTAGTGAATTGGCAGTCTACATCATTGTCTGCTTCCTCTCTTTCTTTTCCAGCATTATTGGTGGGCAACGCAGGGAACCCAAGCTTGTCCCTGCCTAGAAGAACCTGAACCAATCCAGCATACAGTGGTCATCCAACACCTCAACTACAATCTAGACCTCATTGGTGGTGACCACCTAGACATCCCTATAAACACAAGTAAACAGGAGGCTCCTTCCCAGCTTGACGTCCTGGGGCAGGGATGAGCTATTGAAACTCCCTGTATCTAGCAGTGTACAGTATATTGCAGGTGTTCCATCCATGGTGATGCTTATGGTGGTTCTTGTGGTGGAGCAAGGTAGTGGAGCCATCAACTAGCCAGGCAGACATCAACCTAGGGTTTTCATCTTGCTGTGAGAGCTGGGTATCTCTCCAGGTCAGGGTTCACAGACAGGGAGATCTTCAATGCTATGGGGTTAGTCTGCCTTTTCACATCTCTTGGGTGCAAATTGTGAAGGTGAAAAGGGTTGAGGGCTTCCTTCACCTTCTCTGCTAGTAGGACCCTTTCCAGCATGACACTTTAAGCTACTTCTGCAGCAGTCAGTCAGTTGGGTTGGACCCAGTACTGGGTGATGTAGAGAAGATGGTTAAGCTTGGGGTAAGTTCTTGGGGTAAGGGGGCACTTCTTTGGCCATGTAGGACCACTTGTAGAACTTGGTGCTGGGAGAGCCCAATGCAGGACAATATTTCCTTCTTCAGGTAGGAGTTAGCTACTGTCAGCTGAAGTCAGCTGCTTCTTTAACACATATGGCATGGTAAGCATGCTGGCAAGGGTGACTGCCCATCTATCTTCTGGAGAGTTCTCACTTCATTTAGCAATGCTCTCGAAAGTGTACCAAACCTTCCCCATGTTGTTGCCATCAGACAGTATTCTGGGAGTTGCCTGGGAGCACTGTGAAGAGGACTATTTGTGGAATCCACATGCAGGTGTTGGAAGAGTAACTTCTGTTTTACTATTAAATGTTGGTCCATGTCTCTATGGGGATCCAAGTCCAGGCTGCATTAACTACCCGCATAGCAACTCTGATCATTTGATGGGAAATGGTTACAGGGAATGTAGAAGGCAAAATGTGTTCTTTCATTTATAATGTGATAAAGTTGACAAAGCAGAGGAAGGCTCACTAGCTCAGGAGAGACAGTAATACCCAGCTTACCCATCTGACCTGGGAAGTAGCAGTGTACAGTAAGTACAGGATCATTATAAGGTTAGTGACTGGAAGTAGGAAGTAAATGATTTGTAAAATACCCAACAGTTGTTGAGTGAAACAGAATATCCACCATCTTCTATTCAACCCAGCTAACAGCTGCAGGAAAGACTAAACTACAGAAATTACCAAACTACATACTTTATACTGGGCAGATTTTCAGATCAAAGCTACAGGCTTGCTGGTGAAGCAGCTCATGAGAACTTCAGAACTATTCAGAAAGTATCTTACAACCTTAAAAGCAGCCTCATGTGTATGTAGGCCTATTCTTCTGTTCACCAGGTGTTTAGTAAACACGGTGGATCAAACTGGCGCAAACATTTATTACCTTGTGTATATTATCACAAGTTATTAATTTTCATAAAAAATGCACTAGCTGTTCTTAAGTGGCCATGACAAAATGTATGCTCTTCAGGATGGGAAGGGTCTAATGTAATTATATCTTAGATTATGTAGTTGTCTTTCATGGCCAACATACAGGTTTAAGGTTTACAGATCAGGACGATTCTGGGTGTCAGGATGATTCCTTTCATGTGGTGCACAGCTACAACATCTGTCCTTTTGTATTTTCAGCAGTTAATAACCACAATAAAACTCTCAATCAGTGACTACAAGATGCACAGATGCTGTAAGTGCGTACACTCAGACTGTATGTGTGTTTCCCCAGAAAACCTCTGTGAGATACCATGTGCTAATAATACACAGATAATCTGTTGATACAAACAAAAAGAGGAACACCAGCGGCCTCATGGTTTCTGTTAGTGGGAACATACTCGTCTGCTTTCTCCTTCAGTGTGTGTGTGTGTGTGTGTGTGTGTGTTAATGCTGAAGTGGTGTCTGTCCTCCATCCTGACCTCTCTCACGTTCCCTGAATGGAAAAGCATCTGATCCTCAACTGTATCACTTTCACAGTTAGAATAACGATGATAAATAAACATTAACATTCAAATCCGTCTTAGAAATGTTCTAAATGTTCAGATCTCTCTGAGTCTCTCTCTCTCTCTCTCTCTCTCTCTCTCTGAAGTGGGATGATATTCACTTTCACTCCAACACCCTTGGAGGTAATTAAGCCGTATCCCATCTCCAACTCACTCTGTTTTTTCTGCTGAGTGTCTCAGGCTTCACTCTCTCTCTCTCCTTCTCTCCTCTCTCTATCTGTCTCTCTCTCTCTCTGCTCTGGAATCACCTCTTGTTTTTTCCCCCCATAATTATACGTTGTTTATATTAACTCCAGCCGGTGAAGCGCATATTTGGGATATTGTGTATGGGTGTGTGTCTGTGTGGTTCGTCATGAGTCCTGGACTTTCACGATCCGTGGAGAAGGTGAGGGGTTCGATCGACAGCAGCGTGGATCACAGTCTGGAGCAAGGAACTGAAGGAGAAACTCCACCACCTCTAAGAAATTACATCTTCCTGACCATTTTCACATGTTTCTGTCCTGCGTGGCCCATCAACATCGTAGCGCTCGTGTTCTCTATGATGGTACGTCCAGTTCATTATTTTCTTTTCTTTAGTAGTGGTCTGCTTTAACCTTAGCGTTGATGGATGTGGCCCAAATGAAGGTCTAATGAACTCTTCAAACTTAAATTAGAGCACTTTGTAGAGACCCCTCTCTCTCTCTCTCTCTCTCTCTCTTTCTCTCTCTCTCTCTCTCTCTCTCGCTCTCTTTAATGGTATTAACAAGCTGTATGAGTGAGACAATTAATTTTTTTTCCTCCTTCACATCACTATAATATATAATATTTCTGCCCCGGTTCTCTTTATCACTGTTCGGTTCTCACACTAGTTTCCTTCCTCGGAGATTCAGATTGTGAAATCTTAACAAACACTTGCCTTCTCATGATTCAGTCAGACTCATAAGCGTTATAAATAGACAAGCCTCAAGTATCAGCAGCCTGCACAAAGTGTGTAAGGGTGCACACACACCCAACACACACCGCTTTCACACACCCACACATGAATGCAGAGTAAAGATATATGCAGGACTGCGTGTGTGTGCGTGTGTATGTGCGTGTGTGTGTGAGTGAGTGTGTGAGTGCATGTTTCAAATGCCACGCCTGTCCACCCGCACAGTTATTATTCATTCTTGTATTCGCACGCAACAGCTTTAAATGGTCCTGTTTGATAACATAGCAATAAATTTACAAATTTAAATAAACTAATAATAATAATAATAATAATAATAATAATTTGACAGTGTTTTCAAACAGTGATTTTGCCCCCAATACATTATTATTCAATAATCTGCTTTGTTGCAGTGGATTTTTACAGGGATTTATTTATTCGACTTTTCCATTTTAAAATTTTAACATATTAAGTCTGATTCCTTTTAATTATTATTTGTTCCATTTATACTGCAATTTTTCATGTGATGTATTGAGCATTCCATTTTTGAGTTATATCTTTATAAGATTTCTTTTATTATCTTCCAAACTTTACTGCAATTCTAATCTATATTATACATCATTACATATATTAATATGTTTATAGTTAAATATTAAATATACTACATATGATATTGTAAGGAATTACAAAATGTAATTACAATAAATCTAGAAGAAAACATTACAATAATGTAAAATATAATAAACAGAAGATGAACACAATAAAACACTTATTTTATTTGGAAAGTTATTATTATTTTGAGCATAATTTTCTTAAATTTTTATAAGAAGGACTTTATAATGCTTTTGCACATGATGATTTAGAAGATTTTTTTTTTCAGATTTCATTTAAATGCACACAAACATAAATACAATTTTATAAGTCATTTTGTTTGCCAACTACATATTTGCCATTTTTTTTTACTTCTTAGTTTTTACTTGTTTTTACCTTTACAATCACAGTTCAACATTTAGGTTACAGTACAAATCTGATCTGAAAAAAAATCTGAAAATAAAAAACCCTAATGAACAGATTCTTATGTAAATTAGGGCAATATGGTGCAACATCTGGAATTTCCCAGATGCAGATTCTTTTTCAAGTTCAGAAACAGTCCAGTCAAAACTGAAAATATAAACCATAACAATACACAATAGTTACACTTCAAATGTTTAACATGCTATAAAAAGGCGGACAAATTTTGAAGAATATCAATAAAAAATATTTTCTTGTCCAAAGAAGAATTCAGTGCTTTTGATCTTATTTTGTTTAAAGTGATATATTATATACTCTGTAATTTAATGTACTTAAGATTTCTTTTATTATCTTCCAAACTTTACTGCAATTCTAATCTATATTATACATGGTGTTTTTACCACCTCACGTACTGTACAGATCCATAATGCAGATGGAATACAAACACATACTGTACGTTTAGAATAAACATGTAATGACATGCCGTTATCGTGAGTGGAACATTGAGTAATACAGTATAAACACTGTACCTGAGCGTCAGTAACAGGGTCTCTGCGCGTCGTCTCCGGACATGTAGCAGAACCGAAATGTTTTATTCTGCCTCCGTGTCATGAGAAAGTGCTTTAAGGGTGGTTTGACTTTTCACACCTCAACCTCAATGTCTTGTGCATTTGCTGAGAAGTACAGCATTGACAAACACTATTCTGAAACACACACAAAATCTAACGTCGATCTGTGTGTTACTAAGTCTTCAGAATAATAGATTTATTATTAACACCGAGAGCGGAGAGGAACTGGACCTCCTTTGAAATAGTTCTGAAATTCGGATAGAAGAAAGACTGCAGAAGAATTAAATGAATAAATATTAAACAGGAAAGTCTTAGGACTAAGTTTTCACAGCCATGTGTAGTTTAAAGACACAACAGTTTAGCCTGAGAAAGTCAGACATCTGCTAGAATTTTGATTTATCTTCATATCTACATATATAATATAATTAAAATGATTATAGACTCTGAGTTACACACTCATTAACAGGGTGTAAATTTAATTCTAAATAGACTAAATAGATGGAGAACACAATGAAAATAATGTGTATTATATATAAATAGTGTTTTTGCTTTGACAAATGTGATGAATATGGTTTAACTGTTTGTTTGTTTGTTTGTTAAATAAACCATGTGAGTAAAAAATTATTTTAGTTAAAGTCTTTTTTTATTTTAAATATTTTTTTTATTATTTTAAATATGAAATACATAAAGGTTAAAATCAAGCTGAATCAGCAGTTATTTTTTTGTTTTTTTGTACAGTGTATGTATTTCATTTAAAACCCAGTTTTTAAGGAAAAGCCCTAATAATTAAAAATAACTCTTAAAGAATAATCAGCAATAATTTGTATTTTGTGCAACACACTTACCCAGGTGATACACACACTCCTAGATCAAAGGGTTCTTCAAGGATGCACTGGATAATTAAGGGTTCTTCACTTTGAAGTAAAGGAATAACTTAGAAACCTCTCCAGTAGTGAAACATCACTGCTTTCTAACAGAACTCTGAAAGTGTCATCAGGTTCTACCTGGAACATATAAGAGTTTCCTTACAGGAACAAGGGAAGGACCCTAAAGGGGTTTTCTAAAAGTGTCTCTGTCCTTAATCTATCTGATTCTAACTATATTTTGTTTTGAATCAATATAATATAATATAATATAATATCAGGTTCTATATACATATAAAACAACTCTCTCCATCACATCCCCCCGTCTGTCTGGGAAATGGTTCAAGCCGTTCAGAATTTCACCACATGTCTGCTTCAATTCAGTTAAGCTCAGATTTGAGTGTGTGTGTGTGTGTGTGTGTGTGTGTGTGTGTGTGTGCATGCACAGCAGCAGCAGGGAGAAAAGCGAAACACATCTGAGGTTTCAGGTTGACTGTGCTGTCGTCTGTCCTGAATCGTAACACACTCTCAAATCACACCATCTGCCACCTGACTCTTACACACACACACACACACACACACACACACACACACACACACACACACACACACACACACACACACACTTACAGAGCAAGCGAAAGTGAGAGAGAGAAAACACAATCAGGCTTCATAAAAGAACTGATTGAAATACACTAGTGTGGGTGTTTTACTGCAGAACATGAAAAAGTCCACTGCAGGTCTGTTAGTGTCACTCCTAATGTGGTGCGCACTACTTAGTAATGTTCTGTCCAATGTTCCCTTCAACTTTAGTCCAGCATTCTGTCCAGTTTAAGTCCAAATTACTGCATCAGTATTCTGTCCTGCACATCTTTTAAAATGATCCGGCTTATGGTAAAACTGAGGGTTTTGGGGGAAATGAGGTTCTACTGTAGGTCCCGTGGACACATGGGGCTTTTGGGACACCAAGTTTCAGGAAGAAAGAAACATCAAACTCAGAGAAGATAACAATCTAGCAACATAAAGCAAATTATATTGGAAAAACAAGGATCTTGAAGTAAAGGACCTAGGAACATAGGACTTTGGAAACAAAGAACATGTGAGGATGGAATATGGGGAAAAAGTGTTGGAACATGCAGTAGCATGCTGACACAACAAATCTAGGATTGAAGGACATAAAATTATGGAAAAACGGGGCAAAGGGAAGTTAAGACTTACCTTAAAATAGAGCCATTAGAATACAGGACATACAGGAACACAGGGCCTTGTTTATAAAAGCACCATGGGTTCTTGGGAATAGAGGGTCTGGGAAACATAAGACATAGGATACATAGGACGCTCGGAATCCACAGGAGCGTGATATGAATATTAAACTTTGGAAACGTAAAACATTAACAATATAGAACCTGTGATGGTCAGGAAATGTGATGCATCAGAATCATATGAACCTGGGAACATGTGTTTGGGAATCCTAGAACAAACATAAGACTCTGGGAATTCCTGACTCTACAAATACAAGTGCTTGTTGGTCTGGAGCATTTTGGAAAATATTACCCGACACACAGGATACAAGGAGGTTCGCAATATGGAGTCATAATGTCTGAAAGAGGGAACGTTCATACACTGACTGGGCCGTGCGCAGGTGGAAATGTCACCAAGGAATAGAGAAATGTTATTACACCAGCACACTTTCAGTGCAGCCTGTAGAGATTATTTATAGGGTTGTGCACTATGAACTGAAGCGCTAGCTGCATGAAGCTAAGGGAAACTTCACAGCGTCTGTAGTGTGTTTATTCCACGTCACTGAACCTGACCTGCTGCACTAAAAGCAGAGTGGCATCTACACTATGTTCTTCAAGTCTCTATGTGTTTTATGAGTTACATCTGATCTGTTAATCCCTGAGAGGGCCTCAACTCCGATAATGAATACAAATCTTACATGCTAGTGTTCTACACATGCTAGCATAGCAACACATAATATGCCAGGATATGATGCCATGCTTCACATATTTGTTTGTAGTACAGTGTGTTCTGATTGGCTTAGAGCAGTACAATGTGTTTTGATTGGCTGAGAGCAATTCAATATATTCTGATTGACTGGGAGCAATACAGTATGTTCTGATTGGCTTACAGAAGTACAGTGTGTTCTGATTGGCTGAGATCAGTACAGTGTGTTCTTATTGGCTTACAGAAGTACAGTGTGTTCTGATCGGCTGAGATCAGTACAGTGTGTTCTGATTGGCTTACTGCATTACAGTATGTTCTGATTGGCTGAGAGCAGTACAGTGTGCTCTGATTGGCTGAGAGCAGTACAGTGTGTTCTGATTGGCTTAGAGCAATACAGTATGTTCTGATTGGCTGAGAACAGTACAGTGTGTTCTGATTGGCTGAGAGCAATACAGTATATTCTGATTGGCTGAGAGCAATTCAATATATTCTGATTGGCTTACAGCAGTACAATGTGTTTTGATTGGCTGAGAGCAATTCAATATATTCTGATTGGCTGAGATCAGTTCAGTGTGTTCTGATTGGCTTACAGAAGTACAGTGTGTTCTGATTGGCTGAGATCAGTACAGTGTGTTCTGATTGGCTTACTGCATTACAGTATGTTCTGATTGGCTGAGAGCAGTACAGTGTGCTCTGATTGGCTGAGAGCAGTACAGTGTGTTCTGATTGGCTGAGAGCAATACAGTATGTTCTGATTGGCTGAGAACAGTACAGTGTGTTCTGATTGTCTGAGAGCAATACAGTATATTCTGATTGGCTGAGAGCAATTCAATATATTCTGATTGGCTTACAGCAGTACAATGTGTTTTGTTTGGCTGAGAGCAATTCAATATATTCTCATTGGCTGAGAGCAGTACAGTGTGTTCTTATTGGCTTAGAGCAGTACAGTGTGTTCTGATTGGCTGAGAGCAGTACAGTGTGTTCTGATTGGCTGAGAGCAGTACAGTGTGTTCTGATTAGCTGAGAGCAATTCAATATATTCTGATTGGCTTACAGCAGTACAATGTGTTTTGATTGGCTGAGAGCAATTCAATATATTCTCATTGGCTGAGAGCAGTACAGTGTGTTCTTATTGGCTTAGAGCAGTACAGTGTGTTCTGATTGGCTGAGAGCAGTACAGTGTGTTCTGGCTGAGATTAGTACAGTATGATCTGATTGGCTTACAGAAGTACAGTGTGTTCTGATTGGCTGAGATCAGTACAGTGTGTTCTGATTTACTTACTGCATTACAGTGTGTTCTGATTGGCTGAGAGCAGTACAGTGTGTTCTGATTGGCTGAGAGCAGTACAGTGTGTTCTGATTGGCTGAGAGCAGTACAGTGTGTTCTGATTGGCTGAGATCAGTACAGTATGTTCCGATTGGCTTACAGAAGTACAGTGTGTTCTGATTGGCTTACAGAAGTACAGTGTGTTCTGATTGGCTGAGATCAGTACAGTGTGTTCTGATTGGCTTACTGCATTACGTTGTGTTCTGATTGGCTGAGAGCAGTACAGTGTGTTCTAATTGGCTGAGAGCAGTACAGTGTGTTCTGATTGGCTGAGAGCAGTACAGTGTGTTCTGACTGGCTTACAGAAGTACATTGTGTTCTGATTGGCTGAGAGCAGTACAGTGTGTTTTGATTGGCTGAGAGCAGTACATTGTGTTCTGATTGGCTTAGAGCAGTACAATGTGTTTTGATTGGCTGAGAGCAATTCAATATATTCTGATTGCCTGGGAGCAATACAGTATGTTCTGATTGGCTGAGAGCAATTCAATATATTCTGATTGGCTTACAGCAGTACAATGTGTTTTGATTGGCTGAGAGCAATTCAATATATTCTCATTGGCTGAGAGCAGTACAGTGTGTTTTGATTGGCTTACGTCAGTACAGTGTGTTTCGATTGGCTGAGAGCAGTACAGTGTGTTCTGATTGGCTGAGAGCAGTACAGGGTGTTCTGATTGGCTTATAGCACTACAATATGTTCTGATTGCCTGAGAGCAGTACGGTGTGTTTTGATTGGCTGAGGGCAGTACAGTGTTTTCTGACTGGCTTACGTCAGTACAGTGTGTCCTGATTGGCTGAGAGCAGTACAGTGTGTTTTGATTGGCTGAGAGCAGTACAGTGTGTTCTGATTGGCTTACAGCAGTACAATGTGTTCTGATTGGCTGAGAGCAGTACAGTGTGTTTTGATTGGCTGAGAGCAGTACAGTGTGTTCTGATTGGCTTAGAGCTGTACAATGTGTTTTGATTGGCTGAGAGCAATTCAATATATTCTGATTGACTGGGAGAAATACAGTATTTTCTGATTGGCTGAGAGCAATTCAATATATTGTGATGGGCTTACAGCAGTACAGTGTGTTCTGATTGGCTGAGAGCAGTACAGTAAGTTCTGATTGGCTGAGAGCAATTCAATATATTCTGATTGGCTTAGAGCAGTACATTGTGTTTTGATTGGCTGAGAGCAATTCTATATTTTCTGATTGACTGGAAGCAGTACAGTATGTTCTGATTGGCTTACAGCAGTACAGTCTGTTCTGATTGGCTGAGAGCAGTCCAGTCTGTTCTGATTGGCTGAGAGCAGTCCAGTGTGTTCTGATTGGCTGAGAGCAGTCCAATGTGTTCTGATTGGCTGAGAGCAGTACAGTGTGTTCTGATTGGCTGAGAGCAGTACAGTGTGTTCTGACTGGCTTACGTCAGTACAGTGTGTTTTGATTGGCTGAGGGCAGTACAGTGTTTTCTGACTGGCTTACGTCAGTACAGTGTGTTTTGATTGGCTGAGAGCAGTACAGTGTGTCCTGATTGGCTGAGAGCAGTACAGTGTGTTTTGATTGGCTGAGAGCAGTATAGTGGGTTCTGATTGGCTTACAGCAGTACAATGTGTTCTGATTGGCTGAGAGCAGTACAGTGTGTTTTGATTTGCTGAGAGCAGTACAGTGTGTTCTGATTGGCTTAGAGCAGTACAATGTGTTTTGATTGGCTGAGAGCAATTCAATATATTCTGATTGACTGGGAGCAATACAGTATTTTCTGATTGGCTGAGAGCAATTCAATATATTGTGATTGGCTTACAGCAGTACAGTGTGTTCTGATTGGCTGAGAGCAGTACAGTAAGTTCTGATTGGCTGAGAGCAATTCAATATATTCTGATTGGCTTAGAGCAGTACACTGTGTTTTGATTGGCTGAGAGCAATTCTATATTTTCTGATTGACTGGAAGCAGTACAGTATGTTCTGATTGGCTTACAGCAGTACAGTCTGTTCTGATTGGCTGAGAGCAGTACAGTAAGTTCTGATTGGCTGAGAGCAATTCAATATATTCTGATTGGCTTAGAACAGTACAATGTGTTTTGATTGGCTGAGAGCAATTCTATATATTCTCATTGCCTGGAAGCAGTACAGTATGTTCTGATTGGCTTACAGAAGTACAGTGTGTTCTGATTGGCTGAGAGCAGTCCAGTGTGTTCTGATTGGCTGAGAGCAGTACAGTGTGTTCTGGCTGAGATTAGTACAGTATGATCTGATTGGCTTACAGAAGTACAGTGTGTTCTGATTGGCTGAGATCAGTACAGTGTGTTCTGATTTACTTACTGCATTACAGTGTGTTCTGATTGGCTGAGAGCAGTACAGTGTGTTCTGATTGGCTGAGAGCAGTACAGTGTGTTCTGATTGGCTGAGAGCAGTACAGTGTGTTCTGATTGGCTGAGATCAGTACAGTATGTTCCGATTGGCTTACAGAAGTACAGTGTGTTCTGATTGGCTTACAGAAGTACAGTGTGTTCTGATTGGCTGAGATCAGTACAGTGTGTTCTGATTGGCTTACTGCATTACGTTGTGTTCTGATTGGCTGAGAGCAGTACAGTGTGTTCTAATTGGCTGAGAGCAGTACAGTGTGTTCTGATTGGCTGAGAGCAGTACAGTGTGTTCTGACTGGCTTACAGAAGTACATTGTGTTCTGATTGGCTGAGAGCAGTACAGTGTGTTTTGATTGGCTGAGAGCAGTACATTGTGTTCTGATTGGCTTAGAGCAGTACAATGTGTTTTGATTGGCTGAGAGCAATTCAATATATTCTGATTGCCTGGGAGCAATACAGTATGTTCTGATTGGCTGAGAGCAATTCAATATATTCTGATTGGCTTACAGCAGTACAATGTGTTTTGATTGGCTGAGAGCAATTCAATATATTCTCATTGGCTGAGAGCAGTACAGTGTGTTTTGATTGGCTTACGTCAGTACAGTGTGTTTCGATTGGCTGAGAGCAGTACAGTGTGTTCTGATTGGCTGAGAGCAGTACAGGGTGTTCTGATTGGCTTATAGCACTACAATATGTTCTGATTGCCTGAGAGCAGTACGGTGTGTTTTGATTGGCTGAGGGCAGTACAGTGTTTTCTGACTGGCTTACGTCAGTACAGTGTGTCCTGATTGGCTGAGAGCAGTACAGTGTGTTTTGATTGGCTGAGAGCAGTACAGTGTGTTCTGATTGGCTTACAGCAGTACAATGTGTTCTGATTGGCTGAGAGCAGTACAGTGTGTTTTGATTGGCTGAGAGCAGTACAGTGTGTTCTGATTGGCTTAGAGCTGTACAATGTGTTTTGATTGGCTGAGAGCAATTCAATATATTCTGATTGACTGGGAGAAATACAGTATTTTCTGATTGGCTGAGAGCAATTCAATATATTGTGATTGGCTTACAGCAGTACAGTGTGTTCTGATTGGCTGAGAGCAGTACAGTAAGTTCTGATTGGCTGAGAGCAATTCAATATATTCTGATTGGCTTAGAGCAGTACATTGTGTTTTGATTGGCTGAGAGCAATTCTATATTTTCTGATTGACTGGAAGCAGTACAGTATGTTCTGATTGGCTTACAGCAGTACAGTCTGTTCTGATTGGCTGAGAGCAGTACAGTAAGTTCTGATTGGCTGAGAGCAATTCAATATATTCTGATTGGCTTAGAACAGTACAATGTGTTTTGATTGGCTGAGAGCAATTCTATATATTCTCATTGCCTGGAAGCAGTACAGTATGTTCTGATTGGCTTACAGAAGTACAGTGTGTTCTGATTGGCTGAGAGCAGTCCAGTGTGTTCTGATTGGCTGAGAGCAGTACAGTGTGTTCTGGCTGAGATTAGTACAGTATGATCTGATTGGCTTACAGAAGTACAGTGTGTTCTGATTGGCTGAGATCAGTACAGTGTGTTCTGATTTACTTACTGCATTACAGTGTGTTCTGATTGGCTGAGAGCAGTACAGTGTGTTCTGATTGGCTGAGAGCAGTACAGTGTGTTCTGATTGGCTGAGAGCAGTACAGTGTGTTCTGATTGGCTGAGATCAGTACAGTATGTTCCGATTGGCTTACAGAATACAGTGTGTTCTGATTGGCTTACAGAAGTACAGTGTGTTCTGATTGGCTGAGATCAGTACAGTGTGTTCTGATTGGCTTACTGCATTACGTTGTGTTCTGATTGGCTGAGAGCAGTACAGTGTGTTCTAATTGGCTGAGAGCAGTACAGTGTGTTATGATTGCCTGAGAGCAGTACAGTGTGTTCTGACTGGCTTACAGAAGTACATTGTGTTCTGATTGGCTGAGAGCAGTACAGTGTGTTTTGATTGGCTGAGAGCAGTACATTGTGTTCTGATTGGCTTAGAGCAGTACAATGTGTTTTGATTGGCTGAGAGCAATTCAATATATTCTGATTGCCTGGGAGCAATACAGTATGTTCTGATTGGCTGAGAGCAATTCAATATATTCTGATTGGCTTACAGCAGTACAATGTGTTTTGATTGGCTGAGAGCAATTCAATATATTCTCATTGGCTGAGAGCAGTACAGTGTGTTTTGATTGGCTTACGTCAGTACAGTGTGTTTCGATTGGCTGAGAGCAGTACAGTGTGTTCTGATTGGCTGAGAGCAGTACAGGGTGTTCTGATTGGCTTATAGCACTACAATATGTTCTGATTGCCTGAGAGCAGTACGGTGTGTTTTGATTGGCTGAGGGCAGTACAGTGTTTTCTGACTGGCTTACGTCAGTACAGTGTGTCCTGATTGGCTGAGAGCAGTACAGTGTGTTTTGATTGGCTGAGAGCAGTACAGTGTGTTCTGATTGGCTTACAGCAGTACAGTGTGTTTTGATTGGCTGAGAGCAGTACAGTGTGTTCTGATTGGCTTAGAGCTGTACAATGTGTTTTGATTGGCTGAGAGCAATTCAATATATTCTGATTGACTGGGAGAAATACAGTATTTTCTGATTGGCTGAGAGCAATTCAATATATTGTGATTGGCTTACAGCAGTACAGTGTGTTCTGATTGGCTGAGAGCAGTACAGTAAGTTCTGATTGGCTGAGAGCAATTCAATATATTCTCATTGGCTTAGAGCAGTACATTGTGTTTTGATTGGCTGAGAGCAATTCTATATTTTCTGATTGACTGGAAGCAGTACAGTATGTTCTGATTGGCTTACAGCAGTACAGTCTGTTCTGATTGGCTGAGAGCAGTCCAGTCTGTTCTGATTGGCTGAGAGCAGTCCAGTGTGTTCTGATTGGCTGAGAGCAGTCCAATGTGTTCTGATTGGCTGAGAGCAGTACAGTGTGTTCTGATTGGCTGAGAGCAGTACAGTGTGTTCTGACTGGCTTACGTCAGTACAGTGTGTTTTGATTGGCTGAGGGCAGTACAGTGTTTTCTGACTGGCTTACGTCAGTACAGTGTGTTTTGATTGGCTGAGAGCAGTACAGTGTGTCCTGATTGGCTGAGAGCAGTACAGTGTGTTTTGATTGGCTGAGAGCAGTATAGTGGGTTCTGATTGGCTTACAGCAGTACAATGTGTTCTGATTGGCTGAGAGCAGTACAGTGTGTTTTGATTTGCTGAGAGCAGTACAGTGTGTTCTGATTGGCTTAGAGCAGTACAATGTGTTTTGATTGGCTGAGAGCAATTCAATATATTCTGATTGACTGGGAGCAATACAGTATTTTCTGATTGGCTGAGAGCAATTCAATATATTGTGATTGGCTTACAGCAGTACAGTGTGTTCTGATTGGCTGAGAGCAGTACAGTAAGTTCTGATTGGCTGAGAGCAATTCAATATATTCTGATTGGCTTAGAGCAGTACACTGTGTTTTGATTGGCTGAGAGCAATTCTATATTTTCTGATTGACTGGAAGCAGTACAGTATGTTCTGATTGGCTTACAGCAGTACAGTCTGTTCTGATTGGCTGAGAGCAGTACAGTAAGTTCTGATTGGCTGAGAGCAATTCAATATATTCTGATTGGCTTAGAACAGTACAATGTGTTTTGATTGGCTGAGAGCAATTCTATATATTCTCATTGCCTGGAAGCAGTACAGTATGTTCTGATTGGCTTACAGAAGTACAATGTGTTCTGATTGGCTGAGAGCAGTCCAGTGTGTTCTGATTGGCTGAGAGCAGTCCAATGTGTTCTGATTGGCTGAGAGCAGTACAGTGTGTTCTGATTGGCTGAGAGCAGTACAATGTGTTCTGATTGGCTGAGAGCAGTACAGTGTGTTCTGATTGGCTGAGAGCAGTACAGTGTGTTCTGTTTGGCTGAGAGCAGTACAGTGTGTTCTGATTGGCTGAGAGCAGTACAGTTTGTCCTGACTGGCTGAGAGCAGTACAGTGTGTTTTTATTGGCTGAGAGCAGTACAGTGTTTTCTGATTGGCTTACAGAAGTACAGTGTGTTCTGATTCGCTGAGAGCAGTACAGTTTGTTCTGACTGGCTGAGAGCAGTACAGTGTGTTTTGATTGGCTGAGAGCAGTACAATGTGTTCTGATTGGCTGAGAGCAGTACAGTGTGTTCTGATTGGCTGAGAGCGAAGTCAAGTATGACAGTATGCTTTGACAGTATGATGCTCCATAGTTTGCACTTGTGCTTATTGTAGTTAAATGTATAATATTGTATTTTTGTGTTTTTTTCCCTGTCAGTCTCAGAGCAGCTATGATAACGAGGATTACGATGGAGCGCACCGTCTGGGGAGAAAAGCTCTCCACATGGGCATCGCTTCTTTCATCATCGGCATACTCATAATTATGACCTTCTGCATCGTACACTTCACTACGGTATGAACACAAATACACAAACATCATACAAATATTTTAAAAACAGTCTGACATCCTCTTGTCAGCATGTAAACACAGTGTAAACTAAATCTTAAAGCAAAAGCTTTTATATGACTGTGTAAATAATCGAAGTTACTTCTAATGCTATCAGGTTGCAGGTAAAACCCAGCGTTATTCCTATTAGATCACAGTAGATCATTACAT
The DNA here is from genome assembly GCA_030522415.1 of Channallabes apus. Lineage (NCBI taxonomy): Eukaryota > Metazoa > Chordata > Actinopteri > Siluriformes > Clariidae > Channallabes > Channallabes apus. Next base: position 45,973,666 of record CM060111.1, read on the forward strand.
TTCTTGTGTACTGCTTAGCTCTTCTTTGTTTACTTGTTTCTGCTAAGTTCATTACTGTTCTAAAGTACTTTATAGCTCTGCACACATCAGTGCCGCAAAAAGTGCAACTTTGCCTAAATGTGCAGTTTCCTAATAGTAAAGTCTAAAAAGTATGACAAGTATCCCTGTATTCCAACATTTATGGTACATTTCTACAACACTTCCTATCTACCAATCTATCTATTTAATGGCAAAACTAAAGCACAAGCAGTAAGACCAAGTTAACATCAGTCTGGAACTCAGCAGGATATTTCTGACCCTGAGACAGCATGGGCTTGACCACCAATTCTCAGTTTAACAAGTTCCTACAACATTCTGTCGAGAGTTTTTTCCTTTATGAACTAAAGATGACCAGAAGGATGCTTGCAGTGAACGCTGCTCTCTCCACCATGGAGACAGGAAGTTGAACTTCCAGCTTGAATATTATCTTGAGGTTTAGTGTAAAGTCAATGGTGTGGTAATCATAAGAATTAATTAAGATTAGAAAGTGCTGTAAAGGCTGTTTGATCACCACAAGGGTGAGATGGTAACAAACTGCTCCATTACTTTACACAGCAGTGGACTGAATATCAGCATACACCTTCTTTTCGAGGCAGTGCTCACACTGTGGGAAAAAGTTCCTGTTGAGGTTCATCCTCCATTCAGAAGATGCCAGCAACCAGAAATAATCTGCGATCAAAGAACAATGCTGCCCTTTCACATACTTACAATCCTGATCCCAAGGCCCAACCTTCTTAATTGGTTGCATTCTGTAGGATGTCAGCTGGTAATTAACCAGGTGATGACCCATAGACCATCTGACAGGAGATACAAATCACCAGTTACTGGATGCACCTTTTATGTCTTCATACAGTTCTAATAATTGTCTTTTCAAACCCTGTAGCCCTTACTGGTATGACCCTACTCACAGATCTTGGGCTTCAAAGGTAACATCATGATACTGGTGGAGATACCAGACACCAAAGGCCTTCTTCAGGCAATGTGAGTTTTGCCTACAGTCTCCTTTCAGAGTCTGACAAGCAGGTGGAGAAAGAGTACACCAGGAAGTTGATTTGCATTGTCATTGTGAAAACTGGCAGCGACATCCGAGTAATATTTCTCCCCTGTGCCAAGAACTGTCTGGCTTTCATCTGCCCGAATAATCCTTGCAGTATGTCCTTGGTTACCCGCCATGCTTGTTTTCTTGGATCCGCAATAGAGGGTCCAAGAGTATGTTTAGTTTTGATGCAGTGAGTAAGTCTGGACATTAATCCAGACCCATTTGAAGAGGACCACTATGAGACCAAAGAACCAGGCTACTTCTTAGATAAGTTCCTTGTTATTATCCCATTCATTCGTTCATCTTCTATAAGCACTTTCTCTTGGTCAGGTGACATTTCTGTGCGAAGTGAGAATTCCATTGCAGGACGCATATTTTATTTAATATGTAATTTAGCCAAGTCACCTCCTCGGCTGAACCTGGGGAACCCTGAGAACACCCGCACGTGAAACTCCACACAGCTTAAGAGCTTAAATTTAGCTTAACACTTCATGATCACAATATCGACCTGTACAGATGTGTGTTAATGATTTTGTTTTGTTTTTCAGCACACCATCTGAGCATGCAGAGGATGCTGACCTGGAATACTCGCACCATGGGGTTCACAATCACCTCTGATGAACTCACAGGGCAAAGCAGACATCTTGATCGATAGCGGCTCAGACGCGCCCCTGCAGCACTGTACAGTGTTTATGGCTAATCTGCAAAATTTTATACATTTCAAAGCTCTGGCAAGTGTAAATTCTGGTACAGAAAGGCGAGTGAGAGAATCCAGCGTTTATATGCGTTCATTACAATCAGCATGAAATACACACTAGTACACGTCATCAAATTCCTCCTACTGGTGAGCTTACGGTCTTATCTTTTTTTGCAAAGCATGAAGTAAAGAACTTAACAATTAATACTTTTCTGAAAAGTTTGAGAAATTTGGAACAACAGTAATAAAATTAAATGAGTATTGTACGAAAAAATGTTAATTACATGAGATAAATTTTTAAAGGAAATGATAAAAAAAATAAACAAACATACATAGTTTAAACCTTACACCACACTTAGCTTGCCTGCTAATGGGCATTGTGCGGTTTATGCTGAAGCTACGAGGCTAATGTATCTAAGAAGTAATGAAAGCCTGTCTCAGATTATGCAGATGATACCAAGATGATTTTTTTAATTTATTTAACCACAGCAGGAACATAAATGTGATTTACAAACAGTTGCGTAAGGCTTCCACATGGCTTTTGGCTGCTGTGCCTGAAGATGTTGGATTTTAAAATGCAGTAATAGAGGATGTTTGAGGTGATTAGATTTAGGCTTCGAGTGAGACAGACTCTCATTAAACTGTAAACATTCAATTTCTCCTCTTACTCTTCCTTTAGATCACACAGTTTGTTATTGATCGTGTTTTTATTTCACACCTTTTGTTGGAAGCAAATTTATGTTTGTACAGAAATGATTTGTCTGTGTGACTGTGATTTTTTTTTAAACTTGCAATTTATGAATTTAAATAAAGAGACAAATGGAAATCAATGTGAGAATTTACATCTGTCCTTATCTCTTCCCCTCCACTTTCCTGTCTGTCTGTCTGCCCTCCCCTCTCGCTCCCCCCCCCCCCCTCTCACTATCCCTCCCTGTTTCTGTCCAACTCTCCCTGCCTGTCTGCCTTTCTCTCTCTCTCTCTCTCTATTCTCCCCATCTGCCCGTCTCTCTCACTCCCTCTTTATCTGTGTGTCTGTCTCTGTCTTCCGATTTTCCCTGTCTCACTCCCTGTCTATCTCCCCCAGTCCTGTCTTTCTCTCTGTAATCTGCAGCGTCTGGATGATCCTGTACTCTGATATGTAATATCAGAAGCAGTGAGGTTAAATATAGTCAAGTACTGGCAGTCTGTATGTGTGTGTGTGTGTGTGTGTGTGTCTATGTAAAGCTGCATTCAGCACACACACTGTTAGTTTATAGCAGTGACATGGTGAAAGTGGAGAGTCGTGAGAAACTCAACACACCTCTTCATTATTAACGCATGATTAACACCAACGACCCCATACACAACACACACTGTTGTGTTGAGAAGTTTACACACAAACTCATCATGAACAGGAACCAATTTATTTTGGGTTTTCTGAAATCGGTTGAAATCATACACAGGCCACACCTAATATTTGGTTAAACAGCCTTTTGATTTCCATCAGTGATTGATTTTCTTTAGTCACTACAGTTAAACAGACCGACCTTTAAGCACCGTTTACAAATTTCTGGTTGAGAATCCAGAACCTACAACCAGTTTGCCAGGTTTGATGTGTGTTGAACACTCAGTTTTGTCCAAATTTTAACCATCTAGCTGATAATTTGAGGTTCTGCTGAAAAACTCTGAGGTTCCCCTACTTCATGATTCCATCCATTCTCACCACCAACAGCTACTATGGTGTTCCACTTCTCCAAACACACCTCCTCCAAACACACATCTAGCCTTCCTCCTGAAAGTTTTGTCTTAGTGCTCAGCTGAAATCTTTAGTGGTGTTTGAAGGTGTGGAATTCAGTTCATGAACTTTAGCCGTTTTGCCTTTCAGTCCAAGGTGACATAAAACTGGCTTGACTGGAGACAGTGACACTGGAGTTCCAGCAGCTTTCAGTAGATGGCAGGCATGCGCCTTGGTGGGTCCGGGTTGTCCGTGACCATTTTAATTTGTCTCCAGCTGAGGGCGACAGTGTGGGTTTTCTTCTAGACCATGGCAAAGTGGCTCCTCCTACCACTTGCAGTGTTTACAATAGTTAAAACTAATTATAGTCTACCATCCTTTTCTCAGGTCTGCACTGAGCTTTTTGTCTGTGTACTGTATGTTGCTGAGTCCAATGAGTGTGGTCTCTCTCTCTCTCTCTCTCTCTCTCTCTCACACACACACACACACACACACTAGTTGCGCAGAGAAGCTATCAGCTGGAGTCCATCATCATGACAATGCAAATTCTAAATTCAGTATCTCAGAAAATTTGAATGAGTTGAATTGTGAAAAAGTTTAATATTGGAGACTTGCTGTGTCACACTAATCAGCTAATTAACTCAAAACACCTGCAAAGGTTTTCTTACCCTTCAAATGGTTTCTCAGTCTGGTTCAGGAGACTACACAATCATGGGGAAGAGTGCTGTCCTGAAAGTTGTCCAGAAGACGATCATTAAGTCCCTGCATGTGGATGGTAAGGCACAAACGTTCATTGCTAAAGAAGCTGGCTGTTCACAGAGTGCTATATCCAAGCACATTAATGGAAAGTTGAATGGAAGGAAAAAATGTGGTATAAAAAGGTACGCAAGCAACAGCCTTGAGAGGATCGTGAAACGAAACCCATTCAAGAATTTAGGGGAGATTCACAAGAAGTGGACTGCAGCTGGAGTCAGTGCTTCAAGAGCCACCACGCACAGACGTATCCCGAACATGGCCTACAACTGTCGCATTCCTTGTGTCAAGGCACCCTTGAACAAGAGACAAAGTTAGAGGTGTCTTACCTGGGCTAAGGACAAAAAAGACTGGACTGTTGATCAGTGGGCCAAAGTCCTCTTTTCAGATAAAAGTAAATTTTGCATTTCATTTGGAAATCAGGGTCCCAGAGTCTGAAGGAAGAGATTCCAAGTTGCAGGTCCAGTATAAAGAGGGTGTGCGAGAGGGGATAGGGAAGGGAGAGATTAACCCAAGTGCTGAAGAATCATATGTCTTAAGTTGTCGTTAAAAGATTGCCAGACACTCAGCTGTACGGACATCTAGAGGGAGTTCATTCCACCACCTAGTGTAGGTGCCAGAACAGAAAAGAGTCTGTATATACATCGTCCTCGATCTCTGAGTGATGGGGGGACAGGCCAAGCAGTGCTGGAGGATCGGAGAGAACATGATGCTGTGATGCCTTACCTCAAGATTGTGGACAGTGGCTGAAGGAGTAATCTGATTGTTGTTCAGGGAGATTACAATGTCTTGACTGGGGGGTTGAATCACTAGGGATTAACAGCAGTTTGTGTTTTTCTCAGATTGAGCTTCAGCAGATGAGCTGTCATTCAGGATGAGATGTCTATCAGATATGCTGAGATCCTGGGTGACTGCGGGAGGAAAGGAGAATGTGAATTGCGTGTCATCTGCATTCCAATGGTATGAAAAGCCGTGTGAGGATAAGACCTTCGCAAGTGACCGGGTATAGAGGGAAAACAGGAGAGCCCTCTGGGACATCAGTAGTGAGAGTGTGGGGCAAATGTTTATCCCCTCCATGTCACCTTATACAGCCTATCTTCTGTGTAGGAAGCAAAGCATTGCCACTGCCAAAGTGTGCCACAGATTACAAGGCTTGTAAGAACAGCAAGAGAATCCCGTGGTTCACTGTGTCAAATGCAGCTGAGAGGTCCATGAGGACGAGGACAGATGACAGCTTATCCGATCTAGCAGCATGGAGCCTCTTTGTTACTGACAGAAGGGCAGTCTCTGTTAAATGAGAAGCTTAGATCCAGATTGGTTGAGGTTGAGATGAGAAATTTGGTTGTAAAGAGTCCTTTCAAGAAATTAAGAAAGAAAAGACGATTGGGTCTAATGAACACGTGGTTGGATAGGTTTTTCATTACCTGTAAGAAATAATCATGTGCTCTGGATTAAAAATTTTTGACCCTCAACGATTCTGCTTACAACTACTTTCATTCTGCACGTTGGACACTGCACGTGCATGAATTCATAAACTTTGAACTCGAAACGAACAACCTTTGAGCCTGTGACTCAATTAGTCAAGATATCTGCGACATCTCGCTGCTCTTGAAACTAAACACTGCTTATGCCTCTCTTTCCCAACAGTCAGCACTTGGTTATACAAAGATGATCTGGCCCAAGCATCGCAACCTGGGTAACCACTCCAGTCAGACAGTAGGCACAGTAAGAACATGCATTTAAAGAGTAAATACCAATACAATTTTGACATAATGTATCATATTACTATATACAGTGGTGTGAAAAACTATTTGCCCCCTCCCTGATTTCTTATTCTTTTGCATGTTTGTCACACTTAAATGTTTCTGCTCATCAAAAACCATTAACTATTAGTCAAAGATAACATAATTGAACACAAAATGCAGTTTTTAAATGAAGGTTTACGTTATTAAGGGAGAAAAAAACTCCAAATCTACAGTACATGGCCCAAGTGATTGCCCCCCTGGTTAAAAAATAACGTAACTGTGGCTTATCACACCTGAGTTCAATTTCTGTAGTCACCCCCAGGCCTGATTACTGCCACACCTGTTTCAATCAAGAAATCACTTAAATAGGAGCTACCTGACACAGAGAAGTAGACCAAAAGCACCTCAAAATCTAGACATCATGCCAAGATCCAAAGAAATTCAGGAACAAATGAGAACAAAAGTAATTGAGATCTATCAGTCTGGTAAAGGTTATAAAGCCATTTCTAAAGCTTTGGGACTCCAGCGAACCACAGTGAGAGCCATTATCCACAAATGGCAAAAACATGGAACAGTGGTGAACCTTCCCAGGAGTGGCCGGCCGACCAAAATTACCCCAAGAGCGCAGAGACAACTCATCCGAGAGGCCACAAAAGACCCCAGGACAACATCTAAAGAACTGCAGGCCTCACTTGCCTCAATTAAGGTCAGTGTTCACGACTCCACCATAAGAAAGAGACTGGGCAAAAACGGCCTGCATGGCAGATTTCCAAGGCGCAAACCACTTTTAAGCAAAAAGAACATTAAGGCTCGTCTCAATTTTGCTAAAAAACATCTCAATGATTGCCAAGACTTTTGGGAAAATACGTTGTGGACCGATGAGACAAAAGTTGAACTTTTTGGAAGGTGCGTGTCCCGTTACATCTGGCGTAAAAGTAACACAGCATTTCAGAAAAAGAACATCATACCAACAGTAAAATATGGTGGTGGTAGTGTGATGGTCTGGGGTTGTTTTGCTGCTTCAGGACCTGGAAGGCTTGCTTTGATGGATGGAACCATGAATTCTACTGTCTACCAAAAAATCCTGAAGGAGAATGTCCGGCCATCTGTTCGTCAACTCAAGCTGAAGCGATCTTGGGTGCTGCAGCAGGACAATGACCCAAAACACACCAGCAAATCCACCTCTGAATGGCTGAAGAAAAACAAAATGAAGACTTTGGAGTGGCCTAGTCAAAGTCCTGCCCTGAATCCTATTGAGATGTTGTGGCATGACCTTAAAAAGGCGGTTCATGCTAGAAAACCCTCAAATAAAGCTGAATTACAACAATTCTGCAAAGATGAGTGGGCCAAAATTCCTCCAGAGCGCTGTAAAAGACTCGTTGCAAGTTATCGCAAACTCTTGATTGCAGTTATTGCTGCTAAGGGTGGCCCAACCAGTTATTAGGTTCAGGGGGCAATTACTTTTTCACACAGGGCCATGTAGGTTTGGATTTTTTTTCTCCCTAAATAATAAAACCCCTCATTTAAAAACTGCATTTTGTGCTTACTTGTGTTATCTTTGACTAATAGTTAAATGTGTTTGATGATCAGAAACATTTTGTGTGACAAACCACTGTGTGAAACCACTGTCAAAAATACGTCATCAAGATCACAGGCATTACTATCAGAGGGAAGATTAATCGATTCCACGATATGCGCATGAGCCCTTTAGCGGTTTAAACCACAGGCGTCATAATGGCGGATCAGCAGCCAATAGCTCACTCATCGTCTCAGGTAAGTGCACAATTCCACCCAAATTTCTAAGGGTTAGTTATCACTAATTACAGAAAGGATTAGTATTAAGAAGATAGTTTAATTATAGTAAGTAAGCACTCAGAATCATGCGCATATCGTGGAATCGATTAATCTTCCCTCTGATAGTAATGCCTGTGATCTTGATGACGTATTTTTGACAGTGGTTTCACGCACAGCATTCGTACCCGTAATTTCACAATTCGTCCGTGAAACGGAGGAGTTGTAACAACGAGATTCGTATTTGTAAGCGGTCAGAGTCGTATATTTCAGAGTTGTATTGTAACAAACACACAAAATCTCGTATCTGTACGCTGTCGTGGCCGTAGATTACACACACATCTTTTTTTTACGCACGAATATTTTTGACAGTGATTTTATTCCATAGGGGGCAAATAGTTTTTCACACCACTGTACCATACATTTAAGGGCTCGCCACGGCTGAACCACTTGAAATAGCAAAAATCCCTTCACAAGTTTACGTCCTCAATGTTTTGAGATCATATTGGTCAGGTTTGGTGGCAATTGTATAAATCCCCTAGGAGGTGTATATCAAATTCCATTGGGTACATTTTGACATGCATACTAAAGGTTTTTCAACTCAATGACATCTAAATGTGTACCGAGATACCGAGACCCTGACTCAGCATCTAAACTATATTACTATATTAGTTATTATTAAAAAAAAAAAAAAAAAAACTTTCACAGCACCCCTTCGAACTTTGTCAGAAATCTAGCTGCATAGCTCATAAACAATTGCACATATACGCATGAGACACAGTACACATATTGAAATGAATGACTTTTACACCACGTCTTTGACCCCACTCAACATAAAGTCATGTACTGTAATTTTTGGTAATTTGCAAACCTGGAATGTGATATACTTGTCCTAGGGAATTTAGTCGATGATCATCTTATACAGTATATAAGGATGTAACAATGATTATATATAAAGGGGAAAGGACTTCATCTAGTGGACATTGTTTAATACTGCAGGAGTCAGGCCGAAACCATGTCACGTCAAAGGGCTTTCTCTATGTAAATTATAGGAACATAACCAGAGGTGGGTAGAGTAGCCAAAAAAATAGAGTAGCTGTACTTTAAAATAATATTACTCAAGTAGAAGTGAAAAGTAGTCATCCAAAATATTAATCAAGTAAGAGTAACAAAGTATTCGCTGAAAAGACTTCTCAAGTACTGAGTAACTGTATGTCGATTTTTTTTTTTTTTTTAGAACAAAATGATAATCTACAAATTCTGACATTTCCAAAATAAAATAAATGAAATAAAATAAATTAATAAAACAAAATATCTTTACAAAACAGCAAATTAAGGAACAATAAACACAAATTTTCTAACATAAAGAAAACATAAAGCTTTTGAAAGAAATATCTACTGTAGGTAACATATGTATGTTTGAACAGTGTAAACTGTTTCCATTGTAAGATATGATATATGATTGGTGACGTAGCTTCCTGTTTTCGTATCGTTGCCGCGAAAGTTTCGCAGAACGCGCAAGTTTCCTCGTTTAAAAACAACAAACGGAATTCATCTCCAAACACCTAAATCTCCGACTCAGGTACGTTATCATGTCTACCATTCAGCTTGTTCAGTGTGTGGAGTGCAGGATGTTTAGACATTCTTCCTCCGTCATTAGCGATAACTTTATTTGTGATAGGTGTGTGTTAGTGAGCACTCTGACGGAGAAGATATCAGCATTAGAGGAGCGCATCCAGACTTTAGAGAGGGTTAGACAGTGTGAGAGCAGCGTTATTCCTGTAGCGGACAGTCTGGGTGCCACAGGCGGAGATAATCAGCCCCCGACTCCGGCATTAGAGCCCTCACAGCGGGGCGAGTGGGTGACGACTCGGCGGCATACTCGTTCAGCCAAAGCTAACGCTAAGGCTAGCCCACCGGAGCACACCTCCTCTGCGCTTCACGTGTCCAACAGGTTTGCTCTCCTCAGTGCTGCACCCGCTGAGAAACCTGAAAGAGCTCTGGTTATAGGAGACTCTATACTCAGACACGTGACATTAGCTAGACCTTTAGGGGCGCCAGCGGCAGTGGTTAGGTGTATCCCGGGAGCCAGAGCACCGGACATAGCAGGTAATCTTAGGGCTCTAGGACAGCACAGGTTCTCTAAGATAGTGGTACATGCTGGAGCTAATGATATACGCCTTTGTCAGTCAGAGGTTAGTAAGAGTAACTTTACAGAGGTGTTTAAATTAGCGAAGGCGATGTCCGATGAAGTAATATGCTCTGGTCCCATCCCAATGAGACGTGGCGACATAGCTTACAGCAGGTTATGGTCGCTGAACCGCTGGATGTCCAGGTGGTGCTCCAAAAATAATGTGGGCTACATAGATAATTGGAAGACCTTTAAGGGCAAAGCTGGCCTGTTAGGGCGGGACGGTGTCCATCCCACTCGGGAAGGTGCTGCTCTCATTTCCTGTAGTATAGCTCATAGTCTCAGTAGAGGTCTCGTTAATCGGTGACAATCCAGAGCCCAGGCCAGGGAGCAGACAGACAGGCTAAACCAACCGTCTGCTAGCTGCATAGAGTCGTCACTCAGGGTTCACCTTATTGAGACTGTGTCTGTTCCCCGAGCTAAGCAAAAATGTAGAAAGACTCAGAAAGTCTGTTTTAATAATCTAATTAACATAAAGACCACAAACTCCGATCATACTGAATGCGCAGTCGGCACCTCTGATCTGAAGCTAGGATTGTTAAATATTAGATCTCACGCATCAAAAGCAGTTATTGTTAATGAAATTATCACAGATCAGGCGTTTGATATACTCTGTTTAACTGAAACATGGGTTAAACAGGACGAGTATGTAGCTCTAAATGAAGCTAGTCCTCCTGGATACAGCTACATACACCAGCCTCGGTTAACTGGTAGAGGAGGAGGCGTCGCAGTTATTCATAATGATAATCTGTCTATCGTACAAAAACACGGACACAAATTTAACTCATTTGAAATTCTTTATAGTAACATAAGTGTATTTAAGTATATTAAATCAGCTCAGTTGATTCCACTAATTATAATTTACAGACCTCCAGGGCCGTATTCTGAATTTCTTAGTGAATTTGCAGATTTCATCTCAGACCTGGTCGTTTCTGTAGACAAATGTTAATTGCTGGAGATTTTAACATTCATTTTGAGAATCCAGAAGACCCTCTGAGAACAGCATTTATATCCATACTGGACTCCGTAGGCGTAAATCAGTGTGTAGTAGGACCCACTCATAAAGCAGGTCACACTTTAGATTTAGTAATATTCTTCGGATTAATTATAAGAAATGTATTCACAATTCCACTGTCTGAAATTATCTCAGATCACTATCTTGTCTCCATTCAAGTGTGTCACAATGATAATGTACGCACAGCACCGTGCTACCGTATTAAACGTACATTCACATCAACTACCACACAGAGTTTTATCAGTAATCTCCCAGAGTTACCAACTTGGATTAGGCCACCGTCTGACCCCACAGAACTCGATCAGGCGACTGAATATTTAGAGTCGACACTTCGTTGTACCTTAGATAATGTAGCTTCAGCTAAAAGAAAAATTATTAGAGATAAGAAACTCGCTCCCTGGTATAACGATCACACGCGCACTTTAAAACAGACTGCTCGGAAATTAGAGCGTAAATGGCGTCAAACTAAATTGTTGGTATTTCAAATAGCATGGAAAGAGAGCATCCTGAACTATAGGAAAGCTCTTAGTGTAGCTAGATCAACGTATCTCTCCACTCTTATAGAAGAAAATAAAAATAATCCTAGATTTTTATTTAATACCGTAGCCAAATTAACCAGAAATAAGACCACTACAGAAATCTCCACAACAACATCATGCAATAGTGAGGACTTCATGAACTTTTAAAATTGTAAATATCGGGCATAAAATTGAGGCTTTGAAACCGAACAATGTAATTGATACAGATGTTAACCTAGCCATGTCAGATTCAAACCTAGAATACTTTACTCCTCTTGAAGAGAATGAACTAATTTCACTAATCTCTTCTGCAAATTCATCAACCTGTATATTATATCCTATACCGACACATTTTCTTAAACAGATAGTACCAGTAATAACAGAACCGCTGTTGAGAATAATTAATTCCTCACTCAGCATTGGTTATGTTCCAAAATCTTTTAAAGTAGCAGTTATTAAACCAATAATTAAGAAACCTGACCTCGACCCCTGTCAGCTGTCCAATTACAGGCCAATATCAAACCTCCCCTTTATCTCTAAGATTCTGGAAAAGATAGTAGCGGAGCAGCTATGCTCATATCTACATAGAAATGGCATACATGAACTGTATCAGTCAGGATTTAGGCCTCATCACAGCACAGAAACAGCACTCGTTAAAGTAGTAAATGACCTCATATTGGCCTCTGATCAGGGTTGTGTAACTATGCTTGTATTACTCGACCTCAGTGCAGCTTTTGACACTATTGATCATGCTATTCTTCTTCAGAGATTAGAAAATGTAGTAGGAATTAAGGGTACAGCCCTCTCCTGGATCAGATCCTATTTGACCGATCGTTATCAGTATGTAGACTTAAATGTTGATTATTCGGCATGTTCTCTAGTGGACTTTGGCGTTCCGCAGGGTTCAGTTTTAGGCCCACTGCTTTTTTCCCTTTACATGCTTCCTCTGGGCAACATAATCCGTAAGCATGGTATTAGTTTTCATTGTTATGCTGACGACACACAGCTATACGTCTCAACAAAACCTGATGAGAAAAACCATCTTACTAAAGTTGAGCAATGTGTGCAGGACATAAGAAATTGGATGCTAATTAACTTCCTTCTGCTTAATCCGGATAAGACAGAAGTTCTAGTCATAGGACCGCATACAGCTAGAAGTAAAATCTTAGATCACACCGTAACTTTAGATGGCCTTTCCGTTCCGTCAAGTGCAACAGTAAAAGACCTCGGCGTGATTATAGATTCCAGCCTTTCATTTGAAGCTCATGTAGATAATATCACCAAGATAGCATTCTTTCACCTCAGAAATATTGCCAAAATAAGAAATATATTGTCGCTAAACGATGCAGAAAAACTAGTTCATGCTTTTATCACTTCTAGGTTGGACTATTGTAATGCCTTACTGTCTGGTTGTTCAGTTAGGTTCTTAAACAAGCTTCAGCTAGTCCAGCATGCAGCAGCGAGAGTCCTCACTAGAACCAGAAGATATGAGCACATCACCCCTATCCTATCTTCACTGCATTGGCTCCCTGTGAAACTTCGCATTGATTTTAAAATACTACTCTTGACATATAAAGCATTAAATGGTCTCGCGCCGCAGTATCTGAGCGAACTACTAGTGTCTTACGATCCGCCACGCCTACTTCGGTCAAAGGATGCAGGCTGCTTGTCAGTACCGCGTATTATGAAAACTACAGCTGGGGGCAGAGCTTTTTCTTACAAAGCCCCAAAATTATGGAATAGTCTTCCAAATAGTGTTCGGGACTCAGACACAGTCTCAGTGTTTAAGTCTAGGCTCAAAACCTATTTATTTAGCCAAGCATTTTTATAAATAGATTTGCCATAAGGTAAAGGAGCAGATCTGGGGGACTCATGGACGTAGAGTATTATGGTGAACTGGTATGTTTAGATGCTGTCTTCCTCAGTCTCATTTGATCACTCAGGTTTGTTGACGGTGAGGTGATTGTTTGCTTTACATCTCAGGGAGCCCTCATGTTTGTGTTTCCTTCTGGCTCTCCCTTTTAGTTATGCTGTCATAGTTAGTCCTGCCGGAGTCCCTGCTTGCACTCTACAGTAAATATACATTCACATTAGACATTGTGACTGTGACCATACCTAATTGCAATCTCTCCTCCTCTTCTCTTCCTCCCCCTCTTTCTCTTTCCTTTCTCCCCCTGTCTCCCCCTTTCACTCTTTCTCTCTCTCTCTCTGTCGAGCTACACGTGTCATTCCTGAGCTGCCAGTGATCCAGACTCCCTCTGCCCTCCGGACCTGTCTGATCCATCCTGGTGCCCCGTTTCTGGTTGGAGGTCTCGTCGCATGGATGCCCCGTGTGTCTCTTTAGGATGCGTCTGGTGTCTGGGGATGATTCTATCTACTTAGAAGATGGTTCTGGCCTCGACTGGTGTTGTCAGCTGTTTCTCTGAGGACTTGACAATTCGATAGTTCAGGACTGGAACTTTCTACAAGTCTATCTGAGTCTCGAATACTTACTGGACTCCATTTTACATCAACTATTATAACATCAATTAACATCAACTATTATAGCTGAACCTAATACTTTTTCAATTCAATTCAATTTTATTTATATAGCGCTTTTAACAATGGTCATTGTCTCAAAGCAGCTTCACAAAAATTAAAGAAATTTAACAAATCATAATAATAATAATAAATAAATAAAATAACAATAATAATAGAAAATAAATAAATAAAAACAAATAGTAATAATTATAGAAAAGAAAATAATTGGAAGTGTGGATGTGTGAGAAAAATGTGCAGATAATAATAATGAGACGAATGAATGAAATTTCTCTGATGAGCAAGCCAAGGGTGACGGCGACGGTGGCAAGGAAAAACTCCCTGAGATGGCATTAGGAAGAAACCTTGAGAGGAACCAGACTCAACAGGGAACCCATCCTCATTTGGGCGATAAAAGATAGAAATGATATAACATCTTGTGTGTTGTGCAGGTGAAAATTCAATATGACAGAAATTATTTAAATTGACATGAAGACCAGTTCAGCATAGGGACGAGTCAGTAGGTGCAGAGGGCAGATGAGGTCTGGATCACTGGAAGCACAGGAGCAGCATGTGTAGCTCCAACCATCATAAAGCTGAATCCAGCTGGAGCTGGTCCTTCTCTGGATGCCTCAGGAACCTCGCAGGGTCGGCCTTTGTCTACTGAAGCTGGCAAAATCTCCCGATGCCTCGGGATGGGTAGAGAAATACAGAACAGATGGGGAGAATTAGCGTAGTTGCCATTCGGTATAGGTGTACTGGAGTATGAGTACTGGGATGAGTTATGTGTATGCCAGATTAAAAAGATGCTGTATAAATAATACAATAATATAATACTGTATAAATGCAGATCATTTCCTGCTATCTGTTTCACCCAGATGAGGATGGGTTCCCTGTTGAGTCTGGTTCCTCTAAAGGTTTCTTCCTATTACCATCTGAGGGAGTTTTTCCTTGCCACTGTCGCCCTCGGGCTTGCTCACCAGGGACTATCTGAACATTTTGATTCATACACATTCACATTCCATACAAACTTAAATAATTCTTTTGATTGTGTAAAGCTGTTTTGAGACAATGTCAATGGTTAAAAGCGCTATACAAATAAAACTGAATTGAATTGAATATACTGTATATTTAGTTGCTCTATATACTGTATATTTAGTCCCAAATGGCAATATCCAAATTATCAGCCCCTTTGGCTTGACATGGTTTCGGCCTGACTCCTGCAGTATTAAACAATGTCCACTATATATATATATATATATATATATATATACTAGATGTGCCTCCTGTGACTATGTTTGTGTGGGGGAAACTCCCTGAGATGGTAGTAGGAAGAAACCTGGGGAGGAACCAGACTCAACAGGAAACCCATCCCCATCTGGGTGATAACGGAGAGCAGGGATTGATCTGCACTCATACTGTGTGTTAGGAGGCTGGAAGTTCAGTATAACAGTAGATGTGGAAATGCTCAAAAAGTTATAAAAAATCAGCCTACAGTTGTATGTGTGTATGTGAGTGTGTATGTATGTATGTGTGTGTATATATGTGTGTATGTATGTGTATGTGAGTGTGTGTGTATGTGTGTGTGTATATGTGTGTGTGTGTGTATATGTGTGTGTGTGTGTGTGTGTTTGTTAAACCGCGGCAGGAAAATGGCGATGTGAGGGTAGACGCTGGTTCTCCGGGTAAGACTCTCCCTCACACACACACACACACACAACCACACACACACCTACACACACACACACACACATTACTTTAAATAAGATTTAAGAAGAGTTTAGAGACCTCGGTGTGTGTGTGTGTGTGTGTGTAAGCGAGGCGCGCGCTTCCTCACTTCCTGATTGTGATTCAGTGTTAAACTCCTGTGTGTGTGTGTGTGTGTGTGTGTGTGATTTCGTTCAACAACATCTTCTGAATAACACACTAACTCACAGTGTTACTTACTGTTGATTTGTTTGTTTGTTTGTGTGTATATATATGCGTGTGTGTGTGTGTGTGTGCGCTCGCGCGCTTCTCCATGTCGGTCAAAGGTTCGCTTCACTTCCTGAGAAACAACATCACAGGAGCAGCTGAGTTTGTTTGTAGTATATATGTGTTGTTTGGTGTGTGTGTTGTTTGGTGTGTGTGTGTTGTTTGGTGTGTGTGTGGACTGTAAGCCATGGGGTGCTGTGTAAAATTAAATACACCCTTATTAACACTCATCTGCATGGTGATGAGTTCCAGCCCTGAGCCCTGCGGGTGTTTTTCTGCTTATATTCTTATTTTCTATACATATAATAAAACTGTAAAGTGGGCGTGTCTGTACATTAAAGATTTGGGCCACATAAGATGAGTAATACGACACATCTATATGTTTTTTTGGATTTTTTGTCTATCTGTTTGTTTGTGTTGGCATCAAGTAAAAACTACTGAACGGGTTTTAATAGGGTTCTCGCAGGTGTATTTGGCTGAGCTTGAGGTAACATATAAGCTTTGTTTCATCACAATCGGCCCATGGGGAGAGAAGATATGCTCGTTTAAAATTTTAATGGAAAAATGCCCTTGTACGTTTTTTAAACATGCGCTAATACGTGTGCAGTTCAATTTCATGTGTCATGTGTCGCTGGTTTCAAAACGATATCAAGTTATCAAACTTAACAAATGAATTAGTGAATATGTAATAACATGATGACTTATTAATATTCAGATTAAAATTGTATTTGTCACATACACAGTCATACACAGTACGATTAATTAACAAGAAATAAGAGAGAAATAAATAACTGAAAGAACGTAGAACAAAATATAAGGTTTTTTATTTTAAATGAAGCAGCCCTCCTGTGGGACCAGCACTATTATAATATGATGCTCATAAATGTTCCCACACTGTAGGTGTTTATTGTGTGTGTTCAGGAGGATCATGGGAAACGCCAGCAGTGAGAGAAGTGCACAAGGTGAGAAAAGCCAGAGGAGCCGCAGCGGTAAAGATGCTAAAATCCTCCTGACTGACGATGCGGACCTGTTCACGGATGATGCGAAGGTGACATATGGACAGATTAAGTCACATTTTAGGTGCTTTACATAAATATAGAAATATTTTTATACATACAGGTTAAACTCTCTCTTTGTGCTGTGTTCAGGAGTTCCTGGCGTGGCAAAAGGATGTTCAGTCAGAGAATAAGGGTACTGTCGAACACCCCACAGTGTTTGAATGGTCCAGTCCTGCGAAAGAGGTTTATGTCTCTGGCTCATTTAATAACTGGGCCACAAAAATCCCTCTGTCCAAAAGGTAGGACATGTCCGTGAACCGCAAGTCCTTGTGGACGAGCTGTTACTATAGAAAGAAAGGAAGCTAGCTGGCTACCAAACCACTACATCGTCAAACAACATAAATACTATAAAAATTGTTTAAAAAAATACTTGAGTAACATGTCACTAAGAAAGATGTAATGTAGCACTACAGCACATGATGATAACTGCTGGTGTTACTGGCTAAGCTTAGTGGCTAGTCAGCATGCTAGATATAAAAAAGGCAAATATTTAGCAAATCAGCTATAGATACCGCAATAACAAAACAAGTTATTTTAGATGATTTAGACCACCAGGGGGCAGCATGAGTATTGAATATCAAATATTTTAGATATAATTAATCAAATTTACACCTTTTATTAAAATACGTCAAAGACGGGGTTAATTTATTTCATGGCTGCTGGTTGGCTTTTTATTTGAATGTACTGTATTACTAATATATTTTACTGTATTTTTATTAAATTATTTTGAAAAGCAGGTTTAAATGCATGCAAAATCCAACCCCCAGAACAATTGTTAGTCCACACAAGTGCACTCACCTAGGGGTTAGTGACTCGGTGCTTTGAATCTCGTTCATCAAAATGAACAATTTTCTTTTTTTGAGTCATTTCATTCGTTTGATCAGAAATAAAATAAAATGATGAATTTTCAGTAAACAGTCCCCAGTACGTCTACATACACACATTTTGGCTTTAGTTCCAGTAATGAAAATATTACACGGTGCAGCTAAAGACATATTATAATAGTAAACAGAATGAGTAGCTCACCATCATATCTTCTCGTCTGAGTCGTTCGTTCTTTTGAATCTATTGCACCGCATATCGTCTATGGGAGTCACGTGACAAAAGAATTAATGACTCGGGAACCTGAAGATTCGTTGAGAAAGAATCTCTCAATTCTGTTACCTGTGTACTGCATTACATAGCTACTATGAGAGTCACGTGACAAAAGAATGAACGACTCGCAGTAGAAGAATCATTAAGAAAGAATCGCTCAATTCCGTTTCCTGTATTTAACCTACGGAGGTTTTGCGATGGTCTGCGCATGCGAAAATGAACGAATCACTCTCCGAGATACTCGTTCTTCTGAGTCACATTAAAGATTCTTTCAAAACGAACGAATTGTTCATGAACGACCATCACTACTAGGGGAAGTGTATAAAGGCACAACTAAAAGTTTTGGATTACAGTCGTTTATGTGTGTATCGCTATATAAACTTTTCATTTTTATTTATTTTCTTACTGTTTCTCTCCCAGCCACAATAATTTTACGGGAATCGTCGACCTTCCTGAAGGAGAGCATCAGTATAAGTTTTATGTTGATGGACACTGGACTTTAGATCCTAAGAAGGTAAACACGATGCATAAAAATGCCGGAGGACGAAAATCTCATCGCTTTGACTTATTCCTGTGATATTTTTTAACTGAGAAAAAAATGACTCTATGACCATTAGCTTAGCTAACCTTTCTGCTAGGTTTGTTGCTATTTGTTTCTAGCATGACGCCTTTGTTCATCTTGATCAAATAGGTTTTCTTAATTAGAAAAAATGTAATTAAATAATACTTGAACTTGCAACTTGGCTCATTTTAAAATATGGCACGTACTGTACGCACACAGTTATTATGGCTGTTAATGTAGCCTACTTTATATATTTCAGATTAAAAGTTAATGTACCTGAACATTACCTTTTAGCACTGTGTTAACATAGCTAGCGTTACAGTTTAGTGTTACGCATTAGCACAGCTAGCTTTACATTTTATGTTACACTTTAGTCATCCACATTAATGTACAGTTACATTTGAAGCTACAATTTAACATGATTACATGTTCATTTTTCTGCTTTAAGTTAAAAGGAAAAGTATGTTTATGTTTTTGTGTTTGTGAAGATTCCTAATCATCCAGGTTAATTCAGGTCAACTTGGGCAGTGTAACTGATGACATTGTTAAAGTGGAATTGAGCTAAATCGACTTTTTAACCTTAAGTTCACATGACTATTGTTACATTTTAACATGCACAGTCTGTAAATTTGAACTAAATTAACATGTTAGCATGACATAAATTTTTACATTACATAAATTTATGTATATTTCTAATATTTGTTAACGTTTGTCCTCAGCCCGTCGTCACCAGTAAATCAGGTGTAGTCAACAACGTGGTTCTGATACGCAAGAAGGACTTTGAGGTTTTCGACGGCCTGAAGAACGACTCTGAGATATATGCTGACGTGTCGGGTCGGCTGTTTCACATTTTTGTAAATTTTTTAAATATTTTGTATCGCTTTGTTTTCAGTCTGTTAGACTTGAAGGACTGTGTTTGTTGTCCATCAGACATCTCCAGCTCTCCGCCCGGACCGTACCATCAGGACCCGTACTCCATTAAAGCAGAGGAGCGGCTCCGCACTCCCCCCATCCTGCCCCCCCACCTGCTGCAGGTTTTGCTCAATAAAGACACCGGTGTCTCGGTGAGTCACAGAACCCATCATACGAACACACCGTGTTTAATCTGAGACGAGTCTCTGGTCATGATTTCGCAGTTTTAGTATAATGTGTGTGTGTGTGTGTGTGTGTTTGATGATTAGTGTGATCCCGCTCTGCTTCCTGAACCCAACCACGTGATGCTCAATCACCTGTACGCTCTCTCCATCAAGGTATGCTAATAGCAAGCCACAGTCTGTGTGCTTACCACAACACAACGCTAGCTAGCTTGCTAATAAGCCGTGTGTTTACTTATTCCACCCTAATTCATTGTGGTTTGTGTGATTGGCGCATTACCACAATTTAACACAGATTAGCATTTTAATTAGGTGATTTTTTTCATTGTTGATTGCTATATTTTAAGTACCTGAGAGTTTTCGCCTGCTTTTAGACATTAATTTTGCCGCTAATTAGCGGGGCCTTAATTTGCTTTTGTTCCAGTAGATTAGTGAGTAGAATAGCACATGTTTAAGGTACTTAAACAAATGTTGAAACCTTAAAATACCCTTAAACATTACAATGCTGATTAACGTGCTGACTAACTTTGTTTTATTGTGCTGTGCTTTAATTTCGAGATATGTTTACACGTGTTAGTCTGCACGTCGAAGTAGAACATGCTATCGTGTAGAAATGTTCACTTTCCCACCCACATACTCACACACTCCCGGTCACACTCGGCAGCGTCGCTGTCATGTACTCAGTTAGCCACCAGTTATGATGATGAGGTTGGCGCCGCCTGCTGGTCAGGGTTGAAGATAACTGCCTGTCATTGTTTTTTTTTTCTCAGGATGGTGTGATGGTTCTCAGCGCCACTCATCGCTACAAAAAGAAATACGTCACTACTCTTCTCTACAAACCCATATGAGCTCATGCTTTGCATGTGGCTATGTCTTTAACCCGGGCCATCAACGCTATTCACACACACAAGGAGGAAACGCAGCCCTGTGATCATGAGGCCGGTTTAGATGTTCAGCCACGAAGCTGTATCTGTTATTCACGCTACATTCCAGTGAAAGATTAGCCTGATTAGCACTGTAAAGCCTGTGTGAGTCTTTATAGAGAAAATCCAGAAATGTCCCAGCATTGATTATTATTTTTTTTTTTACTGGATCTGGATCTGTCTGCCTTTATAAAATATTTTTATTACATTTGTTAGCATACGGTCCAGGCGAAGATTTAAATTTTGTACCAAACAAGCGAAACTTTTTAGCCAATGAATAAATTGTTGGACCAAATCACCTGAGACTATAACTGAGTCTGATATTCATTTAAAGGTAAGATTGTGGGTGTGTCTCTAACCAGATATACATTCACTATATAGGCCACATAAACACCATCATAAAAGGGTGTGTCCCAAACCTCACACCATCACTCGATATCATCAACATACTGTAAAAGAACACAGCCATCAGAGCAGTTGCTTTATTCTTTATTCTTTCTGTGCACTTGGTGTTTAGGCTCGGGGTCGAGATCTCTTATTTCTCTCTCATTTGCACTCTTCTTTCGGAAGGTTTTTGTAGTTGTTGTTGTAAGTGTGGTGATGCTGAGTGAAGCAGTTTGCAGCGACTCGGTCACACTCGCACACTGTAGTCTGGCATTTATCATTGGAGGCTTCAGAGAGACACACACACACACACACACACACACACACACACACACACAAGACTGGGTCCAAAAACCAAACATAAAAGAGAGATGTAATGTGTGCTGTATGTGTTTATAAGAGGTGTTTACCTGAACAAGTGATGGTTTTATCAGAGCAGCTGAAGTTGTACACTTTGATGTACGGCAAGTTTGTGAGACCAGGGCATTCTGGAAGTTTCCTAGCATTCTCGTAGCACTTATCATGCACCGCACAGCACCTAAACAAAAAGAAAAAGTGTTGTAATGTAACATTTCCATGGACACCACGATTATCATTATGTTCATCCTCAGCATTAGCTCGCTAGCTGAGTTCTGTGCTTAAATGATTTCTTCCTCATTAACCTCTTATGACTTGCATATCAGTCTCTGATTGGTTCTAGACTGTTGGACCTGTTTAATGACACCACAAATTGACCTGTACATAACGTCGCCGCTTACACTGGTTTTAATGCCATAAACAATGCTGGGAAAATCTCTGCTAACCCGTTATTTTAGTATTGTGGTAACCAGTTTGACCCACAAGCCACAGAATCAGGCATGTGAGTTGAAAACAGGCAGAATAGTTGCTGCTAGCAATTAAAAAAAATGCTGGTTGTTATGGTAACAGGGGAGATGCACTGATGATTGATACATACTGATCGATTTGGTCTTTAGGAGATCCAGATCCAGAAAACCCACAGTAACAGCCGTAGTTGTTGTAAATGAACGGATTCACTTTGGGTTGAGTGCAAGTGATCAATTCGCCAAACTGCCAGAGAGCGCGTGGCATGGTCTCACCACACGCCACACACACTGCAGGGAGGAAAATATCACAGATATTGTCAATGTCACAGAAACCTAACAAACCACCAGTGTTACCTTCATACAGCATCATACAACACTGCAGCATCAACATCTACCCAACATCACATTAATGTAACATTAAATCACACATCATTTAACGATATTATCTATAATATAACATTTATTTATATATATATATATATATATATATATATATATATATAAAGGGCGTAAGACTTGGTGTTGCTGTAAACAGGAGATTTAAAAGATAGTAGATGATCCACAAGATCTTACCCTGAAGAGAGGGAGAAACTGTCAGCCTTAGAAAGAGTAGTTTTGGAAGATATATGGAGAACATCTGTCATGTTGGTGTTTAGTTTAAGAGTTGGAGGAAAACCTATACTTTATTTTATTGTGAGCATTTTGTGAGTTAGAGATGTGAAAGTGCAGAGTCAGGTTTTTCACATCACATCTGGTATAAAGTCATGTTTTCAGATTCCTGGTTCAATGGACTCCGTTTTGATATGGTGTTTAATACTGTATCATGTCCGGTTAGACCAGGTAAGATATGGCCAGTGAGAATATGTTTATGAGGAGCTGATGAAAAATCTGATTTTTTATATTATTCAAAATGAGGACTTTGTGACACAGTAGGAAAGAGGGAATCCTCTGTGACGCCTCAGGATTTCCTGCTACACCTAAAAATAACAGCAGTGCAGATTGAAGCTCGTTCTCCTACTGGAGTAAACGGCTTGGATAATTTGCATGAAAGTGCTTTAAAACAACATTTAGTATTGAAACTTTCTAAAGTTTTTTGAAGGATTAGAAATACAGTATAAGGTGTTGGTGATGGGACGCACACGTGTGTGAAAGTGAGAGGAAATATAGAGCCTTGTGGAACAGCACAGGGAAAGAAACTGAGTTATATGAGGTGAAACAGGAGAGAGCCAAATGGCAAATCACATTTTCTTTTTCTTATTCTTATTCGTTACACTTAATTAGTCATGGTTTACGTCTCTGCTCCCTGCCTTTATGGGAAAGTAATAAAGAGAAAAGGTCAACTTAATAGACTCACCTGCGGTCAGCAGCAGAATCCAGGACAGATGCATGGTTCAGGAAGAGTGAGAGAACCTCTGCTACTGGAAAACCTTAAAAAGAGTCAGGGATGAGGAGGAGGAGTGAGAAAAGTCCAGATGGAACTGAAAATGCTGATACAGCAAAATAAAAAACCCTGCCCCAAGGACTGAGCAATAAGAAAACATGCCATTTTTAATGTCACCTGGTTAACCTCAGTATTATAAAGAGGCAAGAAAAAAATGTGTGAACCTTTTGGAGTTTCATGGTTTTCTGCATTAATTTATCATGAAATGTGATTGGATCTTCATCTACTGTAAGACGAGTATTAACTAATATAATGTGCCTAAAATAATAACACAAAAAAGATCTTTCATGGCTTTATTGAGACCAACTAAAAAACCTCACAGTACTAGTGGAAACAGTAAGAGTTAATGACTAAAGCTTAATTCTTGATCATTAGAGGATCGATGATCAATAATTATTCATTTACATGAAGCTGGAAAGGGTTCGGCAGCACGGTGTCTTAGTGGTCGCCTTGCACCTCCAGGGTCCGGGTTTGATTCCCGGCCAGGGTCGATACCCGTCTCTGTGTGCATGGAGTTTGCATGTTCTCCCCGTGCTTGGTGAGTTTCCTCCATGTGCTACGGTTTTCTCCAACAGTCCAAAGACATGGAGATTATGCAAATTGGTGTTTACAAAATGCCTGTAGTGTTTGAATGCCAGCTTGCAGTCATTGAGGGGATGATGAATTCCCAAGCGCATCGAACAAATTGTAAGAATGTCTCGTACATCAGCTGAACCTCATCAACGCAGAAGTTGGTTGAGGCAACAGGACAATGAACCAAAACAAGTCCAGAACAGAATGGCTTCAGCAACACAAAGTCTGCCGGAGTGGCCAAGTCAGAACCCAGACCTCAACCCAGTAGAGATGCTATGGAATGACTTGAAGAGAGTCACACCAATTAGAGTCCAAAGAATATGACAGAGCTAAAGCAGTTTAGACTTCACAATTTATCTTCATCTTCTGAAGTTCATGCGCAAGTAAATGTAAAACGTATCACAGCAGGAAGGTAACCGCTTATTGTTCGTTTCCTTAGGAGGGGGTGATGGTTCTCAGCGCCACTCACGGTTACATGAGTTATTATTTTATGCACAATATATTTGTCAATAGCATTGACTTAGATGAAGGTCACATGACATATAATGATGCAGAAGAACAGGAAATTCCAAAAGGTTCATATTCTTTTTTGTTGCTACAAGAAGAACTATGTCACTCCACTGTTGTACAAACCCATGTGAGCTTCACCAAGCTCATGTTTCACCATGTGGTTATGTCCCAAGCCGGGCCATCAAAGATATATTGTGTATACAAGGACGAAACACAGCACTGCGATCATTTGGATATTCACCAAAGTTTAGATATGAAGCTGCTGTTTGTACCAAAATCCTTTACACTATTTATTATCCACGTTACATTCCAGTAAAAATATTAGCCTCATTAGCCGTGCAAAGCCTGTGTGAGTCTTTATAGTCAAGATTCAGAGAAGTTCCAAGCACTTGTTTTTTTTTTTTTTTTAATGATTGATTTTTTTTTTTACTAAACAAGTGATACTTCATGTTTACTAAATAAAGACATTGTTGGCGCAAATCACCTGAAACTGTTATTGAGCCCGGCTTTTATTAGGCCACATAAACACCATGATATAAGGGCTTGTCCCAAGTGTCACAGTCACACACTATCATCAACACAAAAGAAGACAGCCATCATAGAAGTTATTTTATTCTTTCTGTGCCATTGGTGTTTAGGTCATGTACATGTGTCGAGTGTTTGGTAGGATTATGGTGTTTACTGATGGATTACAGTTAGTGTGGGGTTCAGTTGATGAAGTGGAGTCAATGTGGTGTTCAGTTGAAGATGAGTGAGTCAATGTTGTGGTTATTTGGTGCAGGGGGAGACGGAGGTGTTTAGTTTATGTGGACAGGAGGAGTGGGGTGTTTACTTGGTGGAGATCCAGACCAGACATCTCTTATTTCTTGCACTCTGTTTCTGGAAGGTGTTTGTAGTTGTGGTTGTAAGTGTGTCGATTCAGAGCGAAGCAGTTTGCAGCGACTCGGTCACACTCACACACCGTAGCCTGGCATTTATCATTGGAGGCTTCACACACACACACACACACACACACACACACACACACACACACATGAGTCCAAACACTGACCACAGGACACAGAGAAATGTAAAATGTGTGTGTTTATGCGAGACGTTTTACCCGAACAAGTGATAGTTTTAACAGAGTGGCTGAAGGTGTACACTTTGAAGTACGGCAGGTTGAGGAAACCAGAACATTCTGGAAGTTTCCTAGCATTCTCGTAGCACTTATCATGCACCGCACAACACCTGAACAAAAACAACACAACTCACTTAGCAAGTTCGCTACCTGCTGTACTAACTCGAATTTATTAACTACGTGTTGTAATATAACATCACCATGGAAACCAGCATTGTCATCTTCACCTCCTGCATTAGCTCGCTAGCTGAGTTCTGTACTTAATTAATTTTTTTCCTCATTAATCTCTAATAATTTGTATATCAGTCTCTGATTGGTTCTAGACGGTTGGACCTGTTTAATGACCCCACAAATTGAGCTGAACGTAACTCTGCCCCTTACACTGGTTTTAATGCTATAAAAAGATGCATTAATCATGACACTTACTGATCGATTTGGTCTCTCGGAGATCCAGATCCAGAAAACCCACAGTAACAGCCGTAGTTGTTGTAAATGAACGGATTCACTTTGGGCTGCGTGCAGATGATCATTCGACCAAACTGCCACAGAGCGCAAGACACAGTCGCACCACACAGCACACACACTGCAGGGAGGAAAACATCACACACATATATGACATCAATGTGACGTCACAGAAATGCGACATAACACCATCGTAACATCATGTAACCTCCACCCACCTCCACATCAATATAATATCACATCAGTGCCACTCTGTCACATCAATGTAGCATCAGTATATCATATCATATACCACATGTGTGGAAGTGAGAGGAGACACCGAGGCTTGTGATGTACCACAGAGAAACAAACTGGGTGATATGAAAGCTGTATCATGGGGGACTGGATCAAAGGCTGCACTCAAGTCAAGTGGCACGAGAAGAGTTAAAGCTCAGAAACTGCTTCCAGTGATTAATTAACAACATCAATTAACACATCTGACTTGTTATTCTTCTGTAGTTCCACTTGGTTAGTTAAGGTTAATTCCCTCAGTGCTGTGATGAGAATGTATAATAAAGAGAAATGTTCGACTCACCCGAGGTCAGCACCAGAATCCAGGACATGGTTTAGGAAAAGTGAGAGAATTTCTGCTACTGGAAAACGTTAAAAAGAGCGAGGGATGAGGAGGAGGAGGAGGAGTGAGAAAAGGGGAGAAAAAGAAACCTGGCCTAAGGACGGAGCAATAAGAAATACATGCCAGTTTTAATGTCACCTGGTTACTTTCTGTCTTACTGTATAAATATATTTGTTTAATTTATTTTTCATTCTTTTCTCTAAGATTACACACTCAGATCAAAATACTCTAAAAAGATAGTTTTCAACATACATGTGATTTTTTACATTTACATTTACATTATGACATTTGGTAGATGTTCTTATCCAGTGCGACTTACAGTATATTTTATGTGCGCAGTTGAGGCTGAAGGGCAGAACACTCAGTGGTGCCGAGCTTTGAACCTGTGACCTTCCGATTAGAAGTGCAAAGGCTTACAGTATATGTGATTATGATTATTATGTATATTACAGCACTTATCAAAATATTAGATTAGTTGCTGTCTTTTGTGAAATGCATGAAATATTTTATAAAATTACATTGTTATAGTCTGTATTTACTATTTATGTATATTTTATTATCCCTCAGTCTACAGACAATAACAATGTAACTTTTAATGTTTTATTAAATGTTTCATGCATTTCACAAAAGACACCAAGTGATTTTAAAGCCCTACTCTTGACATATAAAGCATTAAATGGTCTCGCGCCGCAGTATCTGAGCGAACTGCTAGTGTCCTACGATCCGCCACGCCTACTTCGATCAAAGGATGCAGGCTGCTTGTCAGTACCGCGTATCATGAAAACTACAGCTGGGGGCGGAGCTTTTTCTTACAAAGCCCCAAAATTATGGAATAGTTTTACAATTAATGTTCAGGACTCAGACACAGTCTCAGTGTTTAAGTCTAGACTATTTATTTTGTCTAGCCTTTTGGAACACTTCATCCTTTATGGAACACATCTGGGTCATGGTGCTGGATCTCCAGAGAAACAATGTGAGGATCAATTGACTGGCTCTTTTCAGAGTTGGTGTCAGCCTTTGTGTGTGTATGGTGTAGTGTTTAGATCCTGTCCAGATTCTGTTTTCGGGAATTAAATAGTCAAATCTAAACATTACACTGCTCAGATTTGACAATTTAAATTCATCTTCCAAAGTTCATGTTCATGTCACCAATTGTGAAACATGTATTCACAGTAGGAACAAAGCCATCAAGGTCAGTTGCACTAAAATGAAACAAATGTAATTTTAATATGAAGGAAATGCAACCCTGTAATCATGTGGCAGTTATAGATGTTCATCAAAGTTCTGACCTGAAGCTGCTACAGTAAATTTACCAAAATCCATTACTGCATTTGTTATCCACGTTACATTCCAGTAAAAGATTATCTTGATTAGCATTGTAAAACGTGTGAGTATTTATATGACACAGTTATACATCTCAGCAAAACCAGATGAGAAAAAACAGTTTACTAAAGTTGAGCAATGTGTGTAGGACACAAGATACTGAATGTTAATTAACTTCCTTCTGCTTAATCCTCATGAGACAGAAGTTAAAGTTATAGGACTACATGCAGCTAGAAGTAAGATTTTTGATTAATTCAATTAAATTCAGTTTTATTTGTATAGCGCTTTTAACAACTGTCATTGTCTCAAAACAGCTTTACACAATCAAAAGAATTATTTAAGTTTGTATGGAATGTGAATGTGTATGAATCAAAATGTTCAGATAGTCCCTGGTGAGCAAGCCCGAGGGCGACAGTGGCAAGGAAAAACTCCCTGAGATGGTAATAGGAAGAAACCTTGAGAGGAACCAGACTCAACAGGGAACCCATCCTCATCTGGGTGAAACAGATAGCAGGAAATGATCTGCATTTATACAGTGTGTTAGGTGGCAGACAGTTCAGCTATAATAGTTGATCTTAATTGATGTTAAAATGGAGTCCAGGTAGTTATTGGAGACTCAGATAGAAAACTATCGAATTGTCAAGTCCTCAGAGAAACAGCTGCTAACACCAGTCGAGGCCAGAACCATCTTCTAAGTAGATAGAATCATCACCAGACACCAGACGCATCCCAAAGAGACACACGGGGCATCCATGTGACAAGACCTCCAACCAGAAGCGGGGCACCAGGATGGATCAGACAGGTCCGGAGGGCAGAGGGAGTCTGGATCACTGGCAGCTCAGGGATGACGTGTGTAGCTCGACAGAGAGAGAGAGAGAGGGAAATAGAAAGAGGGGGAGAAAGAAGAAGAAGAGGAGAGATGGCAGTAAGGTATGGTCACAGTCACATAATGTATAATGTGAATGTATATTTACTGACCTGGGCCCGGTTTCTCGATAACTCACACTATTCACGCGCTAAGAAGACTCTTAAGATATATCTTACGTTAAGTGATAATGTGTATATTAAAGTGTATTCCTCGAACTGTCTCTTAGGAGTCTTCTTAAGTCGCTGCCTCATACATTCGACGTTACGCGGCGCTGTCTACAGTGAAGGTCCTGAATTAGCTGACATCGGTTGCTCAGGAATCGATTTTTGACTCCTTTTGCATGACAGCGTTAAGAAAGACGGCACTTTCTATACAAATTAAACATTGCACTAATGACATGGGTTAACTTATCAATAACATGCCATAATAGACAAATATATAAATTAAATCACCAAACTGTCACTAATATTTTCATGTAAGCTGTGGCAGTGAAACGAACTGGGTATACAAACAGCTGATACACTCTTCACCAGCTTCAGAAACAATGTGAAGTGTCAGTTGTTGGGGTTGTATAGCACACTTATGGAATGAATACGATGAGATGACAGAGTGGAGGTTTAATACCCCTATCTCACCTACGCGGTTTCGCAGTTCATTATGATTCAGCGCGAGTTTTGATACCGTGATTACGTTTCCATCTTACCACGCAAAAAAATTAAACATGTTTAACATGCGGAAGCTCGCGGACCTTGCAGATCTTCGCGGACCGTCGGGCGGTCACTCGAGGCGGATCACGGTACCTAATACCCTTCTCTCACCTGTGTGGTGCCTAATACCCCTCTCTCACCTGTGTGGCCTGACTCATCTCCGTGAGTTGCCACGATTGCCCGCGAGGTTCCTTTAACGTTCCGCGAAGTTCTGCAAGGTCTGCAAGCTTCTGCGAGGACCAGCAAAAAAATTAAACCATTAATTTTTCACGCGGAAAGATGGAAACGGAATCACAGCGCAAAAACTCGGGGTGAATCATGATGAACCCTACTTACGGCCACAGCGCGAGACCGTGCAGGTGAGATAGGGGTATAACACACCGCATCTCACAGCGAGTCAAACCGCATAGGTGAAGATGGGTATTAAACATTACAGTCACTCTGTACAGTCATTACAGAAAAATTAATGGATGCAGGGTTTGAATCTCCCAAGGTTATTTTCTCATTTAACTAAATAAAATTTCATAAAATATTTAACGTGTCAAAAGAAAAGCCCATAAAGTTATGGATAATGGCTAATGATCAATGAAACATATTTTAAACAAAAAGCAGCGAGCAGCTGGACATCGGGACGGGGAGTGTAAGTACGATGCGTTGGTCTGGCACGCGCAGGTCTAAGCAGCTCAAGAAGCTCCATAATCTGTTGCTTTGGAAGGCAAAACTTTTTTTTTTTTTTAATAACGACGAAGGGGAAAATATGAAAAGGCCTGAAGTTTTGTCTAAAGGAAAAATGTACATGAGCCACACGGCTCCGCGGACGGCGCCGTCTTCAGTTTAACACAACACATTGTTTGCCACCTTTGCCAATTTTAATTCATTAGTCACATTATGAAATAGGCTAATTAAAAGTCACTCTATTAGTTCTGATATAAAATAAAATAACATTCTTAAAAAGGTCTACAGTATATTCCATCATTAATACGACTTTGATAACGTGCCATAATGTGTTTACATACACCGCTGGTTTATAAAGACTGCTGCTCAGTGGCGGCCACTAGCGTCTTGAGCTGAAACTACGCTAAGTATGAGTTAAGGTTGGTCCAGACCAACCTTACAAACGTGTGACTTAGCTAAGAGATACTTAGCGTAAGAATGTTTCGGGAAAAGCGCCATAAAGTTAAGAGAGAGGTTAAGGTACAACTTAAGAACTACTTAGTGATAAGAAACTTTCGAGAAACCGGGCCCTGCTCCTTTACCTTATGGCAAATCTATTTATAAAAATGCTTGGCTAAATAAATAGGTTTTTAGCCTAGACTTAAACACTGAGACTGTGTCTGAGTCCCCGAACACTATTTGGAAGACTATTCCATAATTTTGAGGCTTTGTAAGAAAAAGCTCCGCCCCCAGCTGTAGTTTTCATAATAGTACTGACGAGCAGCCTGCATCCTTTGATCGAAGTAGGCGTGGCGGATCGTAAGACACTAGCAGTCACACTTTGATCACACTGCAACAGTGAAAGACCTCGGAGTGATTATAGATTCCAGCCTTTCATTTGAAGCTCCTGTAGTTAATATTACCAGGATAGCATTCTTTCAACTACAGCAGGGGGCGGAGCATTTTCTTACAAAGCCCTAAAGTTATGGAATAGTTTTCCAATTAATATTTGGTACTCAGAACCTATTTATTTAGCCAAGCATTTTTATAAATAGATTAGCCATAAGGTAAAGGAGCAGATCTGGGGGACTCATGGACGTAGAGTATTATGGTGAACTGGTATGTTTAGATGCTGTCTTCCTCACTCTCATTTGATCACTCAGGTTTGTTTGACGGTGAGTTGATTGTTTGCTTTACACTTCAGTTCCCCCTCATGTTTGTGTTTCCTTCTGGCTCTCCCTAGGGTTAGAGTTAGGGTTAGTCTCTGCTTGCACTCTACACTAAATATACATTCACATTATACATTATGTGACTGTGACCAGACTTAACTGTTATCTCTCCTTCTATATTATTATATATAGGGTTAGGGTTATAATTTATATATTATTATTATATTATCTCTGCTTCTCTACTGCTCCCACTTTCTCTCTCTCCCTCCCTCTCTCTCTCCCTCCCTCCCTCTCTCTCTCTCTCTATATATATATATAATTCACTATCATCAGACAAAAAAACACAGCCATCATCATTCTTTATTCTTTCTGTGCACTTGATGTTTATTTGATAGAGATTAAGTCAATGTGGTGTTTAATCTTCAGGTCAGGTAATTCTCTTATTTCTTGCACACTTCTTTCAGAAGGTTTCTGTAATTGTTGTTGTAAGTGTGTTGATAATCAGCGATGCATTTTGCAGCCCTTTGGTCACACTCACACACTGCAGCCCGGAATTGATCATTGGAGGCTTTAAACACACACACACACACACACACACACACACACACACACACACACACACACACACACACACACACAATTGGGTGGAAAAAACAAACTTACTACCAAGAGAAATGTAATATGTGTGTTTATGAGAGGTGTTTACCTGAACAGATGATGGTTTTAGCAGAGCAGCTGAAGTCGTACTTTTTGAAGAATGGCCGCTTCAGGAAACCAGAAAATTTGAGGAGGTTCCTAATTGTCTCGTAGCACTTTTCATGGGATGCACAGCACCTAAATCAAAACAACGGAACCGACTTAGCCAGGTAGCTACATGCTAAACTAGCTTGAATTTATTAGTTCTTTATATAGAATATATATTATTTATTATACGCAGTTTTGGGAGACTTTAGTTTTTAAAGTAACTAATTATATTACAAAATTAGTCTTTATAAAGTAATCAGTTACATTACAGCGTTACTTTCTGATAAAAGTCATTAGTTCGAGTACTTTTCTGTTTCTGAAAATGAAAACTCCTAATAATCTGTTAACTACTGATACCCCTATCTCACCTACTGATACCCCTACCTCACCTACTAATACCCCTCTCTCACTTACTGATACCCCTACCTCACCTACTAATACCCCTACCTCACCTACTAATACCCCTATCTCACCTACTGATACCCTCTCTCACCTACTAATAACCCTCTCTCACCTACTAATACCCCTCTCTCACTTACTGATACCCCTGTCTAACCTACTAATAACCCTCTCTCACCTACTAATACCCCTCTCTCACCTACTAATAACCCTCTCTCACCTACTAATACCCCTCTCTCACTTACTAATACCCCTACCTCACCTACTAATACCCCTATCTCACCTACTGATACCCCTATCTCACCTACTAATACCCCTCTCTCACCTACTAATACCCCTCTCTCACCTACTAATACCCCTCTCTCACTTACTGATACCCCTGTCTAACCTACTAATACCCCTATCTCACCTACTAATACCCTCCCTCACTTACTAATACCCCTATCCCACCTGCTGTCTGGCTCACGAATTACATAAATTGTCTGAATAACAGATTTAATTTTTGAAAAAATAACTAAATAACTGAGGACTTAAATGGCAGAGCTAACGCGTTAGATTACTCGTCATCAAAAAAGTAATCCAAGTACTTTATAACGTGTTACATCCAACACTAATTATAAGTGTTATAAAATAACATTACCATGGAAACCACTAATGTAATCATTTTCATCACCAACATTAGCTAGCTAGCTGAGTTCTGTAGTTAAATGATTCCTTCCTTGTTACCACTAATAATTTGCATATCCAGTTCTCATTGGTTTTAGGCTGTTGGACCTGTTTACTCCACCTCCATCATCAAGTTTGCTGACGACACCGTCGTGGTCGGACTGATCACCAACAATGATGAGTCGGACTACCTAGAGGAGATTGGAAATCTGGAGAACTGGTGCCAGAGGAACAATCTCCTCCTGAATGTCAGTAAGACAAAGGAGCTGATAGTGGACTTTAGTACAAAGCAGGAGAGGAACTACCAGACCCCCATCATCAACAGGAGCCCAGTGGAGAGAGTGGACAGCTTCAGATACCTCGGTGTTCACATCACGCAGGACCTATCATGGTCCTGTCACATCAACACCGTGGTGAAAAAAGCCCGGCAGCGTCTCTACCACCTCAGACGCTTGAGAGACTTTAGACTGCCCTCCAAGGTGCTCAGGAACTTCTACTCCTGCACCATAGAGAGCATCCTGTCGGGAAACATCACGACCTGGTTCGGGAACAGCACCATGCAGGACAGACGAGCTCTATAGAGGGTGGTGCGATCAGCCGAGCGCATCATCCGCACTGAGCTCCCTGACCTGCACTCCATCTACAGCAAGCGGTGCTGGACTAAGGCCAGGAAGATCATGAAGGACCTCAGTCACCCCAGTAATGGACTGTTCTCTTTGTTGCGGTCTGGGAAGAGATTCCGCTCCCTAAAGGCCAACACAGAGAGACTGAGGAGGAGCTTCTTCCCGCAGGCGATAAGGTCTCTCAATCACACCTCCACACAGGACTAATAACATATTTTAAGCTCACAACACTGACTGGACAATCATGGACACATTCATACACACTTGCACTAAATACTCATACATCTGGACAATTGCACATGTCACCTTTCAGGCATATTTGCACAACCACTGACACTTTAATACCATATTTCTATATTTTTGCAATATTTTATTATGCCCTTATGCACAGTTAATTTTACAAATTTTACTAGTTAAAATTATTTCTTTAGTATTTCCTTTTTATTGATTATTTATTTTACGTACAAGATTTTATTTTCTTATTTTCTTTTTTTTTAAGGTCACTGGCGGTCGTATAAAAGCATTTCACTGCATATTATACTGTGTATGATTGTGTATGTGACTAATAAAATTTGAATTTGAATTTGTTTAATGACATCATAAATTCAGCTGTATGTATGATATAAAAATGCTGAGAAAATCTCTGCACGCACATGATCTTTGTGTTGTGGTAACCAGTCATGTGAGAGGAGTTGTAAATAGGCAGAAAGTAGTTGCTGCTAGCAATGAATAAAATGCTGGTAGTTTTATTGGTTGTTATGGTAACAGGGGAGATGTACTGATCATTGTTACATACTGATCGATTTGGTCTTTAGGAGAGCCAGATCCAGAAAACCCACAGTAACAGCCGTAGTCATTGTAAATAGATGGATTCACGTTCGGCTGTGTGCAGGTGATCAATTCGCCAAACTGCCACTGACGAGGAGGGAAGGGCTCTCCACACGCCACACGTACTGCCGGGAGGAAAATATCACACAACATCAATTTACAGAAATCTAATGTAACACCAATGATACATTATAACATCATGTGACCTCTACCTAACATCATAACAAGATAATATCACATCAGTGCAACCTTGTCATCAAAATGTAACATCACATCATCACATAACATTGACCTAAAATCCCACATCAGTTAAAAATAAATAAAACCCCATAACATTATAATGTCAAATCAAACACACACACACACACACACACACACACACACACACACACACACACACACACACCATGGTGCCAGACATCGTGTGAGATTGCACTCAAATCAAGTAGGACAAGAAAAGTTAAAGCTTCAGCGCAACAGCTGTTAATAGCTCCTTTGCATAGAAACTGCTTCTGATGATTAGAATGTTATTAATTAACAAACAGCATATTAGACTTTTTATTCTTCTGTAGTTACACTCAATCAGTTACACTCATCGGTTTGCCCCTGAGGATGTAATAAAGAGAAACAGTTAACTTCACAGACTCACCTGCGGTCACTAGCAGAATCCAGGACAGATGCATGGTTCAGGAAGAGTAAGAGAACCTCTGCTACTGGAAAGCCTTAAAAAGAGTCAGGGATGAGGAGGAGGAGTGAGAAAAGGGCAGATGAAGTGACAGAAAATGCTGATACAGAAAAAAAACTGGTCAAAAGACTAAGCAATAAGTAAAAACATGGTTCTAATGTCAACATTCAATCAGTCTCAGCTCAAAAATTAGCTTAATTAAACTTTTCATAACATATTATAAAATGCATATAAATACTAGATTTCCTCAAAATCAAAACATAACTATATAATCTATCACTTGATTCTAGTGGGTAGTGTGGGGCTAATTTAATGGATTTCCCCCTGAGTGAAAGGTCCTTACTGCAGAGTCATACTTGTTGTCCTGGGCAGAACTCTGGTCCCAACCTCCTCTTTGCCTTAACAGTAGGGGGCCCCCTTTGGACTGACGCTTGCAGAGCTGTTTTAGGTTTCTGCCAGATCATGTGGCAGCAACACTTCTTTGGGATCCTGCTATAGGAACATGGGTGAAGGATAGAATAATTGGCATTTAAATGGCAACATGCCCAATGAAGAAACCCACAACTTATGTTATGTTATGTCATGTTATGTCATGCCATGTTATGGGTATACTCCTCTCAAAGTAAATGCTTGACCCAAGATGAGGGGTTAGAAGATACAAGACACCAGAGGGTTTTAGCATTTTCTATTATCAATTCTAGAATCCTCTAGCATCAATTAGTGTTCTAGGTGTTGGTTAACCACTTAGGGTTGTCCATTAGACTCAGAATAAACCTTGATGATAGGTTGGCTGTGGCCCCAATTACTGTAGATGGCAGAAGGCTTTTTATTTAAAAAATGGCTTGCGAATTGGAGTCCACAGTTCGACATTAGGTTGGTGGGGAAACCAAGGACATGCACCATGTGCTATAGTATCAGCTGTGCAGTCTCCTTGGCTTGGTGGGAGTTTCAGCAGGCAGATGAATTTGCATGCCTTGGAAACATGGTCCATCACCACTAGTATGACAGTAGTTCATTTGATGGATCTAGTGAGAGGTAGGACCCTGGCCTTGTCAGTGTGGTCAAACTTCATGACATGCAACATGCCCTTACATAGGCCTGGGCATCTTTGTTCATACCAGGCCACCATACTGTAAGTGCCAGCACGGAAAGAGTTCTTGCCATGGACAAAGCTGGGTTCTCACTGCTGTGTCGGTCAAATTTCCTGTACAATAGCCCATCAAATTGAGACTGTTGTGCAGGGTGACAATATGATGTGCACTTTGGGTAGGTTAAATCACTGTCACAGTAGAGTACCAGGTTTTAGGGTTTTTAACTGAGTCTGTACAATATTATGTAGTTGAAAAGGGGCAAAAAAGTGACCACTCAGTGTCAGATATGCGTAGGACCAGGGACATTGTTACAGTAGTTTGGCCTTGACGGTGTTTAAGGCATCCTGAGCTTTGGCTCTCTATCTAAATCTCTCCTGGGCATCTTTCTTTGTCAGGACACTGAGGGGGGATGCCAGTGAGCTGAAGATTCTGACGAAGATAGGTGAGCCCAGGAAAAATAGGTGAGCTCAGGAAGCACTGGATATTGCAAAGCAATGTGGGTCGCAGCCATTCCTTCTGCACGTAAGCTGCCATGTGAGCCGAGGTGTCCAGCCTGAGTTGGCTGCTTGGGGACAGAATTCTACTGCATAGTCAGTCAATGGGTGAGTACCCTGCTGGATCTGCAGTAGGGGTGATGGAGTGCTTCCACATAGATGTTCAAGGTACACTGGGGAGAGAGCATTCCAGTGCTTTGCCAGTCAACAATGACATCATGTAGGCTATTTTACCCCTTTTTGAAAGGAATTGTGAGGACTGCAGCTCAAAAGTACCAAGCACTGCGAAATAAAGGAATTACAGCCTCTGGATTCCCCTGCATACTCCACACTTTTCTATGAACACTTATACGTCTCTCACAGTGGTTTCTTAGTGATAGACACACTTTTCTACTAACACTAATTTGTCTCTCACACACTCGTTTTTCACTGACACACTCTTCTACTTGTCTTTGGTCCTATGTATACCAGAGAGTAACGCTCTATATCTGGTGCTACTTAAATGACTACACACTGAGTACTGATTACGGATAAAGAGATTTACATAGACATGTGCTCAGGTGTTACACATCTTCTTTGATCAACTTTGATCAAGGGTCAACTGACTGTAACAATTTAAATTCTTCTTCCGAAGTTCATGTGCAGGTCACCAAATGTGACATTTTTACACTAGGAACAAACCATCAAGGTCAGTTCCACTAAAATGAAACAAATGTAATTTCGATATGACGTTATCACTCTACGATGGTCAGGGTTGGAGCTAAGTGCCTGTCATTGGTTTCCTCAGGATGGTGTGATGGTTCTCAGCACCAATCATCACTACAAGAAGAAATATTTCACTATGCTACAATGATGGACAACTTATAAAATGCGTTCACGTACCAGTGTGTGCGTGCTTCTTCAGATTAGCTCACAGATAAATAAATCCTTATATTATAAAAAAGACAAACTTCTGCCTTTTTGTGTGTAGCTGAGCTAAGGATGTACAAGAATGAACATTGGATTGCGAGTAACTTTGTCTGCAAGCATTTTGCAAGGCAAGCAAAATTTCTGTGCACATGTGTACCGTTTATCATAACATTATGACCACAGGTGTGTACACGCATAAAGCGTTTTTTCATTTTGTGTCCAAGTGTAGTGACTGTTCTTTAGTAACTGTACTGCAACAATAGCCTCTGTGAAGAAAAAAAAAGGTTAAAAAGTCTGTAGCAGTGCAGGAAATGATTCTGTTTAACGACAATGCAACATCACATTTCTGCGAAATCCTCAGGAGGCAAAAGCAATTGTTATTAGAGAGGTTCCTTGTTAAAGTCAAGCAAAAAAAAAGAAGATTCCAGTAACCAGATACTCTGTCTGAGAGGTGTGATTCCGCTAGTGTGTGTCTGTGTGTGTGAAGTCGTCCTACACAGTTGTCCCCCTGCTCCTGATTCTTCTATCTATCACCAGTCATGATTATTTTCAAAGGTCAAATGCAGGTAAATTTGTCTTATTTTTACTTTATATTTTGTGTTATTTTTATTTTCATATGATATTCATTATATATTCATATCATATTACTAGATATATTATTCTTATCCTAGCTAAAGTTTATATTCTATTGTATTTCTTTTTTATTTATATTTATTTTCCTATTAATAATCTTTTATTTTTATTTTTCATGGGCGGTTGTATAAGCATTTCACTGCATATTGTACTGTGCATGACTGTGTATTTGACAATTACTTGATTACTTGGTATCGATACTGACGTCACGATACTCGGCTGACGTCACTTCCTCCGTACGAGGACACTGAGAAGCTGCTTTTTTCCGAGCTCCACCATACTGACCAACTTTTAAACTTTTTCGTCCCCTTACGAAGAGTGTACATAAAACGGATAAGTATCTTATAATATATTTACTCGAAACGCGTGTTATATCGTTAAGTTTTAATTGTTTTGCAGCACACCGCTTTTAGCCGGCATTAGCATCGCTAGCCCGGCTATCACGTTTGTTTGTTTGTTTGTAAAGTTTGTTTTCGCTTCCTCACACCGATTATTTTCCGTGTTTAGACACCATGTCGGTTGTGATTCTGCCTCTGAGTGCAGGTGAGGAGACATTGGAGCTGCACTCGGTGGATTTGGAGGTGGAGGCCGTGGAGAAGCTGATCCGTGAGCTACAGATGAAGCTGGCCCGGCTACAGCAGCGGAAAGCCACGCTGGAATCGACGCGGACCGACGCTCACCTGTCCCAGGTAAATTCTCGGCGTGAGAATTCTCCTACAACCTCAACCCCGCGGGTTTCTCTGCCCAGGTCCAACACACCAAGGACGCAGCCCGCCCAGTTTTCCTACACCCCGGCGCCGGGATACCACGGACCCTGGATACAGCAGCGGCGGAAGAAGCACGCCAAGCCCCGGGCGAGGACCTCTCCCCCTCCACCACCACCACCCGTCTTCGACATCTCGACACAAAACCGCTTCGCTCCTCTCCGCGAGACGGCACACGACGTCCTGGTCATCGGAGACTCCATAGTCAAAATCCACCTCTAAAGTTTGGACTACTCAACATTAGATCCCTTGCGCCTAAAGCACTTATTGTTAATGAAATTATCTCAGATTATTGCCTTGACGCACTCTGTCTCACTGAAACCTGGCTTAAACCAAATGAATATTTTGGTCTGAATGAGTCTACTCCGTCAGGATATTTCTATAAGCACGAGCCCCGTCTAATTGGTCGCGGTGGTGGTGTCGCCACTATCTACAATGATGTACTCACTGTTACCCAGAAAATAAGGCCCAGGTTTAATTCATTTGAAGTGCTTATCATTAATGTTGCACTAAATGAAATACGTAATAAACCCTTGCTATATTTTACCCTGGCCACCGTGTACAGACCCCCGGGGCCATATGGCGATTTTCTTAAAGAATTTGGACATCTGCTATCAGACCTATTGGTTAACTCTGACAAAGTGTTGATAGTAGGAGACTTTAACATTCATGTAGATGATGCTAACGACGCTTTAGCACTCACATTTATGGATTTACTAAATTCCTTTGGGGTTAAGCAAAATATAATTGGAGCAACTCACCGCTTTAATCATACGCTAGATTTAATTATATCCCATGGTATAGATGTCTCTAATATAGAGATCATACCTCAAAGTGATGATATCACAGATCATCACCTCCTGACATATACTCTACCCGTAGAACAGATTAGCTGTGTCTCCCCACGTTATCAATCTGTTAGAAATATGAATCCCACTACTAAAGACAGATTCACAAGTAATCTGCCGGATCTGTCCCAATTTCTTATTAGACCCCTAAATGCAGATGATCTAGATGAAGTGACTAGCAGCATGGGCACTATTTTTACCAGTACATTAGACACTGTTGCTCCCATCAGATTAAAAAAAGTCAGAGATAAAACATTTGCACCGTGGTACAACAGTCATACTCGCGCCCTAAAGAGAGCAACCCGTAACCTCGAGCGAAAATGGAGGAAAACTAAATTAGAAGTTTTTCGAATTGCGTATAAAGACAGTATGTGCAGCTATAGACAGGCTCTAAAATCTGCTAGGACCGAGCATCTTAGCCAACTGATAGCAAGAAACCAAAACAATCCCAGGTTCTTATTTAGTACAGTGGCTCGCCTGACAAAACCTAAGATGCCCGCAGAGAGTATCCTATCACAGTTTAGAAGTGAAGACTTTATGGACTTCTTTAATGAAAAAATCAATAATATCAGGAAGAAAATAATGGAGGTTCAACCTCTAATAGTATCTCACGATCCAGTTCAGCCTATAGCTTCACATTTAGATTTTCACTGCTTTACAGGTATAGGACAGGAAGAGCTGTATAAACTCATCACCTCGGCTAAATCAACAACGTGCCTGTTAGACCCAATCCCAACCAGATTTTTAAAAGAAGTGATGCTTACGGTTGGAGAGCCACTCCTAAACATTATTAATTCTTCATTACATCTAGGTCACGTCCCTAAACCTTTCAAGTTAGCAGTTATTAAGCCGCTTCTTAAAAAATCTAATTTGGACGCGAATGAAATAACAAATTACAGACCGATTTCAAACCTCCCGTTCATATCAAAAATACTAGAAAAAGTAGTATCAGCTCAAATTTGCACATTCTTGCAGGATAACAACATCCTTGAAGAATTTCAGTCAGGTTTCAGGCCCCATCATAGCACAGAAACTGCACTAGTTAAGATTACAAACGACTTGTTTTTAGCTTCAGAACAAGGCTGCATCTCATTGCTAGTCCTGCTTGATCTTAGTGCTGCATTCGACACTATAGATCATAATATTCTCATAGATCGCTTACAAAATTATATAGGTATTCAGGGACAGGCATTAAAATGGTTTAGATCTTACCTGTCTGATCGCTACCATTTTGTAGATCTAAATGGAGAACCGTCTGGTGTAATGCCAGTGAAATATGGGGTCCCACAAGGGTCAGTTTTAGGACCTCTGTTGTTCTCAATATACATGCTTCCCTTGGGTAACATCATTAGAAGACATGGGATTAGTTTCCATTGTTATGCTGATGATACCCAATTATATATCTCAACTAAACCAGACGAAATACCTAAGTTGTCTAGATTAACTGAGTGTGTCCAGGACATAAAAGATTGGATGACCAATAACTTTCTTTTATTAAATTCAGATAAGACAGAGATATTACTTATTGGCCCAAAAACCAGCACACAACAGCTTTCACAATTCAGCTTGCGCTTAGAAGGATGTACTGTTATTACCAGCTCAGCAGTAAAAGATCTGGGAGTAATATTAGACCTTAACTTGACTTTTGAAAATCACATTTCAAATATCACAAAAACAGCCTTTTTCCATCTTCAAAATATTGCTAAACTTAGGAACATCTTATCCGTATCTGATGCAGAAAAACTAGTTCATGCATTCATGACCTCCAGACTGGACTATTGTAATGCATTACTAGGTGGTTGTCCTGCATCCTCAATAAACAAGCTTCAGTTAATCCAAAATGCAGCTGCCAGGGTTCTCACTAGATCCAGAAAATATGATCATATAACCCCAATATTATCATCCCT
Organism: Channallabes apus; assembly: GCA_030522415.1. Classification (NCBI taxonomy): domain Eukaryota; kingdom Metazoa; phylum Chordata; class Actinopteri; order Siluriformes; family Clariidae; genus Channallabes; species Channallabes apus. The sequence continues at coordinate 46,015,630 of CM060111.1, forward strand.
GCACTGGCTACCTGTTCAGTTTAGAATAAATTACAAAATAGTATTACTTACATACAAGGCCTTAAATGGTTTAGCTCCCACATACCTAACCAGTCTTCTGATGCGCTACAATCCACCACGCGCCTTAAGATCACAAAGCTCCGGACTTCTGGTAGTTCCCAGAATTTCAAAATCTACAAAAGGGGGTAGGGCTTTTTCATATTTAGCTCCAAAGCTTTGGAATAGCCTTCCAGACAGTGTTCGGGGAGCAGACACGGTTTCTCAGTTCAAAAGTAGACTCAAGACGCATCTTTTTAATCTGGCATACACATAACTCATCCCAGTACTCATACTCCAGTACACCTATACCGAATGGCAACTACGCTAATTCTCCCCATCTGTTCTGTATTTCTCTACCCATCCCGAGGCATCGGGAGATTTTGCCAGCTTCAGTAGACAAAGGCCGACCCTGCGAGGTTCCTGAGGCATCCAGAGAAGGACCAGCTCCAGCTGGATTCAGCTTTATGATGGTTGGAGCTACACATGCTGCTCCTGTGCTTCCAGTGATCCAGACCTCATCTGCCCTCTGCACCTACTGACTCGTCCCTATGCTGAACTGGTCTTCATGTCAATTTAAATAATTTCTGTCATATTGAATTTTCACCTGCACAACACACAAGATGTTATATCATTTCTATCTGTTATCGCCCAAATGAGGATGGGTTCCCTATTGAGTCTGGTTCCTCTCAAGGTTTCTTCCTAATGCCATCTCAGGGAGTTTTCCCTTGCCACCGTCGCCGTCACCCTTGGCTTGCTCATCAGAGAAATTTCATTCATTCGTCTCATTATTATCTGCACATTTTTCTCACACATCCACACTTCCAATTATTTTCTTTTCTATAATTATTATTATTATTTGTTTGTATTTATTTATTTTCTATTATTATTTAATTTATTTATTTATTTATTATTATTATTATTTATTTTTTTTTTTGTTAAATTTCTTTAATTTTTGTGAAGCTGCTTTGAGACAATGACCATTGTTAAAAGCGCTATATAAATAAAATTGAATTGAATTGAATTGGTTGTAAGTGGTAGGAATACTTTTGCAAGACACTGTAAATTATGTATGTAGGCGGCACGGTGGTGTAGCGTTTAGCACTGTTGCCTTGCACCTTCAGGGTCCAGGGTCGTTTCCCTGCCAGGGTCGATTTTTGTCTGTGTGCGCATGGAGTTTGCATGTTCTCCCTCTATGCTTGGTGGGTTTCCTCCGAGGACTCTGGTTTCCTCTCACAGTCCAAAGACCAGCAGATTAGGCTAATTGGTGTTCCCAAATAAAAAATGGGAATAAATACACTGTTACTGGTAATGCCACTGTTAACTGAGCCTGATAATTATTTAAAGAGGATATATCCACTATGTCACAAACAGCACACTGTCACTCACTATCCATCCATTTATCTAGGAACTCTGTAGTCCATCTAGGGACTGTTTAGGCCAGTGGCAATTAACATTGTATTTATTCCCATTTTACGACCGTGGCAGGACCTCTGGTCAACATTCACATGAACATTCGTACACTATGTCCTATGTATATGTACACTATGTAACCTAACCTGCATGTTTTTGGACTGTGGAAGGAAACAAGAGTACGTGGCAGAAAGCCACCTACCAAGGGCAGAACATGCAAACTCCATACGCAGGAATCAAACCTGGAGGCGGGAATCAAACCTGGAGGTTCAACAGGATGGTGCTAAGCACTAAGCCACTACGCAGCCTCTCACTCACTACCATCAACATAAAATCACACAGTCATCAGAGTAGTTGCTTTATTCTTTATTCTATATACTTTTATTTTGTTTGAGTGATGTGGTGTGGTGTTTAGATGATGGAGAAGATGTCAGGTTGGGGTTGGTGGTAATGGAGTCAATATGAATTGTTTATTTAAAGAAGATGGAGATATGTTTAGTTGATGGAGTGGAGTGAGTTTGGTGTTTATTTGGTTGAGACAGAGTGACCAAGCTGTTTAGTTGATGGAGATTGAGTCAATGTGGTGTTTAGTCTCCAGGTCAGGCATCTCTTATTTCTTGCACATTTCTTTTGGAAGGTGAGAGTACTTGTAGCTGAAAGTGTGTGGATACTGAGCGAAGCAGTTTGCAGCACCTCGGTCACACTTACACACTGCAGACTGGCATTTATCATTGATACCTTCTCACACACACACACACACACACACACACACACACACACACACACACACACACACACACACACAAATTTGGGTCCAGAAACTGAACACAGTACCAGGAGAAATGTGCTGTATGTGTTTATAAGAGGTGTTTACCTGAACAGGTGATGGTTTTAGCAGAGCAGCTGAAGAAGTACGTTTTGATATTGAACTTTGTCTTATAAGCAGAACATTCTAGAAGTTGCCTAGCATTCTCGTAGCACTTATTATACATTGCACAGCATCTAAACAAAAACAACACCATTTGTCATTATGTTCATCTCCAGCATTAGCTAGCTAGCTGAGTTCTGCGCTTACATTTTTTTCTTCCTCGTTAACCTGTAATAATTAGCATTTTAATCTCTAACTGTTTATAGACTTTTGGACCTATTTAATCACATCATAGCTCTACAACCCCTTCCCTTTGAACTGTTTTTTAAAGCTATATAAACATTATAAAAAAATATTTGTCTGTTTTGTTACCAGTTTCTAGTTGCTGCTATCAATGTATGAAATGCTGGTTGTTATATTGGTTGTCATGGTAACAGTGGAGATGTACTGATCGTTGATACTCACTGATCGATTGAGTCTTTAGGAGAACCAGATCCAGAAAACCCACAGTAACAGCCGTAATTTTTGTAAATGAACGGATTCACTTTGGGCTGCGTGCAGGTGATCATTTCACTGATCTGCCACAAAATGAGAGGCACAATCTCACCACACGCCACACACACTGCAGGAAGTAAATATATCACATAACATCAATGAAATACCACAGAAATGTACACCAATGTTACAAAATAACATCATGTAACTTCAACCTGACATCACATAATTACAAGATCACATTAATGTAGCATCAAGTCATATATCACATAATTTAACAATAAATGTAACATTATAACAATGTAACATAATATCACATAACATCACATTAATGTATCGTAAGTGTAACATAACATTATGGAACAATAAAGGTAACATAATGAAACATCACATGTCATTCATTTATTCATCTTCTATACGGCTTTATCCTGTATTAGGGTCTCGGGGACCTGGAGCCTATTCCAGGAGACTCTGGGCACGAGGCAGGGTACACCCTGGACAGCGTGCCAATCCATCGCAGAGCACACACAGACACACACACTCATTCACACACTATGGTCAATTTGGCAACGCCAATTAGCCTAATCTGCATGTCTTTGGACTGTGGGTGGAAACCAGAGAACCCGGAGGAAACCCACCAAGCACGGGGAGAACATGCAAACTCCATGCACACAGAGACGGGAATCGAACCTGGCCGGGAATCGAACCCGGACCCTGAAGGTGCATGGCGACAGTGCTAACCACTACACCACCGTGCCGCCATCACATGTCATATATAACATAAAAGTAACTAACATAACGTCACATAATGTACCTCCTTCTTTCCCTCCCGTTTCTGTAGTACACTTTGGTGGAGTGTCAATTAATCACAGGGTTTCATTAGTCCACGGTTATCACACCTCACCTCTACAAGGAAAAACTTATACCAGCAAACTCAAAATTGGAGGAAAAATTAACAAACTATAAGTACTTTCTAATCATCAGCTGGGATTATTTTATTATATGGTTTGTTTACTCATAGATGCAACCACAGAGGAGCACGATCCAGTGTCTTCTAGTTCCAGTCCCGAGTTCCAGATAAATGCAGAGGGTTGCGGCAGGAAGGGCATCCGACATAAAACCATAGAGCCAAATCAAATGATGCGAATCATTAACAGGCAGTGGCAGCCGGTCAATAAGGGGCGCTGGGGTACCGCCCCCTTAAAGTTAGGCAGAAAAGAATGTTACTTTAACATGTAATTATTTAACATAATAATTATTTATTTTAATAATGAAATAAAGTCATTTAGTCACAATATTCCGCTGTAAAATCATTTATTTACAATGAAAAAAAATCTAAACGGTATTTCGTTCATTTGTGTTTGTGTATGCGGGGCACCGGACAAACGAGTGTCTATGTACAGTAGGCACGTACAATTTTGTAAATCATGTGATTTGAGGCTGAGCTCTAATTGGATTATTTAAAATTTTCCTTGGAGCGAAGCACCGTGCGACCCGAAAACTCCTACTTTTGTTCTTAGCGAATTAATATTGTTTTTAAATATTTGGGCTCATGTGATTGGACCATTCTCAAAGAATCTCATTAACAGTCAGCAGATTGTTAGTTAAAGTATTGAATAGGGATTGATGTGGAAGCTGATAAATACGGGAGGAAATTCTGTCAGTTCTTTGCTAAAATCCCCCTTCACAAGGAGATGGGACGAAGAAACAAAAATAGTTAAAGAGCTTGAGGACCAGATCGACCTGATCTTCTAATTAAGCAGGAGTCACGTGATCGCAACCGAGCTTACACTCGGTGCTTCTCCAGAACTTCTTATGGCTATTTACAGGCGATTATTAAAAGTTTGTAGTGGCAGTAGTAAATACTTTCTTCCAGAAGAGGCAGGAACATAGGGTGACATAGAAGAGTGGAGGCAGAAGCAATCAGGTAGACTACATCTTGTGTCGACGTTGTAATCTGAAAGAAATCAGTGACTGCAAAGTGTTGGTAGGGGAGAGTGTAGCCAGACAACACAGAATGGTGGTGTGTAAAATAACCCTGGTGGTGAGGATGGTGAAGACGACAAAGGCAGAGCAGAGGACAAAGTGGTGGAAGCTGAGAAAGGAAGAATGTTGTTTAGTCTTCAGGGAGGAGTTGAGACAGGCTATGGGTGGTCAGGAGGTGCTTTCAGTTGACTGGACAACTACAGCCAATGTGATCAGGGAGACAGGTAGGAGGGAACTTGGTGTATCATCAGGTAAGGGAAAAATGGACAAGGAGACTTGGTGGTGGAATGAGGAAGTCCAGGAATGTATACAGGGAAAGAGGCTAGCTAAGAAGAAGTGGGACTCGGAGAGGACTGAAGAGAGACAGGAGTACAGGGAGAACAGTAGAGGTGGCAAAGGCCAAACAAAGAGCATATGAGGACTTGTATGCTGGGCTGGACAGTAAGGAGGGTGAGGTGGATCTGTACAGGTTGGCGAGGCAGAAAGATAGAGATGGGAAGGATGTGCAGCAGGTTAGAGTAATTAAAGATAGCGAAGGAAATGTACTGACAGGTGACAAATTCAAATAAAAATGTTGTTCGTCACATACATAGTATCATATGAAATAAAATTCTTATACAACTGCTGATGACCTCGATATTCAAAAGGAAAGTTTCAGTGTGAAAAATAAGAGAAATTGCAAATTAGAAATATAGTTGCAAGCAGACATGAGCTCAAGCACCCTGTGCCATCGCCACCCGGTTACACCGCACAACTTTTGTGTTGTTTGATCATGCTTAGACCTACAAAAAGCCATCGCCGCCTGGGTGCACCACATAACTTGCAAACTTCACACAATATACATAATATGGTATGTAAACAGGCTAAACCAACCGTCTGCTAGCTGCATAGAGTCGTCACTCAGTGTTGACCATATTGAGACTGTGTCTGTTCCCTGAACTAAACAAACATTTATAAAGACTCAGAAAGTCTGTTTTAGTAATATAATTAATATAGAGACCAAAAATTCAAAACACACTGAATACACAGCCGGCACCTCTGATCTGAAGCTAGGATTGTTAAATATTAGATCTCTCGCATCTAAAGCAGTTATTGTTAATGAAATTATCACAGATCAGGCGTTTGATATACTCTGTTTAACTGAAACCTGGATTAAACAGGACGAGTATGTAGCTCTAAATGAAGCTAGTCCTCCTGGATACAGCTACATACACCAGCCTCTGGTGTACAGGAGATTCGAAAGATAATGGATGACCCCCAAGCAGTTAGCCTGAAGGGAAGGAGAAATTGAGAAAAAGCCAGTAGAGAGTGAAAAACTGTTCATCTTGGAAGATTAGATTTGGAAGCTATGAGGAGAACATCTCACCTGAGGTCAGCAGCAGAATCCAGGACAGATGCATGGTTCAGAGAGAGTGAGAGATTCTCTGCTACTGGAAAGCCTTAAAAAGAGCAAGGGATGAGGAGGAGGAGTGAGAAAAGGGCAGATGAAGTAACAGAAAATGCTGATACAGAAAAATTAACTTGGCTAAAGGACTTATATTCTGTTGGCATTGTTATATTTTGTTTCTTTTTTTTGCATTGCTAAAAGCGCTATAGAAATAAAACTGAATTGAACTGAATTAAAATTGAATGAAATGATCCAGCCCAGTGTCACGAACCTTATCGCGATGTCTGTCGGGTGTGTGTGCGTGGCATGATCGCAGAGGAGGCGAGCTGACGGTTCGTTAAAGTCTTTTTATTGAACTTAAAAGACATAACATCCAACACAAACTAAGTATAAACACAACAAAAGCTAGACGCCTGACTGAAGTTCAGCCTGGCTATTTATACTCAACATAATCAAATAATAATGGGCTTTCCTCGGTTCAGGTGAGCTTCTTACGTCACCTGAGCGAGGTGCAAACTGGGAACTGAAGTCATAACTCAACGTAAAGCAAACTACAAACAATAAGCAAAAACGGGCGTTAGGCACCCTCTAGCGGTTAACCGTCACAATATCCCCCCCCAAAAAATGCTCCTCCGGAGCATCACCAGAGGCCCCAGACACCCACCCCAATGTTCTACCATCGTGCTCGGCCGATGCAGAGCTGGCTCTGAGCTCGACGGCGGCGTTGGCGCTGGCACTGGGCTCGACGGCGGCGGAGGAGCTGGCACTGCACTCGACGGCGGCGGAGGAGCTGGCACTGCGCTCGACGGCGGCGGAGGAGCTGGCACTGCGCTCGACGGCGGCGGAGGTGCTGGCACTGCGCTCGACGGCGGCGGAGGATCTGGCACTGCGCTCGACGGCGGCGGAGGAGCTGGCACTGCGCTCGACGGCGGCGACGGAGCTGACACTGCGCTCGACGGCGGCGACGGCGCTGGCACTGCGCTCGACAGCGGCGACGGTGCTGGCACTGCGCTCGACGGGGGCGCCGGCACTGCGCTCGACGGGGGCACCGGCACTGCGCTCGACGGGGGCGCCGGCACTGCGCTCGACGGCGGTGCTGGCACTGCGCTCGACGGCGGCGGTGGAGCTGGCCCTGAGCTCGGCGGCTCAGCGTCGTCCTCAAAGCCAGGAGGCGGTGGCAGAGCGGGTGCATGGTTCAGTGGCTGCTGACACGCTAGTGCGCTGTCCCCGAAGCCTGGAGGAGGCGGAAGGATGACGCTCCCTAGATCGACTGAATGGTGGAAACGCCGTCCTCCTTTCCGTGCAGAAACGGCGCGTAGTCTTCCCCCGCGACGTGTTCAGGCAGTGGCCGGGGGAGGAGCGCATCGTCCAGATCCGAGAGGGGGATCGCTTCCGGGACTACAGCCTGGTTCTCCCGAACCTGGACGAACTGCAGTTGGAGCGGCAGCACCTGCTCGCGCAGGTCACGAATGCGCTCCTGGTTGAGCTCTGCCCACTGCCTGTAGAATCCTCCCGCGTCACCGCGTTTCAGCGGCGCACAATCCACCGTGCTCAGCACCGGCGGCGGGGGCGGGGGAAGCGCGTTGTCCACGCTGCATCGCCCATGCGTGTCTTCCCTCGTGCAGAGGAGTGGCGGCTGTGGAGGAAATGCCGTTTCCTCCTTACCGCAGAGCGCTGGCAAGGGAGGGGAAAGCTCCAAGCCCGCTTTGCGGTTGTTCCGGAAGTAGAAGACCATGCGCTGCATCTCTTCCACCTGCTCCCATAGGTTGTTGACTTGCTCCAGATCAGGATTCCACCACCTGAGCTCATTCTCCTCTCGGCGCTGCTGCTCTGCCTGGGGTGTTATTTCCCCCGCGTCACTGCCGTACTTGGCCTTCCTGGCCCTTCTCTTCCGGCCGGTGCGGGGAACCACGTGACCCCGTGTTGCGTCGTTTCCAAATGGCGTCTGCCTAATGGCGAGCCCACAGCCTTCCCAGCTCTGTGGTGCCTCACTCTCTTTCTCCTCGCTGCTCTCCCGCAAGTGCTCCTGTCTCGCTAGCAGGTTGTACCTCCAGCTCTGGTACATGTCCACCTCGCCGTCCTCCAGCCAGCAGTAATCCCAGCCACGATACCTCTATCTATAGCCAGCTCGGGTGAGATCGTATCCGCGCCCCCCCCAAAAAATATTCCAGGGGGAAATCCTCTGCTATGCCACTTGGACGGTCTAGCTTTCTGTCACGAACCTTATCGCGATGTCTGTGTCGGGTGTGTGTGCGTGGCATGATCGCAGAGGAGGCGAGCTGACGGTTCGTTAAAGTCTTTTTATTGAACTTAAAAGACATAACATCCAACACAAACTAAGAATAAACACAACAAAAGCTAGACACCTGACTGAAGTTCAGCCAGGCTATTTATACTCAACATAATCAAATAATAATTGGCTTTCCTCGGTTCAGGTGAGCTTCTTACGTCACCTGACCGAGGTGCAAACTGGGAACTGAAGTCATAACTCAACGTAAAGCAAACTACAAACAAAAACCAAAAATGGGCGTTAGGCGCCCTCTAGGGGTTAACCGTCACACCCAGTAATAATCTCTGTATGCCACTTTGTTAAATTATTATTCCTACTTGTTTGTGACTGCTTTGAAAATCTAATCCAGTCTGATTTTAAACTCATGGAACAAAACTAGGTGATGGTGTGAAAAGGAAAAATTCTCCAGAAGAACAATGTGAGGAACAATACAAGATCTTATCGTAGTTGGTTTCAGACACTGTATGGTGGAGTGTCCGAATCCCATCTTCTGGTGACTGAAGTTACTCATGACTCTGTTTAGAAGAAACAATTTAAATTCATCTTCCAAACTTCATCTGCATATTACCAAATGGGAACTTGTATTCAGGCAAAGAACAAAGTCATCAAGGTCAGTTTCACTAAAATGGAATCACTATGTTGCTCTACAAACCGATATGAGTCTTACCAAGCTCAGGTTTTGCATGTGGTTACATAAACTGGGCCTTCAAAACTATTCACATACAAGTGAGAAATGCAGCCCCATGACCATCTGGCAGATTTAGATGTTCACCATAGTTCAGACTTAAAGCTGCTGTATTTGTTATCCACACGACATTGCAGTAAAAGATTCACCTGATTAGCATTGTAACGCCTGTGTAAGTCTTTATATTGTAGATATAGAGATGTTAGAAGCACTGATTTGTTTTACTGGATCTGGATCTGGCTGCATTATGAAATATTTAAAAGTTTAAAATATAACCCACACTGTAAAAATTTTCATAATTCTAACAGTAAAATACCGTATAAATGCTACAGAATAAAACCGTATTTCACAAAACTTGGGATAACCGTAGAATTTACAGTGAAAAACTGTAATTAGTTTTACAGAGTAAGACCTTAAATTTTACAATTAAAAACATATGAAAATATGGTTTATTGCAGTAAAATTTATGATATACTGTATTTATAAAAAGGAAACTCTCAGAGAAGGTATTTGTTACTAATATCATGAAGCATCAGTTTATATTTTACTAAACCTTTGTTGATAGAGTTTAAACATCAGAAAAATATCTGCTCTGTAAAAAATAAACTTTAAAATTTTAAGGTAAAAAACTGGCAGCTTTGGTTGCCAGCAATTTACCATAAAAAATACGGGAGCAACGTTATTGGTTGTACGGGACTGCACTCATTATACTGTATATTTTACGGATATTAATAGTTTTTTCTACGGTTTATAGCCGTCTAATTTACATTAACCAAGGACTTCAAATTAGTGAATGGTATTCCACCCTTTGATGACTGTGGCGAGGACAGCCGCTAGCACGCGCCACTTTGCACGCGCCACCGACAGCCTTAGAGTGTCTGCCCAAAAAAATGCCCACCCTGACATTTGTATATTTGATTTTGAGAATTTAAATATTGTTTTACTGTCTTTATTAAAGAATACATGTGGCCGTGCTGATGTCCGAGTCTTGAATAACTTTTGATGGGTTTTGATGATTTGATTTAGGTTTGTATTCATCAATTAGTATAAAAGTTCTCTTAATAGTTTATTAACAGTAAAATCCGAATGCTTAGCAATGTACAGTGGTGTGAAAAACTATTTGCCCCCCTCCTGATTTCTTATTCTTTTGCATGTTTGTCACACAAAATGTTTCTGATCATCAAACACATTTAACTATTAGTCAAAGATAACACAAGTAAAGACAAAATGCAGTTTTTAAATGAGGGGTTTTATTATTTAGGGAGAAAAAAAATCCAAACCTACATGGCCCTGTGTGAAAAAGTAATTGCCCCCTGAACCTAATAACTGGTTGGGCCACCCTTAGCAGCAATAACTGCAATCAAGCGTTTGCGATAACTTGCAACGAGTCTTTTACAGCGCTCTGGAGGAATTTTGGCCCACTCATCTTTGCAGAATTGTTGTAATTCAGCTTTATTTGAGGGTTTTCTAGCATGAACCGCCTTTTTAAGGTCATGCCACAACATCTCAATAGGATTCAGGTCAGGACTTTGAGTAGGCCACTCCAAAGTCTTCATTTTGTTTTTCTTCAGCCATTCAGAGGTGGATTTGCTGGTGTGTTTTGGGTCATTGTCCTGCTGCAGCACCCAAGATCGCTTCAGCTTGAGTTGACGAACAGATGGCCGGACATTCTCCTTCAGGATTTTATGGTAGACAGTAGAATTCATGGTTCCATCTATCACAGCAAGCCTTCCAGGTCCTGAAGCAGCAAAACAACCCCAGACCATCACACTACCACCACCATATTTTACTGTTGGTATGATGTTCTTTTTCTGAAATGCTGTGTTACTTTTTACGCCAGATGTAACGGGACACGCACCTTCCAAAAAGTTCAACTTTTGTCTTGTCGGTCCACAAGGTATTTTCCCAAAAGTCTTGGCAATCATTGAGATGTTTTTTAGCAAAATTGAGACGAGCCTTAATGTTCTTTTTGCTTAAAAGTGGTTTGCGCCTTGGAAATCTGCCATGCAGGCCATTTTTGCCCAGTCTCTTTCTTATGGTGGAGTCGTGAACACTGACCTTAATTGAGGCAAGTGAGGCCTGCAGTTCTTTAGATGTTGTCCTGGGGACTTTTGTGGCCTCTCGGATGAGTTGTCTCTGCGCTCTTGGGGTAATTTTGGTCGGCCGGCCACTCCTGGGAAGGTTCACCACTGTTCCATGTTTTGGCCATTTGTGGATAATGGCTCTCACTGTGGTTCGCTGGAGTCCCAAAGCTTTAGAAATGGCTTTATAACCTTTGCCAGACTGATAGATCTCAATTACTTTTGTTCTCATTTGTTCCTGAATTTCTTTGGATCTTGGCATGATGTCTAGCTTTTGAGGTGCTTTTGGTCTACTTCTCTGTGTCAGGTAGCTCCTATTTAAGTGATTTCTTGATTGAAACAGGTGTGGCAGTAATCAGGCCTGGGGGTGACTACAGAAATTGAACTCAGGTGTGATAAACCACAGTTAAGTTATTTTTTAACAAGGGGGGCAATCACTTTTTCACACAGGGCCATGTAGATTTGGAGTTTTTTTTCTCCCTTAATAACGTAAACCTTCATTTAAAAACTGCATTTTGTGTTCAATTATGTTATCTTTGACTAATAGTTAACGGTTTTTGATGAGCAGAAACATTTAAGTGTGACAAACATGCAAAAGAATAAGAAATCAGGAAGGGGGCAAATAGTTTTTCACACCACTGTAACTTCTATCTCTTTTAGCTCCAGCTAGTGTGATAAAATGATGCTTTCACAGAATTGCTGAATGAATTCACTGTGGTTATTCATAATAAAACAAATAGTCCAACAACAACGACAGTAATTGTGTAGCCAGCATGGTAGTGTAGTGGTTAGTACTGTCGCCTTCCACCGTCCAGGTTCGATTCCCGTCTGAGCTCGATTCCCGTCTCTGTGTGCATGGAGTTTGTATGTTCTCCCCGTGCTTGGTGGGTTTCCTCCAGGTACTAGTCACCCCCTCCCCCCTAATATATAGGATAAAGTTGTATAGATGATGTGTGAGAGTGTGTGAGTACTGAGCTGTAAAAAAAGATGGAAATAAATCGTTATTATTACAAGATAAATCTTTAAATTAGACAGTTCTGAGCTGTAAAAAACATGGTTATGATCCGTATTTGTTACAATGTAAACCCTGGAATTTGGCGGGAATAGCCAGGCGTTTGGAAGATCCCAGGTTCAAACCCCACAACCACCAAGTTACCACTGTTGGGCCCTTGAGCAAGGCCCTTAACCCTCAACTGCTCAGATGTATAATGAGATAAAAATGTAAGTCGCTCTGGATAAGAGGGTCTGCCAAATGCCTAAATGTAAATGTTATAAACCGTAAAAAAAAATTACGGTGAACTTCTGTCAACCACAGCTGCCATTTTTACCGTAAAATTTACGGTTTATTATTTTTTTCGCAGTGCAATAACGGTGCTACCATATTCTGAATCCAGAATTCTGGCAACCAAAATGGACTATTTATTTTTTACAGTGCAGTTGTTTTTCGCAATTTCTTGTAACACTTTTGGTCGGTTCTCACCACTAAAAACTGGGATCATTCCACAAGAGCTGCAGTTTTTGACTTGCTCTGATCCAGCTGTGCTGTTTTAGTGGCAAAAGGGGGGGGGGCACTTAAAATTAAGCAGATGGCTATGATATTGTGTCTGATTGGCATGTGTTCAATATATTGGCCACATAAACACCATAATGAAGGTGCTTGTCCTAAACCACTGAATACCACCCACTCTCATACAGTATACACACAGTAATAACACAGGCATTAGAGTCGCTCATTTAAACTTTATTCTTTCTGTGCACTTGATGATGTAAACGGAGTCTGTGTGGTGTTTAGGTGATGGAGGCAGTGTGGTCTCAAAGAAGATTCTGTCAGTTTGGTGTTGATGGAGATGTAGTCAGTGTGGTGTTCATTTAATGGAGATGGAGTGTGTGTGTGATGGATTGTGATGTTTACTTAATGAATTGGAGTCACTGTGGTGTTTAGTTGATGGAGTGGAGTGAATGCGGTGTTTACTTTTGGAGACTGTGAGGTGTTTAGTTAATGGTAATTGAGTCAATGTGGGGTTTAGTTGATGGAGATGCAGCCAGGGTGGTGTTTAGTCCCCAGGTCAGGAATCTCTTATTTCTTGCACGCGTCTTTCGGGAGGTTTTTGTAGTTGTTGTTGTAAGTGTGTTGATACCGAGCTAAGCACTTTGCAGCGGCTCGGTCACAATCACACAATAGATACTGGCAGTGATCATTATTGAACACTTACACACACACACACACACACACACACACGGACACACACACACACACACACACACACACACATGCACTATGAGTTTCAAAAAACAAACACACTACTAAGGGAAAATGTTATATGTGTAAGGTGTTTACCTGGACACATGATGAATTTCCCAAGGCAAATGTGGTGGTACACCTTGTTGAACGGCACGCTTTTGTCACCAGAACATCTTTCATGTTTCCTAGCCTTCACGTAGCACTTCTCATGCTCCGCACAGCACCTAAACAAAATCAACACAACACACTTAGCCAGTTTGCTACCTGCTAAACTACCTACAATGTATTAACTGTTATATAACATCACCATGGAAACCAAGATTGTCATTAGGTGAATCTCGAGCATTATCTAGCTATCAGAGAGTTCTGTGCTTAAATAATTTCTTTCGCATTAATCTCTAATAATTTGCATATCAATCTCTGATTGGTTCTTGACTGTTGGACCTGTTTAGTGATATCACAAATTGAGTTGTACAGTATATAACGCCGCGGCTGTACATAAATGCTGGTTGTTATCTTGGTTGTCATGGTAACAGTGGAGATGTATTGATCATTGATACGTACTGATCGATTTGGTCTTTAGGATGGTGAGTTCCATTAAAGACACAGTTACAACCATATTTGTCGTAAATTAACGGATTCACTTTGGGCTGCGTGCAAGTGATCATTTCACCAAACTGCCACTGAGCACAAGACACAGTCTGACCACACGCCACACACACTGCAGGGAGGAAAACATCACACCGCATCAATGTAACATCACAGAAATATAATGTAACACCAATGTTATATTATGACATCATGTGACCTCTACCTGACATAACATCAATGTAATATCATATCAGTGCACAACTTTCAGTGCACCATCACATAACATCTACATAATTTTACATCAGTGTAACAAGGCAACATTAATGTAACATCAAATCACACTTCATTTAACAAGAAACAAGTAACAATGTAATGTCAAATCTCACAAACCATCACATTAATGTATCATCAGTGTAACATCATGGAATAATAAAGGTAACATAATGAAACATCAAAATAACATTAAAGTAAAAATAACATAACGTTACATGGGGGAATTCGTAGAATTGGGGGTTTTAAAAACAATTAACAAGGCCGAGCAGACGTCTCTGCCTAAAATGCTTTTCGGCAGCAAAACACCTCTCTCTCTCTCTCTCTCTCTCTCTCTCTCTCTCTCTATATATATATATATATATATATATATATATATATATATATATATCTATATATATATATAAATTCACAATCACATTCCAGCTCTTATTCCCAGCCGTGGTCAAATAATGGATGAAATAATTATTCAATGCTGGACACAAACAGCAAAAAACATGATGAAATGCCCTAAGCACTTTATTGCTTTTCATCATGTTTTTTGCTGTTTCTGTCCAGCATAAATATATATATATATATATATATATATATATATATATATATATTAGTTAATTCATGTCTATTTATGATCTAAAAATATATCTAAAAACATAATATGATCTTTTTGAGTTCATGAGCTGTTGTTTTTTATTATTCATAAGACAACCTTTCAGTTTTGTAAATATTCTAGTTATAGTCCAATTCAATTCAATTCAATTTTATTTATATAGCGCTTTTAACAATGGTCATTGTCTCAAAGCAGCTTCACAAAAATGAAAGAAATTTTACAAAAAATAAATAAATAAATAAACAAATAAATAATTATAGAAAAGCAAATAATTGGAAGTGTGTATGTGTGAGAAAAATGTGCAGATAATAATAATGAGACGAATGAATGAAATTTCTCTGATGAGCAAGCCAAGGGTGACGGCGACGGTGGCAAGGAAAAACTCCCTGAGATGGCATTAGGAAGAAACCTTGAGAGGAACCAGACTCAACAGGGAACCCATCCTAATTTGGGTGATAACAGATAGAAATGATATAACATCTTGTGTGTTGTGCAGGTGAAAATATGACAGAAATTATTTTTTTTCTTCAACAATATTTTTATTGATTTTAACAGGGATAAAACAGGGTAAACATGTAATATTTTAATGCAGGTTTTATAATCCCCTTATAAACCCTATAACACCCACCCCGTCCCTCCCCGACTCCAAGCCAGTTTTACAAGCATAAGAAAGGCTAAACGCCAGGCATTGAGAGAAACCAAAGAAGAAAAAAGAATATGGAGCTGGAAGTTTTTTGGTTCTACGTGCAAAAAAAAAATAAATAAAGAGGAATAAAAAGGGGAAAGAAAGCAAACAAACAAGTAATTAAATAAGACAGGAATCAAACTATAAATGTATATGAAAAAAGTGAAGGAAGGGCCCCCACACCTGTTGAAATTTAAAGTCTGAGTAATGAATTGAGTAGTGAATCTTCTCCAGGGACAGACAGGACATGATATCTCTGAGCCACTGGGCGTGAGTGGGTGACGTGGCATCCTTCCACTTGAATAAAAGAGAACGCCTGGCCAGGAGTGTTGCAAAAGATAACAATCTCTTTTTGGCTGGACTTAGACTCTTACCCTCTTCTCCAGTGACACCAAAAAGAGCAATCAGAGGGTCTGGTTCAAGATTGCAATTCAATATGAAGGACAGGGTCTTAAAAACATCCCTCCAGAATGTCTCCAAATTCGGGCATGTCCAGTACATATGAATAAGAGACGCCTCTCCACTTTTACATTTATTACAGCAAGGATCAACGTCTGGGTAGAAACGGGAGAGTTTAAGTTTGGAGAAATGAGCCCTATGTACAACCTTAAACTGTAATAAAGAGTGGCGGGCACATAAGGAGGTTGAGTTGATAAGTTTAAGAATTGAATTCCAAGTATCATCTGATAGTGACAGATTTAAATCCTTCTCCCAAGCAGTTTTAATTTTACACAGAGGGGTGTGACTCAAAGCCATCAATCCACCATAAATAGTGGATATTAGGCCTTTACGCAGCGGGGACAAACAGAGGAGATTATCTAGAATGTTTGCAGCAGGAGCCTCAGGGAAATTTGGTATTAAAGAGCGAATGAAGTGTCTTACTTGCAGATATCTGAAAAAATGAGAATTGGGTAAGTTAAACCTTTCGGAAAGCTGTTCAAATGATGCAAACTTATGGTCAACGAACAGGTCCTTGCAAAGCTTGATGCCCTTATTGTACCATTCCTGAAACACTGAGTCATGTAAAGAAGGTTGGAAGAGATGGTTAGAGACAATAGGACTGGACAGAGAAAAGCCCAGAAGACCGCTGTGCTTTCTGAACTGAGCCCATACTCTCAAGGTATGCACCACTACTGAGTTATTGATTAATTTAATTGAGGGGATGGGGAGAGCAGATCCAAGGAGTGCAGAGACAGAGAGATTTTTGACAGACTTTATCTCCATTTCCACCCAGGCAGGCCGATTAGGTTGGTTATGAAAATATGACCAAAAGATGACAGATCGAATGTTTGCTGCCCAGTAGTAGAAACGAAAATTAGGTAGAGCCATGCCACCGTCTCTTTTAGATCTTTGAAGTAGGGACTTATTCAATCGTGGATGTTTACCTTTCCAAAGGTAAGAAGATATAATTGAGTCTAACGAGCCAAAGTAAGATTTGGGAATAAAAACAGGTACAGACTGAAAGAGATATAAAAATTTAGGGAGAATACTCATTTTAATTGCATTAATGCGGCCCACCAGGGACATGGACAGTGGTGACCATCGTCCCAAGTCCTTTCTTGTTTGGTTCAACAACCTAATAAAATTTTCTTTAAAGAGGTGTTTATGTTTCCTTGTGATTGTAATACCAAGATAGGTAAACTGATTTTTCACAATGTTGAATGGAAAATTGTGCATACCAGTTGTTACTGCTGTATTATCTAGCAGAAAAAGTTCACTTTTGTGCAAATTTAATTTATATCCTGAAAAATAGCTAAATTCCCTGAGCAATGACAGCACAGGTGGCAGAGAGGAGACTGGATTCGATAAAAAAAGTAGAAGATCATCTGCATAAAGGGAAACTTTATGTTCTTCTCCCTGCCTCCAAATCCCAGATATATCTCTACAGCTTCGGAATGCAATTGCTAGTGGCTCAATGGCGAGGTTAAAGAGCAATGGGCTAAGGGGACATCCCTGACGAGTTCCCCGCTGAAGACTGAATGGTTGAGACTGTTGAGCATTTGTCAGAACTGAGGCAGTGGGGCTTGAATATAATAATTTAACCCAAGTGATAAAACTTGGACCAAAATTAAATTTTTCTAAAGCCCTGAATAAATACTCCCATTCCACACGATCAAAAGCCTTTTCAGCATCCAAAGAAAGGACACACTCAGGGGTCTCCTCTGATGGTGTGTACAAGATATCCATAAGGCGTCGAATGTTAAAGTAAGAATAACGATTTTTAACAAAACCGGTCTGGTCCTCAGATATAATTGAGGGTAGAACATTCTCTAATCTACGAGCCAAGACTTTAGCAAGGATTTTAACATCCACATTAAGAAGAGAGATTGGTCTATATGAGGAGCACTCTGTTGGGTCCTTATCCTTCTTTGCTATGAGGGTGATGCGAGCCTCATTAAATGACGCAGGCATCTTACCTTGCTTGAAAGATTCAGATAGAACCAAAGCTAGTTGTGGTGCAAGGTATGAGGAGAATGATTTAAAAAACTCTGCAGGGAACCCGTCAGGACCCGGGGACTTACCAGATTGCAATGAGGAGATAGCTGAACTGATTTCCTCTTGTGATATGGGCTCTTCTAATCTTAATCTAGAATCAGGGGACAGTGTTGGGATATTTAGTTGAGTCAAGAAATTCTCAACTGAACTATGGTCCTTTGGGAACTCAGAAGTATATAATCGAGAATAAAAATTCCTGAATGCATCATTAATTTTAGAATGGTCCGTAGTGATGGTACCATCCTCCATCCGAATTTTCGTAATTTGTTGCTGTGCTCTAAATCCTTTTAACTGATTAGCTAAAAGTTTCCCAGATTTGTCACCATGAATGTAAAATTGGCTCCTACTCTTTAATAATTGCCGTTCAATTACATGCGTTGAAATAAGTTCAAACTTAGTTTGCACTTCTACGCGTTTTTTATAGAGATCGGGGTTTTTAAATAGAGCATACTGCTGATCAATTTCTTTAATTTGGTTGGTCAAATCTTTTCGTTCTTTATATGCCTTCCTTTTCATATTTGCAGTGTATGAAATTATCTGTCCCCTGAGGTAGGCTTTCAGAGCATCCCAAACAACCAAACGTGACACTTCAGGTGTTTCATTTGTGGTGAAGAAAAAAACGATCTGGTCTTCCATAAATTTTACAAAATCGTCCTCCATCAGCAACGATGAATTAAAGCGCCAATGTTTAGTAACTTGAGGGAGATCTGGAAGTTTTATAGACATAACAACTGGAGCATGATCTGATATCACAATGCTCTGATAAGCACAAGAAGTAACCATTGGGATCAGTTGATTATCTACAAAGAAATAATCAATTCTGGAGAAAGTATGATGAACATGTGAGAAAAAGGAGTATTCTCTCTTTTTTGGATTAAGGAAGCGCCATATGTCAGAGATACCAAAGCTGCAGAGATAGGACTGAAGTAACGTGGCGGATTTACTCAGAGGTATAGGATTGGGAGATGACCTGTCAAGTGATGGATCTAAACAGCAGTTAAAGTCTCCCCCTAATATGAGAGAGTATGAGCTCAGATCAGGCAGAAGAGAGAAAAAATGTTCAAAGAAGGAGACATCGTCATAATTAGGGGCATATAAATTAGCCAACACTACATTAGTATTAAATAACTTCCCTGAAACAATGATATAACGACCTTGTATATCCGTAATAACATTATGATGTTCAAAAGAGATGTTTGGGTTAATGAGAATCGAGACACCCCTAGCTTTGGCCTGAAAGGTTGAGTGGTAGTGCTGCCCACCCCAACGTGACATAAGGCGAGAATTATCAGAACTGCGAATGTGAGTTTCTTGTAAAAATGCGATTGCAGTGTTAAGTTGTTTAAGGTGTGAGAGCACCTTCCTTCTCTTCACCGGATGGTTTAAACCCTTAACATTCCAGCTCACGAAGTTTAAAGAACTATTCATTCTCCCTAAGAGAAAATGCAGGTAGATAAACATGAATAAGATGCCTAACGTCAGCCTTAAAGTGTAAAACACAGAACAACGTGTTAAAAATACACAGTATACAAAGAACTAACACAATACTGGCTTTGGAGATCCCCCACCCCTCCCCCCCACACCCCTGCTCCACACCCCTCCCCCCCACACACCCCACTACACCCCAACATGACAGAAATTATTTAAATTGACATGAAGACCAGTTCAGCATAGGGACGAGTCAGTAGGTGCAGAGGGCAGATGAGGTCTGGATCACTGGAAGCACAGGAGCAGCATGTGTAGCTCCAACCATCATAAAGCTGAATCCAGCTGGAGCTGCTCCTTCTCTGGATGCCTCAGGAACCTCGCAGGGTCGGCCTTTGTCTACTGAAGCTGGCAAAATCTCCCGATGCCTCGGGATGGGTAGAGAAATACAGAACAGAACAGATGGGGAGAGTTATTGGTCATCCAATCTTTTATGTCCTGGACACATTCAGTTAATCTAGACAACTTAGGTATTTCGTCTGGTTTAGTTGAGATATATAATTGGGTATCATCAGCATAACAATGGAAACTAATTCCATGTCTTCTAATGATGTTACCCAAGGGAAGCATGCATATTGAGAACAACAGAGGTCCTAAAACTGACCCTTGTGGGACCCCATATTTCACTGACATTACACCAGATGGTTCTCCATTTAGATCTACAAAATGGTAGCGATCAGACAGGTAAGATCTAAACCATTTTAATGCCTGTCCCTGAATACCTATATAATTTTGTAAGCGATCTATGAGAATATTATGATCTATTGTGTCGAATGCAGCACTAAGTTCGAGCAGGACTAGCAATGAAATGCAGCCTTGGTCTGAAGTTAAAAACAAGTCGTTTGTAATCTTAACTAGTGCAGTTTCTGTGCTATGATGGGGCCTGAAACCTGACTGAAATTCTTCAAGGATGTTGTTATCCTGCAAGAATGTGCAAATTTAGCTGATACTACTTTTTCTAGTATTTTTGATATGAACGGAAGGTTTGAAATCGGTCTGTAATTTGTTATTTCATTCGCGTCCAAATTAGATTTTTTAAGAAGCGGCTTAATAACTGCTAACTTGAAAGGTTTAGGGACGTGACCTAGATGTAATGAAGAATTAATAATGTTTAGAAGTGGCTCTCCAACCGTAAGCATCACTTCTTTTAAAAATCTGGTTGGGATTGGGTCTAACAGGCACGTTGTTGATTTAGCCGAGGTGATAAGTTTATACAGCTCTTCCTGTCCTATACCTGTAAAGCAGTGAAAATCTAAATGTGAAGCTATAGGCTGAACTGGATCGTGAGATACTATTAGAGGTTGAACCTCCATTATTTTCTTCCTGATATTATTGATTTTTTCATTAAAGAAGTCCATAAAGTCTTCACTTCTAAACTGTGATGGGATACTCTCTGCGGGCATCTTAGGTTTTGTTAGGCGAGCCACTGTACTAAATAAGAACCTGGGATTGTTTTGGTTTCTTGCTATCAGTTGGCTAAGATGCTCAGTCCTAGCAGTTTTTAGAGCCTGTCTATCGCTGCACATACTGTCTTTATACGCAATTCGAAAAACTTCTAATTTAGTTTTCCTCCATTTTCGCTCGAGGTTACGGGTTGCTCTCTTTAGGGCGCGAGTATGACTGTTGTACCACGGTGCAAGTGTTTTATCTCTGACTTTTTTTAATCTGATGGGAGCAACAGTGTCTAATGTACTGGTAAGAATAGTGCCCATGCTGCTAGTCACTTCATCTAGATCATCTGCATTTAGTGGTATAATAAGAAATTGGGACAGATCCGGCAGATTACTTGTGAATCTGTCTTTAGTAGTGGGATTCATATTTTTAACACATTGATAACGTGGGGAGACACAGCTAATCTGTTCTACGGGTAGAGTATATATCAGGAGGTGATGATCTGTGATATCATCACTTTGAGGTATGATCTCTATATTAGAGACATCTATACCATGGGATATAATTAAGTCTTAGCATATGATTAAAGCGGTGAGTTGCTCCAATTATATTTTGTTTAACCCCAAAGGAATTTAGTAAATCCATAAATGTGAGTGCTAAAGCGTCGTTAGCATCATCTACATGAGTGTTAAAGTCTCCTACTATCAACACTTTGTCAGAGTTAACCAATAGGTCTGATAGCAGATGTCCAAATTCTTTAAGAAAATCGACATATGGCCCCGGGGGTCTGTACACGGTGGCCAGGGTAAAATATAGCAAGTGTTTATTACGTATTTCATTGAGTGCAACATTAATGATAAGCACTTCAAATGAATTAAACCTGGGCCTTATTTTCTGAGTAACAGTGAGTACATCATTGTAGATAGTGGCGACACCACCACCACGACCAATTAGACGGGGCTCGTGCTTATAGAAATATCCTGACGGAGTAGACTCATTCAGACCAAAATATTAATTTGGTTTAAGCCAGGTTTCGGTGAGACAGAGTACGTCAAGGCAATAATCTGAGATAATTTCATTAACAGTAAGTGCTTTAGGTGCAAGGGATCTAATGTTGAGTAGTCCAAACTTTAGACGTGGATTTTGACTACTTATTTTGCCTTTTTCTGGTTTTATGGTTATCAGATTGTTTCGGGCAAATTTAACAAATTTATTCTTTTTTCTCACTATTCGGGGAACAGACACAGTTTCTATAGGACAAGCTATGTGTGTGCGTCTATCACTATGGTGAGTTGTGATATGGCTAATATGTTTGGAATCTACAGTATGACTTACCGCCAGTCAGATGGTTCGTAGTGTCCTGGAGATGTTGTCAGAGAGGACCGCTGCTCCAGCTCTGCTAGTGTGTAGGCCATCAGTGTGGTAGAGCCTAGGACGCTCCCAGAAAACATTCCAGTTATCAACAAAGGGTAATTTCTGTTGTCGACACCAAGATTGTAACCATTCATTAAAGGCAAATAATCTTCTCGATTCCTCGCTGAAATGTGGGAAGCGGTCCAGATACGATGATCCTTGTCGTGGGTGATGTGCTGCGGACCTTCTCGACCAGGCTCCTGAAGTCCTTCTTTAGGATCTCCGTCTGCCTCAGCCTGGTGTCGTTCGTGCCGGCATGAAGAACCACAGCTCCAATGTTCTTCCTCAGGGCAGCAGGCACCTTTGCAGCAACATCAAGATCATGTGCACCAGGTAAACAGCGTGTTTGCACCTTACCTTTAGCCGTGGTAGCACGCACGTGCCGGACGATGGAGTCTCCGATGACCAGCATGTCGTGTGCTGTCTCGCGGAGAGGAGCGAAGCGGTTTCGGGTCGAGATGTCGAAGACGGGTGGTGGTGGAGGGGGAGAGGTCCTCACCCGGGGCTTGGCGTGCTTCTTCCGCTGCTGCTGTATCCAGGGTCTGTGGTATCCCGGCGCCGGGGTGTAGAAAACCTGGGCGGGCTGCGTCCATGGTGCGTTGGACCTGGGCAGAGAAACACACGGGGTTGAGGTTGTAGGAGAATTCTCACGCCGAGAATTTACCTGAGACAGGTGAGCGTCGGTCCGCGACAATTCCAGCGTGGCTTTCCGCTGCTGTAGCCGGGTCAGCTTCACCTGTAGCTCGCGGATCAGCTTCTCCACGGCCTCCAGCTCCAAATCCATCGAGTGCAGATCCAATGTCTCCTCACCTGCACTCAGAGGCAGAATCACAACCGACATGGTGTCTAAATACGGAAAATAATCGGTGTGAAGAAGCGTAAACAAACTTTACAAACAAACGTGATAGCCGGGCTAACGGGCTAGCGATGCTAATGCCAGCTAAAAGCGGTGTGCTGCAAAACAATTAAAACTTAACGATATAACATGCGTTTCGAGTAAATATATTATAAGATACTTCTCCGTTTTATGTACACTCTTTGTAAGGGGACGAAAAAGTTTAAAAATTGGTCAGTATGGCGGAGCTCGGAAAAAAACAGCATCTCAGCGTCCTCGTACAAGGGTTGCCTTGTTATAGTGTCTTAAGTCTTTCTTTAGGTTAAACGGTTTTGAGAATTAGACCATCCAGCTAAGATCAATATTATTAATATTAAACATTTTATTTATATTTATTCTATGTTTTGCTGGAGAAATACATTTTAGGCAGAGACGTCTCGGTCTTGTTAAATAGTTTTAAACCCCTCAATTGTGCCAATTCCCCCATCTGAAACCGGTTTGATAACGTCTCACCTATCAAAGGTGAGAAGAGGGACTGAGCTGTAACTGAGCGCACGGTCACGTTGTATATACTGTACACACACACAGGCATGTGCAGAGGGGGGGCGGCGGGTGCTTGAGCACTCGCCCCTTTCCTCCAGGAGGCCTCAAGTGCCCTTTTTTTTAATGTGTATGTGCGTATGGAGCCCCTCAACAATAAAATGTAACTATTAATCTCAATTTTGATAAATAAAAGGATCTGGCTTGCATCAGTCACATGCCTGCCATTAACCAATGCTCGCCCTTGAGGGCAGAGCGCACTCGTTACGAGCCGGGTACGAGCACGCAAAGTGCACGCGCACTTTCTGCAGGCTGGGCGGTGCGGAGCTGGAGGAGATGCAGGCAAATTAACTGGAAGGTGCAGACTGTAACAAAACAGTAAATAGGGTGTACAACGCACACTATAGTCTATAACAACAAATGAATTGAAATAAATGAGCGTGCTGTTTGTACAACAGCGCGACAACATTACCTGTCCTTTTATGAACTGCACAAGTAGTGGTGGTCATTAACTGCTAGCTAACTGGGTAAGGGGGTTACAGGGGGGTCTGTAGCTCTGTCAACCATTTTAGGGAACATGTTTAGTTTTAAAGTAAGTTACAGTTTTTTTTCACTAAAAGCCATCTAATATGGATATCCACATATCCATCCATCCATCCATTTTCTTCCGCTTATCCGAGGTCGGGTCGCGGGTGCAGCAGCTTCAGCAGGGATGCCCAGACTTCCCTCTCCCTGGCCACTACTTCCAGCTCTTCCGGGGGGATCCCAAGGCGTTCTCAGGCCAGCCGAGAGACATAGTCCCTCCAGCATGCCCTGGGTCTTCCCCGGGGTCTCTTTCCGGTAGGGCATGTCTGGAACACCTCACAAGGGAGGCGTCCAGAGGGAATCCTAAATAGATGCCCAAGCCACCTCATCTGGCTCCTCTCGATGCGGAGGAGCAGCGGCTCTACTCTGAGCCCCTCCCGGATGACTGAGCTTCTCACCCTATCTCTAAGGGAGAGCCCAGACACCCTGCGGAGGAAACTCATTTCGGCCGCTTGTATTCGCGATCCTGTTCTTTCGGTCACTACCCACAGCTCATGACCATAGGTGAGGGTAGGAACGTAGATCGACCGATAAATTGAGAGCTTTGCCTTTTGACTCAGCTCCTTCTTCACCACGACGGACCGATACAGAGCCCGCATCACTGCAGACAATGCCCCGATCCGCCTGTCGATCTCCCGTTCCATTTTACCCTCATTCGTGAACAAGACCCCGAGATACTTAAACTCCTCCACTTGGGCAGGATCTCACTCCCAATCCTGAGAGGGCACTCCAGCATGTCCTGGGTCTTCCCCGGGGTCTCTTTCCGGTGGGGCGTGTCCGGAACACCTCACAAGGGAGGCGTCCAGGGGGCATCCTAAATAATTATGGATTATTATATTTATGATATAAAAAAACACTGTTTTTAAAGAAAATATATAAAGTAACAGATAATATTATGTTTATATTTCAAATTAGATAAAATGCTGATTTTACAGCGGTAAAATTATTGTATCTCTACAGTTTAAACATTTAATAAGCACTGCATGTGCATGTTTGTGTGTTTTATGTGTATAGATTTTTTTTAATTATTACTAATAATATAATAATCAACACCAACATTACGCCATCAGGTAAAACATAGGCTACGTTTGCTTTGCATTGTCCCGACCTGATGACAGTCATACAGTATGATGCAATTCCATATTATATTCGTTATGAATGTGAGTTGTTGTTATTCAGCATGTTCTATCTTTTTGAACTTTGAGCACCCGCCCCTTTAAACGTCTCTGCATGGCCCTGCACACATATATATACAGTATATATATATATGTATATATTGTTCATTCATGTCTTCTGAAGATGGCGACACATTTTTTCGTTTTAAATAATATATGTTGGCATATTCACGAATCAGGTCATTCGCATAGTTAACACTATCAGATAGCCTACTATCAGGAAATTAATTTAATTTCAAGACCATTTAAACCGAGGCATTGTCATGTCTTTCATTGTTTTGTAATGAATCTTTTTTCAAAAGAAAACTGAAAACACAAAATAACCAGAGCTGCGCAGTCTACGCGAGAACAGACGGGATTCTGGAAACTAAAACAAAAAACTAAAGATGCTCTCAGGACTTATGGCTTTACCGACGATTTATAGGAAGAGAGAGAGTAGAGTTTGTGCTTTGTGCACTTTAACCCGAGAGCGCGCACTAAACTGATGCGTGTCGCCCTCCCTCACTTTCTCTCCGGTGTCTTAGACAGACAGAGGCTTGGGCTTTGCTTGTGCTCTCCAGCGCGCTTTGTCTTTGGCACTGACACCTTTTACTGGTGCGACCGAATGATCACACGGAGTGTCGCAGTATCACGACCCGGCCCATTCTGGAGTTCATTTCCCAAAAGCATCGTTAGCCAACTATGGTCGCAAGTTCCGTCATTACCAACATAGTTCAACAACTAGGTGTTTCCCGAAACCATAGTTCAAACGAACATTCGCAAACAACGTCGCAAACTTACGTCGCAAACTTACACTCACACACCCATACACCCATACACCACACACACACCATACACATTGTTTGTCTTTGTATATATTTTGTATATATTGGTTTTGGTGCACCTTATTTGTTTATTTGTTGGTTTACTTTGTATAATACACTTTGGTTTAATTTATTACAATTGTTTTGTGTCGCGTCTTATATTGTCCCGCCGCGGTTGCCGCAATACCGGAAGTAGTGTTTACAAGCCCATACTGTATTTTGATTCCCGAATCCATAACAAAGTAACTAGCGGTTTAATACGAATCCAAGCGTTACAAGCTAGTCCAGAATGCAGCAGCGAGAGTCCTCACTAGAACCAGAAGATACGAGCACATCACACCTACCTTATCTTCACTGCATTGGCTCCCTGTGAAATTTCGCATTGATTTTAAAATACTACTCTTGACGTATAAAGCATTAAATTGTCTTGCACCGCAGTATCTGAGTGAACTGCTAGTGTCTTACGATCCGCCACACCTACTTCGATCAACAGGCTGCTTGTCAGTATTGCGTATTATGAAAACTACAGCTGGGGCAGAGCTTTGTCTTACAAAGCCCCAAAATTATGGAATAGTCTTCCAAATAGTGTTCGGGACTCAGACACAGTCTCAGTGTTTAAGTCTAGGCTAAAAACCTATTTATTTAGCCAAGCGTTTTTATAAATAGATTTGCCTTGGGTAAAGGAGCAGATCTGGGGGACTCATGGACGTAGAGTATTATGGTGAATTGTCATTCTCATTTGATCACTCAGGTTTGTTGACGGTGAGGTGATTGTTTGCTTTACATCTCAGTTCCCTCTCATGTTTGTGTTTCCTTCTGGCTCTGCCTTTTAGTTATGCTGTCATACAGTAATTAGTCCTGCCGGAGTCTCTGCTTGCACTCTACAGTAAATACTGTATACAGTAGTGTGAAAAACTATTTGCCCCCTCCTGATTTCTTATTCTTTTGCATGTTTGTCACACAAAATGTTTCTGATCATCAAACACATTTAACTATTAGTCAAAGATAACACAAGTAAACACAAAATGCAGTTTTTAAATGAGGGGTTTTATTATTTAGGGAGAAAAAAAATCCAAACCTACATGGCCCTGTGTGAAAAAGTAATTGCCCCCTGAACCTAATAACTGGTTGGGCCATCCTTAGCAGCAATAACTGCAATCAAGCGTTTGCGATAACTTGCAACGAGTCTTTTACAGCGCTCTGGAGGAATTTTGGCCCACTCATCTTTGCAGAATTGTTGTAATTCAGCTTTATTTTAGGGTTTTCTAGCATGAACCGCCTTTTTAAGGTCATGCCACAACATCTCAATAGGATTCAGGTCAGGACTTTGACTAGGCCACTCCAAAGTCTTCATTTTGTTTTTCTTCAGCCATTCAGAGGTGAATTTGCTGGTCTGTTTTGGGTCATTGTCCTGCTGCAGCACCCAAGATCGCTTCAGCTTGAGTTGACGAACAGATGGCCGGACATTCTCCTTCAGGATTTTTTGGTAGACAGTAGAATTCATGGTTCCATCTATCACAGCAAGCCTTCCAGGTCCTGAAGCAGAAAAACAACCCCAGACCATCACACTACCACCACCATATTTTACTGTTGGTATGATGTTCTTTTTCTGAAATGCTGTGTTACTTTTACGCCAGATGTAACGGGACACGCACCTTCCAAAAAGTTCAACTTTTGTCTCGTCGGTCCACAAGGTATTTTCCCAAAAGTCTTGGCAATCATTGAGATGTTTTTTAGCAAAATTGAGACACGCCTTAATGTTCTTTTTGCTTAAAAGTGGTTTGCGCCTTGGAAATCTGCCATGCAGGCCGTTTTTGCCCAGTCTCTTTCTTATGGTGGAGTCGTGAACACTGACCTTAATTGAGGCAAGTGAGGCCTGCAGTTCTTTAGATGTTGTCCTGGGGTCTTTTGTGGCCTCTCGGATGAGTCGTCTCTGCGCTCTTGGGGTAATTTTGGTCGGCCGTCCACTCCTGGGAAGGTTCAACACTGTTCCATGTTTTTGCCATTTGTGGATAAAAAGCTTTAGTCCCAAAGCTTTAGAAATGGCTTTATAACCTTTACCAGACTGATAGATCTCAATTACTTTTGTTCTCATTTGTTCCTGAATTTCTTTGGATCTTGGCATGATGTCTAGCTTTTGAGGTGCTATTGGTCTACTTCTCTGTGTCAGGTAGCTCCTATTTAAGTGATTTCTTGATTGAAACAGGTGTGGCAGTAATCAGGCCTGGGGGTGACTACAGAAATTGAACTCAGGTGTGATAAACCACAGTTAAGTTATTTTTTAACAAGGGGGGCAATCACTTTTTCACACAGGGCCATGTAGATTTGGAGGTTTTTTCCTCCATTAATAATGTAAACCTTCATTTAAAAACTGCATTTTGTGTTCAATTATGTTATCTTTGACTAATAGTTAACGGTTTTTGATGAGCAGAAACATTTAAGTGTCACAAACATGCAGAAGAATAAGAAATCAGGAAGGGGGCAAATAGTTTTTCACACCACTGTACATTCACATTATACATTATGTGACTGTGACCATAACTAACTGCCATCTTTCCTCTTCTTCTCTTTCTGCCCCTCTTTCTCTTTCCTCTCTCCTCGTGTCTCCCCCTTTCACTCTTTCTCTCTCTCTCTCTGTCGAGCTACACATGTCGTTCCTGAGCTGCCAGTGATCCAGACTCCCTCTGCCCTCCAGACTTGTCTGACCCATCCTGGTGCCCCTTCTGGTTGGAGGTCTCGTCGCATGGATGCCCCGTGTGTCTCTTTGGGATGCGTCTGGTGTCTGGGGATGATTCTATCTACTTAGAAGATGGTTCTGGCCTCGACTGGTGTTGTCAGCTGTTTCTCTGAGGACTTGACAATTCGATAGTTCAGGACTGGAACTTTCTACAAGTCTATCTGAGTCTCGAATAACTACTGGACTCCATTTTACATCAACTATTATAACATCAATTAACATCAACTATTATAGCTGAACCTAACACTTAACACAGTATAAATGCAGATCATTTCCTGCTATCTGTTTCACCCAGATGAGGATGGGTTCCCTGTCGAGTCTGGTTCCTCTCAAGGTTTCTTCCTATTACCATCTCAGGGAGTTTTTCCTTGCCACTGTCGCCCTCGGGCTTGCTCACCAGGGACTATCTGAACATTTTGATTCATACACATTCACATTCCATACAAACTTAAATAATTCTTTTGATTGTGTAAAGCTGTTTTGAGACAATGACAATTGTTAAAAGCGCTATACAAATAAAATTTAATTGAATTGAATATGGATTTGTAGAGCAGCATAGTGATGTGTTTCTTCTTGTATTGCTGAGCAGCACTGAGAACCAATGCACCATCCTGAGGTATAGGAACAACAGGCAGTTATCTTCAACCCTGACCAGCAGAGAGCACTACCCTCATTTTGAAATTACATTTGTTTCATTTTAGTGGAACTGACCTTGATGGCTTTGTTCTTAGTGTGAATACATGTTTCACATTTGGTGACATGCATATGAACTTTGGAAAGTCCTAATCTAAACAGTGTCATGAGTAACTTCGGTCACCAGAAAATGGGATTCGGAAACGACACCATACACACTTAACTAAGTCTGACACCAGCTCTGAAAAGAGGCTGTATTGTTCTTCATATTGTTTCTCTGGAGAAGTTTTCTCTCCAGCAACATGACCTAGATTTGTTTCATGAGGTTTGTTAAATGCTAACACCAGACTGGATTTGAAAAGCAGTCACTAAAATTCATGGATTATCATCTGAGTATGAAATGTGGGCAGCACAGCGGACCTCCTTGAACCTCCAAGGTCTCAAGGAGGTGCCAAGGTCTGGGTTTGATGATAAGATGACAATAGGAAGAAACCATGAGAGGAACCAGACTCAACAGGGAACACATCCTCATTTGGGTGATAACAGATAGCAGGGATTGATCTACACTCATACTCGGTGTTAAAAGGCTGGAAGTTCAATATAACAGGAGATGTGGAGAAGTTCATATGGAGTCCATTTTTTATTTTCTTTTGAGACACAGGTACAAAGCTATTTCGGGGAATTGTACTCCTGAACAATTGTGTGACTGCAGTCACAAGTCATCAGAGAACAGCTGTCTACATCAGCCAAGTTCAGGACCATCTCCATGGTCAACCTTCCCCAATCACCACACGCATCCCAAGCAGAAGTGGGGCACCAGTGAGAGTCGGGAAGACAACATCTAAACATACCAGTTCACGATAATACTCTATGCTATACTCCTGTATCTTTTAATCTAAGTAAGTGTGGCAGATCATAAAACTCAAGCAGTCCACTCATTAAATAAAATAGAAACTACTTAATGAATAAACATTTAACGTTACACTGTCTGGTTTTTACAGTGTGTTGCATTTATTGACCAGAGACTGATAGTTAGTAAAATATAACATAATAAAGTGTATATGTTTTTATTTGGGGGAAATCTAGATGCTGTAATAGATAGATAGATATTTTATTGAACATGAAGGAAATTTCCACATGCATAAAAATCACATTTAAGTTGTAAAAAGTTCTCTTTATTATTACAAATAAAATAAATAAATTGAATGAATAAATAAAATGAAAAAAAAAAAAAAGAATTGCTCAGAGCCAGTTTTTTTTCTTTATCAGCATTTTCTGCCCTTTTCTCACACCTCCTCTTCATCTCTGACTCTTTTTAAAGTTTTCCAGTAGCAGAGGTTCTCTCACTCTTCCTGAACCATGCATCTGTCCTGGATTCTGCTGGTGACCGCAGGTGAGTCTGTGAAGTCCACTGTTTCTCTTTAGTACATCCTCATTGCAGTACGGGACTGAGGAGTCAACCTCAACTAATTAAGTGTAACTAAGGAAATATAAAAGGTCTGTTGAACAGTTTCTTAATTGTTAGCATTTTATTTAATCATTGGAAGTAGTTCCTGGACAAAAGGGCTATTAACAGCTCCTTTAAGTTTATTAGACTATTAAATCTTTTTTCGTTCCCCCTCCAGGACCAAGGTGCTACATACAACATACATTTACAGAAAAACTAAACTAGCGAACTAAGAGGCCATATTTTAGCTGGCTAGCGAAGACAAGACAGATAGACCTGACAACATAAATTAACAACATAAAGTAACAAAACCTTTAAAAATCTAAATTTTTTTTCCTTTTTTGTGCACTTTGTTATTTGATGTTACTTTAATGTTGCATTGATGTTTCATTATGTTATCATTATTGTTCCATGATGTTGTTACACTGACGATACATTGATGTGATGGTACTGTATGTGATTTGACGTGAACCTTTCTTGTTAAATAATGTGATGTGTGATTTGATGTTACATTAATGTAATGTTGAATTGATTTGATGTTAATAAAATATTATTTGATGATGTAATGTCACATTGATGTTACATTAATGTTACAGTCTTACACTGACATAACAATACATAAATATTATGTGATGTTCTGGTTTTACATTGATATGACAAAGTTGTGCACTGATATGATATTACATTGATGTTATGTCAGGTAGAGGTCACATGATGTCATAATGTAACATTAGTGTTACATTATATTTCTGTGATGTTACATTGATGCGGTGTGATGTTTTCCTCCCTGCAGTGTGTGTGGCGTGTGGTCAGACTGTGTCTTGTGCTCAGTGGCAGTTT
This sequence comes from Channallabes apus, assembly GCA_030522415.1. Classification (NCBI taxonomy): domain Eukaryota; kingdom Metazoa; phylum Chordata; class Actinopteri; order Siluriformes; family Clariidae; genus Channallabes; species Channallabes apus. The sequence continues at coordinate 46,047,647 of CM060111.1, forward strand.
GACAAAATGATCACTTGCACGCAGCCCAAAGTGAATCCGTTAATTTACAACAGATATGGTTGTAACTGTGTCTTTTATGGAACTCACCATCCTAAAGACCAAATCGATCAGTACGTATCAATGATCAATACATCTCTAATGTTACTACTAATATAACAACCAGCATTTTATTCATTGCAAGCAGCAGCTACTTTTTTGCTCTTTACAACACCTCTCATGTGCCTGATTCTGATACTATGGCTCGTGGGTCAGACTGGTTACCACAACACAAAAATCACGGGTTAGCAGAGATTTTCACAGCATTTTTAATAATCAGTTTTAAAACCAGTATAAGGGGCGGAATTATTTACAGCTCAATTTATGTTGTCATTAAACAGATCCAACAGTCTAGAAACAATCAGAGATTGACATGCAAATTATTGGAGGTTAATGAGAACGAAATAATTTAAGCCCAAAACCCATCTTGCTACTTAATGCTGGAGATGAACATAATCACAATGGTGGTTTTAATGGTAATGTTATATTACAACACTTAATATAGCAGGTAGCAAACTGGCTAAGTGTGTTGTGTTGTTTTTGTTTAGATGCTGTGCAGTGCAGAATGAGTGTTACGCGTATGCTAGGCATGTAAAAAAATGTTCTGGAGACCAAAGCATGCTGTACAACAAAGTGTACAACTACATCTGCTCCGCTAAAGCCATCATCTGTCCAAGTAAACACCTCACACATACACACATGGAACATTTCTCTATAGTGTATTTGTCTTTTGGACCCAATTGTGTGTGTGTGTGTGTGTGTGTGTGTGTGTGTGTGTGTGTGTGTGTGTGTGTGTGTGTCCGTGTGTGTCCGAAGGCTCCAATAATGATCACTGCCAGTATCTATTGTGTGATTGTGACCGAGCCGCTGCGAAGTGCTTAGCTCAGTATCAACGCACTTACAACAACAACTACAAAAACCTTCCAAGAGACGCGTGCAAGGAATAAGAGATTCCTGACCTGGAGACTAAACACCACCCTGGCTGCATCTCCATCAACTAAACCCCACATTGACTCAATTACCATTAACTAAACACCTCACAGTCTCCAAAAGTAAACACCGCATTCACTCCACTCCATCAACTAAACACCACAGTGACTCCAATTCATTAAGTAAACATCACAATCCATCACACACACACTCCATCTCCATTAAATGAACACCACACTGACTACATCTCCATCAACACCAAACTGACAGAATCTTCTTTGAGACCACACTGCCTCCATCACCTAAACACCACACAGACTCCGTTTACATCATCAAGTGCACAGAAAGAATAAAGTTTAAATGAGCGACTCTAATGGCTGTGTTATTACTGTGTGTATATGAGAGTGGGTGGTAGTAGGACAAATACCTTTCCTGCATTTATCCAGACTTGGGACTGGCAGACGAAGACATTGTGGTTGAGTTTATAATATAAAAAATGCAAATGTTCCAAATTAATTAAATGGAAGAAGTGAAGTGATGAGTACAGGCACAATCACTTAGAATGCTGCTTACAGGAGAGGAAGACAATTTGAGTGGGTGTAATATATATATATTTTTTATTCTTTAAAAATGTTAATTCTGTCGTCTGTCATCGACATCGAAACTCTTTATAGGCAAACTTCGGAAGAAAATGTCATGACGTCACAACAATACCACACTGCAAATTATCTGACACTTGCCATGATTTAAAATCTGACTTTCAGACATGATAGATAATTTGCCTTGTTTTAAAAATTACTTACTTGTTTTTAATACTTGATTTTATATCATAATCTTAAACTGAGCATGAGTATATAATTTTGTCTTTATTAGTCCAGAAATCCTAAATTGGATAGAATAGCTCTTAAAATAAGCTAAATTAGTTATTTCACCAGACGTCTCACAAAATAAAACTTCTTTTAAGATTCTTTGACAAACTCAAAGATTTGTTTGCTCAGTTTGCTTGATTTAAAAATCTTATTTCAAGATTTCTTACCAAGTAAAATTTACTTGCTGCATGGACAGATAATTTCACTAGTTTTAGGTAATTTTTTTTATCAAATGTAGTAATTGTTTCTTATTTTTAGACTAACAATTTTTGCAGTACAGCATAATATGATTGTGTTCTCTACACCTACTTCAGAGACTTACATAAACATTGTTTTTTGTTTGATAGACTAGATCGGAGGGTATACATACTAAATGTAAATTTAAGGTAAAAATCTATAATATTTTTACTCTAACCAATAAGTTAGAACTTATTGGTAAAAGAAAACCCAAAGATATTTGGGAAGCGTACATTTATAATGACATTTTTTGTTTCATTTTAAGAGCTATAAACAGTAAGATGTTTGAACACTGAAATGTGTAGTCATGTGTGAATAAAATTACCCCTGCCTCATGTCTAACTTTATGTTGAAATGAAATCAGTTTCATTTTAGTGGAACTGACCCTGATCACTTTGTTCCTAGTGTGATACATATTTCACAGTTTGTGACGTGCAGAAAATTTTTTAAAGCTGAATTTAAATTGTCAAATTTAAACAGTGTCATGAGTACCTTTAGTAAGCAGATAACAGGATCTGGACACTAATCCATACACACTTGACAATGACACCAATCCCAAAAAAGAGACATGTCAACTGTTCTTCACATGGTTTCTTCAGCAAAAGCTGCCCAAAGTGGTCCTGCACAAATTTTGCATCCTTTAACTGAACTAAGCATCGCGGATCATAAAACACTCGTATTTCACTCAGGTACTTAAAGATGATTTAATGCTTTATGGGTCAATAGTAGTATTTTAAAATCACTTGGTGTCTTTGGTGAAATGCATAAAATATTAAATAATGAATTTAGAGTTAAATTGTCTGGTTTTTACACTGTGTTATGTTTACTGTCTGTAGACTAAGTGGTATTAAACTGTAATGAATTTCTTATGTATCAATTTTGTAAAAGTAATAAATATATTTATAATACTGTGCGTAACCAGGTGACAATAAAACTGCCATGTTTCTTTTTCTTATTGCTCAGTCCATCGGCCAGATTTTTTTCTGCATCAGCATTTTCTGTAACTCCGTCTGCCCTTTTCTTCCTCCTCCTCCTCCTCCTCATTCCTGACTCTTTTAAAAGTTTTCCAGTAGCAGAAATCCTCTCACTCTTTCTGAACCATGCATCTGTCCTGGATTTTGCTGGTGACCGCAGGTGAGTCTGTGAAGTCATTTGACTTTATTACAACCTCATTACAGCACGGCACTGAGGAGTCAACCTTAAGTGTAACATTAATAACTACAAAAGAATTTTAAAAAAAAACATAAGCAATTTTTTCAGTTGCTAATTGTTTGTAAGTGATTCCTGTACAAAGGAGCTAGTAACAGCTGCTGATGCTGGAGCTTTAGGTCTTTCAGTCCGATTTGGAGTTTGCAGGTTCTTGCTGTGCTTGGTAAATTTTCTGCATGTCCTCTGGTTTCCTCCCTTAGAGGCAAAGACATGTGTTGTAGGTTGATAAAATAAAGGAGGGATGGAGGGAGATATATTATGTAACGTTATGTTATTTTTACTTTAATGTTATTTTGATGTTTCATTATGTTACCTTTATTATTCCATGATGTTACACTGATGATACATTAATGTGATGGTTTGTGAGATTTGACATTACATTGTTACTTGTTTCTTGTTAAATGAAGTGTGATTTGATGTTACATTAATGTTGCCTTGTTACACTGATGTAAAATTATGTAGATGTTATGTGATGGTGCACTGAAAGTTGTGCACTGATATTATATTACATTGATGTTATGTCAGGTAGAGGTCACATGATGTCATAATATAACATTGGTGTTACATTATATTTCTGTGATGTTACATTGATGCGGTGTGATGTTTTCCTCCCTGCAGTGTGTGTGGCGTGTGGTCAGACTGTGTCTTGTGCTCTGTGGCAGTTTGACAAAATGATCACTTGCACGCAGCCCAAAGTGAATCCGTTAATTTACGACAAATATGGTTGTAACTGTGTCTTTAATGGAACTCACCCCCCTAAAGACCAAATCGATCAGTACGTATCAATGGTCAATACATCTCCACTGTTACCATGACAACCAAGATAACAACCAGCATTTATGTACAGCCGCGGCGTTATATACTGTACAACTCAATTTGTGATATCATTAAACAGGTCCAACAGTCAAGAACCAATCAGAGATTGATATGCAAATTATTAGAGATTAATGCGAAAGAAATAATTTAAGCACAGAACTCTCTGATAGCTAGATAATGCTCGAGATTCACCTAATGACAATCTTGGTTTCCATGGTGATGTTATATAACACTTAATACATTGTAGGTAGTTTAGCAGGTAGCAAACTGGCTAAGTGTGTTGTGTTGATTTTGTTTAGGTGCTGTGCGGATCATGAGAAGTGCTACGTGAAGGCTAGGAAAAATGAAAGATGTTCTGGTGACAAAAACTTCAACAAGGTGTACCACTACACTTGCCTTGGGAAATTCATCATGTGTCTAAGTAAACACCTTACACATATAACATTTCCCCTTAGTAGTGTGTTTGTTTTTTGAAGCTCATTGTGTGTGTGTGTGTGTGTGTGTGTGTGTGTGTGTGTGTGTGTGTGTGTGTGTGTGTGTGTGAGTGTGTCCGAAGGCTCCAATAATGATCACTGCCAGTATCTATTTTGTGATTGTGACCGAGCCGCTGCGAAGTGCTTAGCTCAGTATCAACGCACTTACAACAACAACTACAAAAACCTCCCGAAAGACGCGTGCAAGAAATAAGAGATTCCTGACCTGGAGACTAAACACCACCCTGGCTGCATCTCCATCAACTAAACCCCACATTGACTCAATTACCATTAACTAAACACCTCACAGTCTCCATAAGTAAACACCGCATTCACTCCACTCCATCAACTAAACACCAGAGTGACTCCAATTCATTAAAGGCGCTTTTCACTGCATAGTACGGCACGACACGGCTCAGTTCTACTCACTTTTGGGGGGTTTTCCACTAGGAACAGTACATAGTACCTGGTCCTTTTTTTAGTTCCACCTCAGCCGAGGTTCCAAGCGCGCCGAACCGTTACCAAAACGTGACGTGTAAACACGGCTGGTCACTGATTAGCTGGAGAAAATCGTCATTACTGCGTCACCGAACTTGCGACACGAGACACAACAGAACCGATATATTTAGAAACAGCCAGAGAAGGATCGGACGCACCTTTTTGTATTAACCGTCGGCCTCTGAAACAAACTCCTTCGTCTTGCTGTTAAAAACATCCACATGCTGAGAATGAAGAACACCATGCCGTCGATATGCTCCATTGTTGTGCGTGTGTTTGTGGCGCGTTTACGATGACGTCACGGCAGTAGCGGCGCCGCGACTAAACAACACGTGAATAATCCCGCCCACTCTAAAGCGTTACTACACTGCAGTGGAAGCGCAAACCAAGCCAAACTGCGCTGAACCGAAGTCAGTTGAATTGAAGCGTGTCATGCCGTTCTATGCAGTGGAAAAGAGGCATCATTAAGTACACATCACAATCCATCACACACACACTCCATCTCCATTAAATGAACACCACACTGACTACATCTCCATCAACACCAAACTGACAGAATCTTCTTTGAGACCACACTGCGTCCATCACCTAAACACCACACAGACTCCGTTTACATCATCAAGTGCACAGAAAGAATAAAGTTTAAATGAACGACTCTAATGGCTGTGTTATTACTGTGTGTATATGAGAGTGGGTGGTAGTTGGACAAATACCTTTCCTGCATTTATCCAGACTTGGGACTGGCAGACGAAGACACTGTGGTTGAGTTTATAGTATAAAAAATGCAAATGTTCCAAATCAATTAAATGGAAGAAGTGAAGTGATGAGTACAGGCACAATCACTTAGAATGCTGCTTACAGGAGAGGAAGACAATTTGAGTGGGTGTAATATATATATTTTTTATTCTTTAAAAATGTTAATTCTATTAAAATATCTGTGGTCTGTCATCGACATCAAAACTCTTTATAGGCAAACTTCGGAAGAAAATGTCATGACATCACAACAATACCAGCATAATATGATTGTGTTCTTTACACCTACTTCAGTGACTTACATAAACATTGTTTTTTGTTTGATAGACTAGATCGGAGGGTATACATACTAAATGTAAATTTAAGATAAAAATCTATAATATTTTTACTCTAACCAATAAGCTAGAACTTATTGGTAAAAGAAAACCCAAAGATATTTGAAAAGCGTACATTTATAATGACATTTTTTGTTTCATTTTAAGAGCTATAAACAGTAAAATATCCATCCATCCATCCATTTTCTTCCGCTTATCCGAGGTAGGGTCGCAGGGGCAGCAGCTTCAGCAGGGATGCCCAGACTTCCCTCTCCCTGGCCACTTCTTCCAGCTCTTCCGGGGGGATCCCAAGGCGTTCCCAGGCCAGCCGAGAGACATAGTCCTGGGTCTTCCCCGGGGTCTCTTTCCGGTGGTGCATGTCCAGAACACCTCACAAGGGAGACTTCCAGGGGGAATCCTAAATAGATGCCCAAGCCACCTCATCTGGCTCCTCTCGATGCGGAGGAGCAGCGGGTGTCCTGGTGCCAGGTGCACATATGGACACCCTTATGCCTGAACATGGTGTTCGTTATGGACAATCCGTGACAAGCACAGAAGTCCAATAACAAAACACCGCTCTGGTTCAGATCGGGGGAGCCATTCATCCCAATCACGCCCTTCCAGGTCTCACTGTCATTGCCCACGTGAACATTGAAGTCCCCCACCAGAACGATGAAGTCCCCAGGAGGGACGTTCATTAGCGCCCCCTCCAGAGACCCCAAAAAGGGCGAGTACTCCAAACTGCTGTTCGGCGCATAAGCGCAAACAACAGTAAGGATCCGACCCCCCACCCGAAGGCGGAGGGAGGGCACCCTCTCGTCCACTGCGGTGAACCCCAATGTACAGGCCCCGAGCCTGCCCACACCTGCTTGTCGCCTCTCACCGGTGGCAACTCCAGAGTAGAAGAGAGTCCAGCCCCTCTCAATGAGACTGGTTCCAGAGTCCAAGCTGTGCGTCGAGGTGAGTCCAACTATATCTAGCTGGAACTTCTCAACCTCACGCAATAGCTCAGGCTCCTTCCCCGCCAGAGAGGTGACATTCCACATCCCTAGAGCCAGCTTCTGCAGCCGAGGATCAGACCGCGAAGGCCCCTGTCTTCGGCCACCGCCCAGCTCACACTGCACCCGACCTCTTTGGCCCCTCCTACAGGTGGTGAGCCCATGGGAAGGGGGACCCACGTTGCCTCTTCGGGCTGTGCCCGGCCAGGCCCCATGGGTGCAGGCCCAACCACCAGGCGCTCGCTATCGGGCCCCACCTCCAGGCCTGGCTCCAGAGGGAGGCCCCGGTGACCCACGTCCGGGCGAGGGAAAACATTTTCCAATGGTTTTATTCATCATAAGAGGTCTTCTGAACCACTCTTTGTCTGTTCCCTCACCTGAAGCCCCCGACAACATAGCTCCCAGGATCATTGGGACACGCAAACCCCTCCACCACGATGGTGGTGGTTCAAGGAGGGGACAGTAAAATATTTGAACACTGAAATGTGTAGTCATGTGTGAATAAAATTACCCCTGCCTCATGTCTAAATTTATGTAGAAATGAAATCAGTTTCATTTTAGTGAAACTGACCCTGATCACTTTGTTCCTAGTGTGATACATATTTCACAGTTTGTGACGTGCACAAAAAATTTAAAAGCTGAATTTAAATTGTCAAATTTAAACAGTGTCATGAGTAACTTTAGTAAGCAGATAACAGGATCTGGACACTAATCCATACACACTTGACAATGACACCAATCCCAAAAAAGAGACATGTCAACCGTTCTTCTGTAACGGTTGACCCCTAGAGGGCGCCTAACGCCCGAGTATGTTTTGTGTTGTAGTTTGGTTCATGTTGAGTTTCACTTCATTTCCCAGTTTGCACCTCGGTCAGGTGACGTAGAAGCTCACCTGAACCGAGGGAAGTTAATTTGATGATTGTTTTGTGTTTAGTTATAAATAGCCTGGCTGGACTCCAGTCAGGCATCTAGCAACTGCTCAGTATCGTTTAGTTTGTGTTGGAGTGTTTTGTTTATGTTTATGTTTGGAGTAAATAAAAAGAACATTGTTAACCGTCAGCTCGCCTCCTCCGCATTCATGCCACGAAAGCGCACCCGACACAGACAGGTTAGAGAGGAGAAACGTGACAGATTGCTAGACCTAAGAAGTGGCATGGCGGAGGATGCCTCCCTGGATAATTTTTGGGGGGGCGCGGTTACCTTCTCGCACGAGCTGGCGAACAGGCTGCGGGACAGCGAGGAGGAGTACTGCGGCTGGAATTCCATCGGGCTGGTAGAGGACGAAGAGGAGATGTACCGCAGCTGTGAGTACAGCTTGCTGGAGGAGCAGGAGCACCTGCGGGAGAGCAGCGAGGAGAGAGAGAGAGAGAGACACCACAAAGCTGGGAGGGCTGCAGGCTCGCCATTCGGCGGACGCCATTCAGGGGCGACGCGGCACGGGGTCACGTGGTTCCCCGCACCGGCCGCAAGAGAAGGGCGAGGAAGCCCAAGTACGGCGGTGACGCGGGGGAAAGAAAACCCCAGGCAGAGCAGCAGTAGAGAGAGGAAAAGCTCTTGTGGTGGATTCCGGAGCCGGAGCGAGTACGAGAGATGCAGGAGCAGGTGAAGGAGCTCCAGCTAATGATCCTTCACTTCCGGGATAACCGCGAAGCGGGCTCGGAGCTTTCTCCTCCCTCGCCAACGCTCAGCAGCGAGCTAGCGTGTCAGCAGCCGCTGTCCGACGCACCCGTCCTGCCGCCGCCTTCTCGCTTCGATAACAGCGAGCTAGCGTGTCAGCAGCCGCTGTCCGACGCACCCGTCCTGCCACCGCCTTCCAGCTTCGAGGACAGCGAGCCAGCGTGTCAGCAGCCGCTGTCCGATGCACCCGTTCTGCCGCCGCCTCCAGACATCCAGGACAGCGAGCTAGCGCGCCAGCAGCCGCTGACCGACGCAACCGTTCTGCCGCCGCCTTCCGGCTTCGAGGATAGCGAGATAGCATGTCAGCAGCTGCTGTCCCACGCATCCGTTCTTCCGCCGCCTCCCGGCTTCGAGGACACAGAGCCAGCCCCAGCGCCGCCGTCGAGCTCAGAGCCAGCTCCGTCGCCGCCGTCGAGCTCAGAGCCAGCTCCGTCGCCGCCGTTGAGCTCAGAGCCAGCTCCGTCGCCGCCGTCGAGCTCAGAGCCAGCTCTGTCGCCGCCGTCGAGCTCAGAGCCAGCTCCGTCGAGCGCCCAGTCAGCTTCAACGCCGTCGGCGTCGAACTCAAGCACATCTCCAGCGCGTCGGCAGCCGCCGAGCACGTCTCCAGCGCGTCGGCAGCCGCCGAGCACGTCTCCAGCGCGTCGGCAGCCGCCGAGCACGTCTCCAGCTCTGCAGCCGCCGAGCACGTCTCCAGCTCTGCAGCCGCCGCGCACGTCTCCAGCTCTGCAGCCGCCGAGCACGTCTCCAGCTCTGCAGACGCCGAGCACGTCTCCAGCTCTGCAGCAGCTGAGCACGCCTTCAGCTCAGCAGCTGCCGAGCACGCCTCCAGCCCCGTCACCCAGCCTCCTGGTCAGGAGGCGAAAGGTGGAACATTGGGTTGGGTGTCCGGGGCCTCCGGTGATGCTCCGGAGGAGCATTTTTTGGAGGGGGGGTAATGTAACGGTTAACCCCTAGAGGGCGCCTAACGCCCGAGTATGTTTTGTGTTGTAGTTTGGTTTATGTTGAGTTTCACTTTTTTGACATTTCCCAGTTTGCACCTCGGTCAGGTGACGTAGAAGCTCACCTGAACCGAGGGAAGTTAATTTGATGATTGTTTTGTGTTTAGTTATAAATAGCCTGGCTGGACTCCAGTCAGGCGTCTAGCAACTGCTCAGTATCGTTTAGTTTGTGCTGGAGTGTTTTGTTTATGTTTATGTTTGGAGTAAATAAAAAGAACATTGTTAACCGTCAGCTCGCCTACTCCGCATTCATGCCACGAAAGCGCACCCGACACAGACAGGTTAGAGAGGAGAAACGTGACATCTTCACATGGTTTCTTCAGCAAAAGCTGCCCAAAGTGGTCCTGCACAAATTCTGCATCCTTTAACTGAACTAACCATCGCGGATCATAAAACATTCGTATTTCACTCAGGTACTTAAAGATGATTTAATGCTTTATGGGTCAATAGTAGTATTTTAAAATCACTTGGTGTCTTTGGTGAAATGCATAAAATATTAAATAATGTATTTAGAGTTAAATTGTCTGGTTTTTACACTGTGTTATGTTTACTGTCTGTAGACTAAGTGGTATTAAACTGTAATGAATTTCTTATGTATCAATTTTGTAAAAGTAATAAATATATTTATAATACTGTGCGTAACCAGGTGACAATAAAACTGCCATGTTTCTTTTTCTTATTGCTCAGTCCATCGGCCAGATTTTTTTCTGCATCAGCATTTTCTGTAACTCCGTCTGCCCTTTTCTTCCTCCTCCTCCTCCTCCTCATTTCTGACTCTTTTAAAAGTTTTCCAGTAGCAGAAATCCTCTCACTCTTTCTGAACCATGCATCTGTCCTGGATTTTGCTGGTGACCGCAGGTGAGTCTGTGAAGTCATTTGACTTTATTACAACCTCATTACAGCACGGCACTGAGGAGTCAACCTTAAGTGTAACATTAATAACTACAAAAGAATAAAAAAACAGATAAGCAATTTTTTCAGTTGCTAATTGTTTGTAAGTGATTCCTGTGCAAAGGAGCTAGTAACAGCTGCTGATGCTGGAGCTTTAGGTCTTTCAGTCCGATTTGGAGTTTGCAGGTTCTTGCTGTGCTTGGTAAATTTTCTGCATGTCCTCTGGTTTCCTCCCTTAGAGGCAAAGACATGTGTTGTAGGTTGATAAAATAAAGGAGGGATGGAGGGAGGTATATTATGTAACGTTATGTTATTTTTACTTTAATGTTATTTTGATGTTTCATTATGTTACCTTTATTATTCCATGATGTTACACTGATGATACATTAATGTGATGGTTTGTGAGATTTGACATTACATTGTTACTTGTTTCTTGTTAAATGAAGTGTGATTTGATGTTACATTAATGTTGCCTTGTTACACTGATGTAAAATTATGTAGATGTTATGTGATGGTGCACTGAAAGTTGTGCACTGATATGATATTACATTGATGTTATGTCAGGTAGAGGTCACATGATGTCATAATATAACATTGGTGTTACATTATATTTCTGTGATGTTACATTGATGCGGTGTGATGTTTTCCTCCCTGCAGTGTGTGTGGCGTGTGGTCAGACTGTGTCTTGTGCTCTGTGGCAGTTTGGTGAAATGATCACTTGCACGCAGCCCAAAGTGAATCCATTAATTTACGACAAATATGGTTGTAACTGTGTCTTTAATGGAACTCACCATCCTAAAGACCAAATCGATCAGTACGTATCAATGATCAATACATCTCCATTGTTACCATGACAACCAAGATAACAACCAGCATTTATGTACAGCCGCGGCGTTATATACTGTACAACTCAATTTGTGATATCACTAAACAGGTCCAACAGTCAAGAACCAATCAGAGATTGATATGCAAATTATTAGAGATTAATGCGAAAGAAATAATTTAAGCACAGAACTCTCTGATAGCTAGATAATGCTCGAGATTCACCTAATGACAATCTTGGTTTCCATGGTGATGTTATATAACAGTTAATACATTGTAGGTAGTTTAGCATGTAGCAAACTGGCTAAGTGTGTTGTGTTGATTTTGTTTAGGTGCTGTGCGGAGCATGAGAAGTGCTACGTGAAGGCTAGGAAACATGAAAGATGTTCTGGTGACAAAAGCGTGCCGTTCAACAAGGTGTACCACCACAATTGACTTGGGAAATTCATCATGTGTCCAAGTAAACACCTTACACATATAACATTTTCCCTTAGTAGTGTGTTTGTTTTTTGAAACTCATAGTGTGTGTGTGTGTGTGTGTGTGTGTGTGTGTGTGTGTGTGTGTGTGTGTGTAAGTGTTCAATAATGATCACTGCCAGTATCTATTGTGTGATTGTGACCGAGCCGCTGCGAAGTGCTTAGCTCGGTATCAACACACTTACAACAACAACTACAAAAACCTCCCGAAAGACGCGTGCAAGAAATAAGAGATTCCTGACCTGGAGACTAAACACCACCCTGGCTGCATCTCCATCAACTAAACCCCACATTGACTCAATTACCATTAACTAAACACCTCACAGTCTCCAAAAGTAAACACCGCATTCACTCCACTCCATCAACTAAACACCACAGTGACTCCAATTCATTAAGTAAACATCACAATCCATCACACACACACTCCATCTCCATTAAATGAACACCACACTGACTACATCTCCATCAACACCAAACTGACAGAATCTTCTTTGAGACCACACTGCCTCCATCACCTAAACACCACACAGACTCCGTTTACATCATCAAGTGCACAGAAAGAATAAAATTTAAATGAGCGACTCTAATGCCTGTGTTATTACTGTGTGTATACTGTATGAGAGTGGGTGGTAGTCAGTGGTTTAGGACAAGCACCTTCATTATGGTGTTTATGTGGCCAATATATTGAACACATGCCAATCAGACACAATATCATAGCCATCTGCTTAATTTTAAGTGCCCCCCCCCCTTTTTGCCACTAAAACAGCACAACTGGATCAGAGCAACTCAAAAACTGCAGCTCTTGTGGAATGATCCCAGTTTTTAGTGGTGAGAACCGACCAAAAGTGTTACAAGAAATTGCGAAAAACAACTGGGTTATATTTTAAACTTTAAAATATTTCATAATGTAGCCAGATCCAGATCCAGTAAAACAAATCAGTGCTTCTAACATCTCTATATCTACAATATAAAGACTTACACAGGCGTTACAATGCTAATCAGGTGAATCTTTTACTGCAATGTCGTGTGGATAACAAATACAGCAGCTTTAAGTCTGAACTATGGTGAACATCTAAATCTGCCAGATGGTCATGGGGCTGCATTTCTCACTTGTATGTGAATAGTTTTGAAGGCCCAGTTTAAGATGTAACCACATGCAAAACCTGAGCTTGGTAAGACTCATATCGGTTTGTAGAGCAACATAGTGATTCCATTTTAGTGAAACTGACCTTGATGACTTTGTTCTTTGCCTGAATACAAGTTCCCATTTGGTGATATGCAGATGAAGTTTGGAGATGAATTTAAATTGTCTCTTCTAAACAGAGTCATGAGTAACTTCAGTCACCAGAAGATGGGATTCGGACACTCCACCATACAGTGTCTGAAACCAACTACGATAAGATCTTGTATTGTTCCTCACATTGTTCTTCTGGAGAATTTTTCCTTTTCAACACCATCACCTAGTTTTGTTCCATGAGTTTAAAATCAGACTGGATTAGATTTTCAAAGTAGTCACAAACAAGTAGGAATAATAATTTAACAAAGTGGCATACAGAGATTATTACTGGGCTGGATCATTTCATTCAATTTAATTCAGTTCAATTCAGTTTTCTTTCTATAGCGCTTTTAGCAATGCAAAAAAAAAGAAACAAAATATAACAATGCCAACAGAACATAAGTCCTTTAGCCAAGTTTATTTTTCTGTATCAGCATTTTCTGTTACTTCATCTGCCCTTTTCTCACTCCTCCTCCTCATCCCTTGCTCTTTTTAAGGCTTTCCAGTAGCAGAGAATCTCTCACTCTCTCTGAACCATGCATCTGTCCTGGATTCTGCTGCTGACCTCAGGTGAGATGTTCTCCTCATAGCTTCCAAATCTAATCTTCCAAGACCAACAGTTTTTCACTCTCTACTGGCTTTTTCTCAATTTCTCCTTCCCTTCAGGCTAACTGCTTGGGGGTCATCCATTATCTTTTGAATCTCCTGTACACCAGAGGCTGTATGTAGCTGTATCCAGGAGGTCTAGCTTCATTTAGAGCTACATACTCGTCCTGTTTAATCCAGGTTTCAGTTAAACAGAGTATATCAAACGCCTGATCTGTGATAATTTCATTAACAATAACTGCTTTAGATGCGAGAGATTTAATATTTAACAATCCTAGCTTCAGATCAGAGGTGCCGGCTGCGCATTCAGTGTGTTTTGAATTTTTGGTCTCTATATTAATTAAATTACTAAAACAGACTTTCTGAGTCTTTATAAATGTTTGTTTAGTTCAGGGAACAGACACAGTCTCAATATGGTGAACACTGAGTGACGACTCTATGCAGCTAGCAGACGGTTGGTTTAGCCTGTTTACATACCATATTATGTATATTGTGTGAAGTTTGCAAGTTATGTGGTGCACCCGATGGCTTTTTGTAGGTCTAAACATGCTCAAACAACACAAAAGTTGTACGGTGTGACCGGGTGGCGATGGCACAGGGTGCTTGGACCCGCTCATGTCTGCTTGCAACTATATTTCTAATTTGTAATTTCTCTTATTTTTCACACTGAAACTTTCCTTTTGAATATCGAGGTCATCAGCAGTTGTATGAGAATTTTACTTCATATGATACTATGTATGTGACGAACAACATTTTTATTTGAATTTGTCACCTGTCAGTACATTTCCGTCGCTATCGTTAATCACTCTAACCTGCTGCACATCATTTGCATCTCTATCTTTCTGCCTCGCCAACCTGTACAGATCCACCTCACCCTCCTTACTGTCCAGCCCAGCATACAAGTCCTCATATGCTCTTTGTTTGGCCTTTGCCACCTCTACGTTCACCTTACGGTGCATCTCCCTGTACTCCTGTCTCTCTTCAGTCCTCTCAGAGTCCCACTTCTTCTTAGCTAGCCTCTTTCCCTGTATACACTCCTGGACTTCCTCATTCCACCACCAAGTCTCCTTGTCCATTTTTCCCTTACCTGATGATACAACAAGTACCCTCCTACCTGTCTCCCTGATCACATTGGCTGTAGTTGTCCAGTCAACTGAAAGCACCTCCTGACCACCCATAGCCTGTCTCAACTCCTCCCTAAAGACTACACAACATTCTTCCTTTCTCAGCTTCCACCACTTTGTCCTCTGCTCTGCCTTTGTCGTCTTCACCATCCTCACCACCAGGGTTATTTTACACACCACCATTCTGTGTTGTCTGGCTACACTCTCCCCTACCAACACTTTGCAGTCACTGATCTCTTTCAGATTACAACGTCGACACAAGATGTAGTCTACCTGATTGCTTCTGCCTCCACTCTTCTATGTCACCCTATGTTCCTGCCTCTTCTGGAAGAAAGTATTTACTACTGCCACTACAAACTTTTAATAATCGCCTGTAAATAGCCATAAGAAGTTCTGGAGAAGCACCGAGTGTAAGCTCGGCCGCGATCACGTGACTCCTGCTTAATTAGAAGATCAGGTCGATCTGGTCCTCAAGCTCTTTAACTATTTTTCTTTCTTCGTCCCATCTCCTTGTGAAGGGGGATTTTAGCAAAGAAATGACAGAATTTCCTCCCGTATTTATCAGCTTCCACATCAATCCCTATTCAATACTTTAACTAACAATCTGCTGACTGTTAATGAGATTCGTTGAGAATGGTCCAATCACATGAGCCCAAATATTTAAAAACAATATTGATTCGCTAAGAACAAAAGTGGGAGTTTTCGGGTCGCACGGTGCTTCGCTCCAAGGAAAATTTTAAATAATCCAATTAGAGCTCAGCCTCAAATCACATGATTTACAAAATTGTACGTGCCTACATAGATATTCGTTTGTCCGGCGCCCCGCATACACAAACACAAATGAATGAAATACCGTTTAGATTTTTTTTCATTGTAAATAAATGATTTTACAGCGGAATATTGTGACTAAATGACTTTATTTCATTATTAAAATAAATAATTATTATGTTAAATAATTACATGTTAAAGTAGCATTCTTTTCTGCCTAACTTTAAGGGGGCGGTACCCCAGCGCCCCTTATTGACCGGCTGCCACTGCCTGTTAATGATTCGCATCATTTGATTTGGCTCTATGGTTTTATGTCGGATGCCCTTCCTGCCACAACCCTCTGCATTTATCTGGAACTTGGGACTGGAACTAGAAGACACTGGATCGTGCTCCTCTGTGGTTGCATCTATGAGTAAACAAACCATATAATAAAATAATCCCAGCCGATGATTAGAAAGTACTTATAGTTTGTTAATTTTTCCTCCAATTTTGAGTTTGCTGGTATAAGTTTTTCCTTGTAGAGGTGAGGTGTTATAACCGTGGACTAATGAAACCCTGTGATTAATTGACACTCCACCAAAGTGTACTACAGAAAAGGGAGGGAAAGAGCGAGGTACATTATGTGACGTTATGTTAGTTACTTTTATGTTATATATGACATGTGATGGCGGCACGGTGGTGTAGTGGTTAGCACTGTCGCCTTGCACCTTCAGGGTCCGGGTTCAATTCCCGGCCAGGTTCGATTCCCGTCTCTGTGTGCATGGAGTTTGCATGTTCTCCCCGTGCTTGGTGGGTTTCCTCCGGGTACTCCGGTTTCCTCCCACAGTCCAAAGACATGCAGATTAGGCTAATTAGCGTTCCCAAATTGACCATAGTGTGTGTGTCTGTGTGTGCTCTGCGATGGATTGGCACCCTGTCCAGGGTGTACCCTGCCTCATGCCCAGAGTCTCCTGGGATAGGCTCCAGGTCCCCGCGACTCTAATACAGGATAAAGCCGTATAGAAGATGAATGAATGAATGACATGTGATGTTTCATTATGTTACCTTTATTGTTCCATAATGTTATGTTACACTGACGATACATTAATGTGATGTTATGTGATATTATGTTACATTGTTATAATGTTACATTTATTGTTAAATTATGTGATATATGACTTGATGCTACATTAATGTGATCTTGTAATTATGTGATGTCAGGTTGAAGTTACATGATGTTATTTTGTATTTTGTAACATTGGTGTACATTTCTGTTGTATTTCATTGATGTTATGTGATATATTTACCTCCTGCAGTGTGTGTGGCGTGTGGTGAGATTGTGCCTCGCATTTTGTGGCAGATCAGTGAAATGATCACCTGCACGCAGCCCAAAGTGAATCCGTTCATTTACTACAATTACGGCTGTTACTGTGGGTTTTCTGGATCTGGTTCTCCTAAAGACTCAATCGATCAGTGAGTATCAACGATCAGTGCAGCTCCACTGTTACCATGACAACCAATATAACAACCAGCATTTCATACATTGATAGCAGCAACTAGTAACTGGTAACAAAACACACACATATTTTTTTATAATGTTTATATAGCTTTAAAAAACAGTTCAAAGGGAAGGGGTTGTAGAGCTATGATGTGATTAAATAGGTCCAAAAGTCTATAAACAGTTAGAGATTAAAATGCTAATTATTACAGGTTAACGAGGAAGAAAAAAATTTAAGCGCAGAACTCAGCTAGCTAGCTAATGCTGGAGATGAACATAATGACAAATGGTGTTGTTTTTGTTTAGATGCTGTGCAATGTATAATAAGTGCTACGAGAATGCTAGGCAACTTCTAGAATGTTCTGCTTACAAGACTATATTCTATATCAAATCGTACTTCTTCAGCTGCTCTGATAAAACCATCACCTGTTCAGGTAAACACCTCTTATAAACACATACAGCACATTTCTCCTGGTACTGTGTTCAGTTTCTGAACTGTGTGTGTGTGTGTGTGTGTGTGTGTGTGTGTGTGTGTGTGTGTGTGTGTGTGTGTGTGTGTGTGTGTGTGAGAAGGTATCAATGATAAATGCCAGTCTGCAGTGTGTAAGTGTGACCGAGGTGCTGCAAACTGCTTTGCTCAGTATCAACACACTTTCAGCTACAAGTACTCTCACCTTCCAAAAGAAATGTGCAAGAAATAAGAGATGCCTGACCTGGAGACTAAACACCACATTGACTCAATCTCCATCAACTAAACAGCTTGGTCACTCTGTCTCAACCAAATAAACACCAAACTCACTCCACTCCATCAACTAAACATATCTCCATCTTCTTTAAATAAACAATTCATATTGACTCCATTACCACCAACCCCAACCTGACATCTTCTCCATCATCTAAACACCACACCACATCACTCAAACAAAATAAAAGTATATATAATAAAGAATAAAGCAACTACTCTGATGACTGTGTGATTTTATGTTGATGGTAGTGAGTGAGAGGCTGCGTAGTGGCTTAGTGCTTAGCACCATCCTGTTGAACCTCCAGGTTTGATTCCCGCCTCCAGGTTTGATTCCTGCGTATGGAGTTTGCATGTTCTGCCCTTGGTAGGTGGCTTTCTGCCACGTACTCTTGTTTCCTTCCACAGTCCAAAAACATGCAGGTTAGGTTACATAGTGTACATATACATAGGACATAGTGTTCGAATATTCATGTGAATGTTGACCAGAGGTCCTGCCATGGTCGTAAAATGGGAATTAATACAATGTTAATTGCCAATGGCCTAAACAGTCCCTAGATGGACTACAGAGTTCCTAGATAAATGGATGGATATTGAGTGACAGTGTGCTGTTTGTGACATAGTGGATATTCATTCATTCATTTTCTATACCGCTTAATCCTGTGTTCAGGGTCGCGGGGGACCTGGAGCCTATCCCAGGAGACTTCGGGCACTAGGCGGGGTACACCCTGGACAGGGTTCCAATCCATTGCAGGGCACACACATACACACTCACACACCCAATCACACACCCAAGCATAGAGGGAGAACATGCACTCCATGAACTCCATGCGCACACAGACAAAAATCGCTTAGTAGCAACCACTTTATAAATGCTGTTATAAATGCTTCAGTACTGATCACAAAGCATATACGATGCTTTATTAATGATCAATTAATATTTTTAAAGAAGTATTAAATTACCGTTTATATTACATATAAACCAGCAATTGAGAGGTTGTGAGTGGTTCATAAAATCATTTACAAAGTGTAAGTAAATAACTAATAAACTATTTAAATGTACATCTAATTGTTTAGACATATTGATACCGTGTTAACAAATGCTTTATAAACACTCATCCCTGATATAAATCATGATTTACTCAGATAGTCAAAATTCATATAGTACTTGCTAGTAGACATCTATTGTCTATTGTTGTGAGCTAATCTAAAGTCAGGACTATTTGTTTTGTTAAACATTTACAAATGATATTTAAAGGCTCAGTTTTGGTCTCAGCAGAAAAAGGCAACAGCACAGATTGATACAGAACATACAAATATTTATTACAAAGAATGTAACTTCAACTTAATACCTGATATAAAATAGAAAAATGAAACTCTATAATCCCATATACAGTAAAAAAAAAAAAAACTTCCAAATGAAAAATAGCAAAAAATGTTAACATATTTAAAAGGTTTCTTGCAAAGGTAAACATGGTCGTAAAAAAATGCAACAAAAAATCCACATAAAATCTTTGTTTGGCAAAATCTAAATGTATTCTATTTATCAATTCTATCAATTTTAACATTGAAAAAGGTTTCTTGCATCTTGGCAAAAATATTTAAATTTTTACAATATAATTATATTATAATATAATAATTTTTATAAAAATATAATTCTGTAAAAATGCAAATATTGCTGAATAAAAATAGTCCACTTCCAACACTTGTTTACAGAAGTGTCAAAATACAACAAATATAATCTGCATAAAAACAACAATGATATAGTAAAATTAAATCCAACTACCTGTCATGGTGCTCACGTGTGTGTGGAAAGTGGAAAGGAGTAAGTTTCTCTCGTCTTTTATTTAATTTCTTTCCTTTTCTGAAACTGAAAGTCTTTCTTTTTTCTTTGGAGAGACCACTTAAATAAAAATCAACGAAAATAACAAAATCACTCAAGGGATACACAACTCGGTCTCCTCCGCTTGCTGCAGCAGGCCGGCTTCTTGATTCCTGGAAATATTCCAGGTGCACCTCCAACAGTGCCGAACATATGAACCTCCAGCGAGGTATGCTTATTAACTTGAACTTGAACTAAATAAGGGACTTGGATCAGTCTCTGAGTTTCTTCCGGCGCTGCTGTATTTTACTGCTGAGGTGGGAGACACGAACACGACAGCTCAGCGATGAGTGAGGCACACACACAAAGACACATCTCCAGATCTTATTCCCCCGGACCGTGGTGGCACAGATGTTACAGTACCCCCCCTTTCAGGACCGGCCTCCCGTGGGAGGCGAGGGCGACCCCGACGTCTTACCTGAGGAGGTCGGGACTCGCGGCCTGAGTGGACCGGCCGACGAGCGGGGCGCCCCGGAGGTCGGGGAGCCGGGCGATCTGGCCGCTCTTGGTGAAAGGTTGTGAATAGTTCGGGGCTCAAGATGTCCCTGGCCGGGACCCAACTCCTCTCCTCCGGACCGTACCCCTCCCAGTCCATGAGATATTGGAGGGAACCTCCTCTCCTTCGCGAATGTAATAGCCTTGTTACTTTAAATGCCGGGGTGCCGCAGGGAGCCACAGCCCCAGGGAGTGAGGGCTCGGCTGTGCCCTCGTCTAGGGGTCCCCGGATCACTGGCCTTAGAAGAGAGACATGGAATACAGGGTTAATATGCATGTAGGATGGTAACTGAAGTTTAAATGATACTGGGTTGATTTGTGCTAAGATGACAAAGGGGCCTATATAGCGGGGGGAAAGCTTGCGACATGAGAGATGAAGTTTGAGGTCCTGTGTCCTTCCTTTGTCTATCGGCACATTTTTTAAATCTAGTTATTGCTCTGGAGATGTGTGTGTGCGCATCTTTCCAGACTCTTTCTGCATTTTTGAACCAGTCATCCACCAAGGGCACTTCGGTGGGCGTGGCATCCCAAGGACATAGCGGAGGTTGATATCCTAAAACACATTGAAAGGGCGTTAGGCCGGTAGCGGAATGGACTAGTGAATTTTGGGCATATTCTGCCCAAAGCAACCAGTTAGCCCAATTGTGCCTCCTGCTGCTACAGTATGCCCGCAGATACCTCCCGAGTTCTTGGACAGTCCGCTCTGCCTGTCCATTCGACTCGGGGTGATAGCCCGACGTTAGGCTCTGTGGTCCCGAACTTCTGGAAAAAAGCTTTCCAGACTTTGGCGATAAATTGGCGACCACGATCGGAAACTATATCCTCGGGCATACCGTAGTGGCGAAACACGGATGAAAAAAGAGCTTCGGTTATTTGGGTGGCAGACGGGATGTAATGACACCCCTTCGAGAACCGATCCACAACTACTAAATGGTCGTGTACCCTTGAGACACCGGCAGGTCTGTGACGAAGTCTACCACTATGTGTGACCACGGCCAATTTGGTGTTGGTAGGGGCATTAGTTTACCAACGGGTAGGCTACGCGTTGTTTTGGTGGTAGCACATACAGCACAAGATAAAACAACGTTCTTTATGGTTTCCCTCATCCCCAGCCACCAGTACTTTTGCTTTAGGTTATGAAATGTGCGTGTCACTCCGGGGTGTCTGGAGGTCACATTGATGTGAGCATCACTCACTACCCCGACACGTAGCGCCTCGGGGACATAGACTCTACCTGGAGGGCACCCGGAAGACACGGTGTCCTTCTGCACCTGCTGGGTGATCTCCGTGTCCAGCTCCCATATCACCGGGGCCACCACGAGCGGCGCAGTGAGAATAGGCTCAGGCTTTTCATTAGGCTTTGATGCGGGATAATAGCGCGATAACGCATCTGCTTTTTTATTTTTTGATTCAGGCCGATAGGTGAATGAAATCGGAAACGCGTAAAGAACAACGACCACCGAGCTTGTCGTGTGTTTAATCTCTTTGCTTGTTGGATATATTCAAGATTTCGGTGATCGGTGTACACAATGAATGGATGTTTGGCTCCCTCAAGCCAATGTCTCCACTCCTCTAACACTGCTTTCACTGCGAGTAATTCTCTATTGCCGATATCATAATTTTGCTCAGCCGGCGTCAGTTTCCTAGAGAAAAATGCACAGGGGTGAAGATTCTCGGGTTCCCCATAGCGTTGAGATAATACCGCCCCTATTCCGACCTCTGACGCATCTACCTCGACTAAAAACGTCTTCTCGGGATCCGGAAGCCGCAAAACGGGTTCGGTTGTAAATGCTTTTTTAAGTGTATTGAAAGCGACCTCCGCTTCTGCGGAGAGTGCTTTTAGCCTTTTAGGTTTCCCCTTTAACATGGTGGTGAGGGGGGCGGCTACGGAACTGAAATTGCGAATGAATCGCCTATAAAAATTGGCAAACCCGAGAAAGCTCTGTAGCACCTTTACTGACCGGGGCTCTGGCCATTGGTTTACCGCCTCTACCTTAGCCATCTCCATCTCGACCCCCAGTGGCCCAATACAATAGCCGAGAAATGCAATCTCCCATTTGTGGAATTCACCTTTCTCCGCCTTCGCATAGAGCCCATGTGCGCGCAGCCGACGAAGGACAGCGGTTACCTGATCAACGTGTTCAAAATATGACCTTGAGTATATCAGAATACCATCTAAATACACTATGAGACAACGGTTTAACATATCCCGAAACACGTCGTTCATGAACCCCTGAAACACAGCAGGAGCGTTTACCAGCCCATGAGACATTACGTTGTATTGATAATGACCAGATGAGGTGCTAAACGCTGTCTTCCACTCATCACCTTTACGCACACGAACGAGGTTGTAAGTGCTGCGGAGATCGAGTTTTGTGAAGATGGAAGCGCCTCGGAGCTGGTCGATAGCGGCCGGAACCAATGGCAGTGGATGCTTATATTTTACTGTCACGGCATTGAAACCTCTATAATCAATGCACGGCCGTAAGTCCCCGCCTTCTTTCTCAATGAAATAGAAACTTGCTGATACTGGTGACGTGGATCTGCTAATGAGTGCCTGCCGGAGAGCCTCCTCCACGTATTCCTCCATCACTCTGGTCTCTTCCAGAGACAACGGATAGATACGCGAGTAAGGCGGTGCTTTCCCCGGCAGGAGCTCAATGGCACAATCCCACAGATGATGGGGAGGAATTCTCGCTGCTGCCCTAACACTAAACACATCTTGAAATTCCGCATACTCTGGAGGCACACTAATGGACACTTTATCAGTCGGACTTTCAATGGTTGTGGTTTGGACCACCAACGTGGGTGGTTTACAGGTTTTGGCGCATCGCTGTGACCAAGAAATGATGCGAGAATTTGCCCAATTAAAATTGGAATTGTGAAAACTGAGCCATGGTAAGCCCAGGATGACGGGATGGTCCGCCTGAGGGATTACAAAAAATTTTATCTCCTCAGAGTGGCCGGGGAACGTTAATTGAAGGGGCGCGGAGATAAATTCTAAAGGTGACTGTTTTAGGTTATTGCCATCCAGAGCTTTAACTGTTATCGGGTGTGGAAGCTTCGACACTAGAGCTCGCAGCGCGGAAAGAAGCGAAGCGGAGATGAGATTGCCAGCCGACCCGGAATCTATTAAAGGAAAGACAGACAAGGTAGTGTTACTAAACAACAATGATGCAGGTAAACAAAAGGGTGAATGAATGCGTGGTGGTGTGATAGAGGTTACTTTGAGTATAGGACAGGAGCTGACTTTGTGTCTGTCCCCCCCACAGTACAGGCATAACCCCGCCGTCATGCATCTGGATCTCTCAGCTGCTGACAAATGCGATGACCCGACATCCATGTCGTCCGTCGAGGGCCCTTCACGTTCTGGAAGCTGCGGCTGAAGAGGATTTCCCTTCCTGCCGGCTTCCGGTCGTTTAGTCGGTCGTGTCGGAGGACGCCGCTGCTGGTGGCGTAAGTGCTGGTCGAGCTTGATAGCGAGCGCGATACTGTCTTCTAAGCTTAATTCTGCTCCAGCTGGATCTCGTGGCTCAGACCGTCGCGGGATCGAGCCAGCAGGCTCTTCTCACACCATCCACTTTCAGCGGCGAGGACTTGAAATCGCACTGCGTACTCCGACACCGGAGCGTTTCCTTGCCGGATCCTCATCAGCTGCTGCTCCCCCGATTTTCCTTGGTCGGGGTGATCAAAGACGGCGTGAAGGGCCTCTACGAAGCGATGATAGCGGGTGGTAGTCGCTCCTCCCGCGCTCCACATCGCTGTAGCCCAATCCAGAGCTTGTCCAGTCAGGTGTTGAGTGAGAAAGCTCACCTTTTGCTCTTCGGTCATATTGGGAAAGTCCACTAGATACAACTCGCATGCGAGCAAAAAACGTCTACATCCTTCGGGATCTCCTCCATATCTTTCCGGCGGTGTGGGGCGTGGAGCTGCTGGAGTACTCGGAGATGGTGGGGATGTGGGCCGCAGTCGGGATGTAGCCAG
Organism: Channallabes apus; assembly: GCA_030522415.1. Taxonomy (NCBI): domain Eukaryota; kingdom Metazoa; phylum Chordata; class Actinopteri; order Siluriformes; family Clariidae; genus Channallabes; species Channallabes apus. Next base: position 46,071,999 of record CM060111.1, read on the forward strand.
CTGGCTGACACTGCAGGCGAGATCATGGACTGCCCACGCTAAGCTCCCGATTTCCTGCTGCTGGTCGAGCAGGTAGTAGTGCAACCTTGCATTTTCTTCTGGCAGGGGAACTCCTGCTGCGTCCTGGAAGGTCCGTTCATCTGACATGGTGCTCACGTGTGTGTGGAAAGCGGACACAGACGCAGGAGTACGTTTCTCTCGTCTTTTATTTAATTTGTTTCCTTTTCTGAAACTGAAAGTCTTTCTTTTTTCTTTGGAGAGACATTGGACATGGCTTCCAAGTTTGGCAGGAAGCCAGCGCTAAGATAAAAATATGTATTCTGCAAAATGTGTTAGATTAGTCAGCAGCAGTATAAGCTTAGTTTTTGATTGCCAATGTTTACCATATAAGGTCATGGCCTGCTAATTGGTTAGGAGCATAAGGCTGCTAGGACATGAGTCACAGGACAAGAGTATAAGAGAGTTCTGTTTTAATTCTGAGCGGAGTGTTGTTGGTTCTTCGTTTTTAGGTTCTTTGGTTATTGGGTAGTGTTAGCGTACATTGTTAATTTAAGTTCACAAGGCTTTGTGTTCTTTTATTCTCCATTGAACTTTTTGCTTAGTATTTACTATTTGTATTCACTATAAATCTACCTCGTTTTTATTTGCTTAAATTGTAGTATTTGGCAATATAAAATAATAAAAGGACTGCCTCCCAAGGACCTCTTCTAAGGTGAGTCACGCGCTTGTGTTTACAGAATTTGACACCGGTAATATTTCTTCCTTTACATATAGACATTCCTTATTTGGGTGATTCAGGTTATGTTTTTTAAATGCAGCAAAACATGGTGGAGAATGCTGGGTATTCGAATGTTGTTGTGGTCCTTGGTGATTTATTGGTGAAGATAGTTGACATTACTAAGCAAAGTAACATCCTGTATGCAAGCTAGATTTTCAAGTGTGGTTTTAAGTCTGCTCTGCGCGCACAGAACGGGAAGTATCTGAGAGAACAGACAAATAAAAACTGAAAACTAGGAGATCCACTAGAGTTGTGGGTAGCATATACGGTGATTGTGCCAGAGAGAAGGCAGTGCTTTGTATATTACAGCCAGGTTGGACACGCAGGGCAGGCTGGACAGGTGATTGTCCATGCCTTTCTCACACCACGAGACATATGCGAGAGCATGCATTGTTTATGGGTTATGGCCTGCTAATTGGCCTGCTAATTGGTTAGGAGCATAAGGCTGCTAGGACATGAGTCACAGGACAAGAGTATAAGAGAGTTCTGTTTTAATTCTGAGCGGAGTGTTGTTGGTTCTTCGTTTTTAGGTTCTTTGGTTATTGGGTAGTGTTAGCGTACATTGTTAATTTAAGTTCACAAGGCTTTGTGTTCTTTTATTCTCCATTGAACTTTTTGCTTAGTATTTACTATTTGTATTCACCATAAATCTACCTCGTTTTTATTTGCTTAAATTGTAGTATTTGGCAATATAAAATAATAAAAGGACCGCCTCCCAAGGACCTCATCTAAGGTGAGTCACGCGCTTGTCTTTACAGAATTTGACACCGGTAATATTTCGTCCTTTGCATATAGACATTCCTTATTTGGGTGATTCAGGTTATGTTTTTTAAATGCAGCAAAACATGGTGGAGAATGCTGGGTATTCGAATGTTGTTGTGGTCCTTGGTGATTTATTGGTGAAGATACTTGACATTACTAAGCAAAGTAACATCCTGTATGCAAGCTAGATTTTCAAGTGTGGTTTTAAGTCTGCTCTGCGCGCACAGAACGGGAAGTATCTGAGAGAACAGACAAATAAAAACTGAAAACTAGGATATCCACTAGAGTTGTGGGTAGCATATACGGTGATTGTGCCAGAGAGAAGGCAGTGCTTTGTATATTGCAGCCAGGCTGGACACGCAGGGCAGGCTGGACAGGTGGTTGTCCATGCCTTTCTCACACCACGAGACATATGCGAGAGCATGCATTGTTTATGGGTTATGGGTCAAGGTGCAACCCAGTCATTTGGAGAAAATGAGTATCTCGTGGTCTTGGTGCAAGGCCAGTTACGGTTAACCTCGTTGATTAATCAGTATCCAACAGGTTCTAAGTTTAAAGTGTTTCTAAATTATGTGCCAGACCCGAGTGACATTCCAGTAGCATGGAAAGAAGTGAAATTTCTCACACCTGAGGGTGTTGAGTTGCCTAAGAGTAAATCATGTAATGTTCCTTTTGCTAATGACGAAATGCGTGATGTAATCTCAGTGCGGAATGAGAAGAGTGGAGAAGACACTCTGGAGGGGAGTGGGCTAGAGGATGGTGAAATTGCAGACCTAAATGACCCCTTTGTTGGTCCTGAGCCCATGTTTGGTCTGCCAGGGGAAGTTGAGCGCCCCTCCTGTCCCATTTATGAGGTCTTGCCCGAGGAACAAAAGCCGTTGCCAATTAATACACTACCCTACAATAAAAGAGGGAAAGACAGCCGAACAGAAATAAGAGACCCCTCACCTAAATATAGAAATAATTTCCCGACCAGTTCTGTGGGTCCCCACAGAATTAGGAGCTCACAGGCAGGACACCTGAGTGAGGAAATGGAGGAGATGTTAAAATCTCCTCTTTACCCAGATGTAGATCTGGAAGGTGCTGTGCAGGTGGCGGGGAGCGAAACAGTTGACGAAATTATGAGTCGCACCGATTTAACACGCCCGGCTAAATATCAGCAGTTAATGATGAAGGCAGCAGCGAGTCAGTATTTGGTAGCACGTTTCCTGGAAGATCTGGCTTATGATGATTCAATTTATTCAATTCAATTTTATTTGTATAGCGCTTTTTTTGACATTGGCAAGGAAAAACTCCCTGAGATGGTAATAGGAAGAAACCTGGAGAGGAACCAGACTCAACAGAGAACCCATCCTCATCAGGGTGAAACAGATTTATACAGTGTTAAGTGTTAGGTTCAGCTATAATAGTTGATGTTAATAAATAGATATGCTTAAATATGCATCATGGGAATGTAATTTGTCAAGTAATAATGAACTGAACTAGTAAATGCATTAGATAATGGTGAATAAATATTCTTCAATAATTCAGATGATAAATCTTCAATAATTCATATACTATAGTGGCAGAATTAATCCACTGCTAATTTGCACCAGGTACCTATTTTCAACAACTGATATGATTTGCTGATCTTCATAGAGTAAAAATTAGATTTACTCTATCTCTTTTTTTTCATCTCGCAATTCATTTTCACAGTTGTACAAGGTATCAAGGCTGTTCATCTGGACAATCTCTGGTACATGTCCTCTCTCCTCCATCTGAATTTTCCTATTTTGGTGTGCCAGCAGATCTCTTATTTCCAAACAGAAGATGAAGGCACCGTTTTTGAAACCCTGATGTTACAGACAATACAAAAGCAAGGGGTGGGGCAGGACATTGCATTTGTGTCTCGATTATCCAGTATCTAAACTTTGTAATTTTACTTACTTTCTTCTGTCATTGGAAATCTGTCATGGTGAGATTTAGTTGCACTAAGCATCTCTGAAGGACATTCTCTGAACTTGCCACTAGAACAGAAATAAGTGAAAGTGAGTGATTATTTATCATTGTGAACACACCATACACAGTACACCAAATGTGACCTCTGTAAATCACACCATGATCCATGAACCTAACAAGAGTTGGTTGAGGATGATACATTGCTCAGGAGTACCTTAGTGGTACCTTAACCAACCCCGGAATTGAAGCTGCGACATTCTGTTTGCAGGATGAACATCCTACCATTACACCAATAACTGCCCCAAGTAGTGCTTGAGGACAGTACTGTGCTCATGAGTACCTGAGTGGTAACTTTACTGGTCTGGGATTCGAACCAGCAACCTTCTGATCATGGGGCAAGGGCTCTACTTTTAGACCACCAACGTCCCCATCACAAACAACATAAAAACATATACTTTGAAAAGTTAACACACTGCATTTCAATCTCCACAAAGTCTGGCTTTCACTAATCATAATATTTACCTGTTACTTTCACTCTCTAACAAACTGTGGTCCCTTAAGTCAGACACAGAGCATGGAGAAGACTGATGTCTCTTGTGACCTGTTCTTGAGGATGACCGTAATTACTGGTAATCTCTTTGTAAAGATGACCGTAATTCCTGGTGACATCTGCCTGAAGGTGAACGAGATGCCCAATTGTTTCTATGTGACGGCGAACGAGATGTCCGGTGACCTCCGCGCGACGGTGAACGGGTTGTCCGGTGACCTCCGTGCGACGGTGAATGGGTTGTCCAGTCTTCTTCATTGCTTTTACTTAAATTAATGTACATAAAATTCACTTACCAGATGAATCTTTATAAGCTTAAATTTTCTAAATTTTTCGACATCGCTCGGCGCACTTCTTGTGTAAAACACTAGCATTGGTGACCGCTGGCCAAAACACATTTTTGTCTTTGATCCAGTTTATTGGAACAACACCCTCTTCTTCGCGGGAATTCTCCGACAGCCCGTGCCCATTTCATTCTCTCCATGCTATAGACAGAAATAAATTCATAGTCAAATTTTAACAACAGTTTATTATTGGTGACGGTTCAAACATTTACATTTGGGCATTTGGCAGATGCTCTTATCCAGAGCGACTTACATTTTAATCTCATTACACATCTGAGAAGTTGAGGGTTAAGGGCCTTGCTCAAGGGCCCAACAGTGGCAACTGTTGCAAAAATATTTTCTTTTTCTTCTTATATTTTCATGAAGGTAAACAATGTTGAACATACTCGATCTGCAAGGATGGCAGAAAAAATCCTCAGTACCTTCTTGTCTTACTATGTCACAAACGTAGCATCCATCATCTCTTTTTTCTTGAATGAAAGCAAAGTCACCACTCTCAGTTAAGAAACAGCTGTCTCTTTTCCTTGTTGAGATGACCCTGAAGTGTGTACTTTGCTGATGACGCAAGGCACCCACTTCTTCAGCCTCAGCTAGCCCTTTTTCCACCTGTGCTATTGGGTTTTGGGAATTCTTAACCAATTTCTTAATACTCTGCAAATGGTTTTCAAATGGAAACCCGCATATATCATTCAATGAGCAGCTGTGATTTTCTACATCATCAGCTACATGGATTAATGAATGTACATTGTAGACAATGAAGCTTTCTCCATAAAATTCTCTGCTACTCTTCACAAAGTAATTTATAAGTTCATCTGCATACCTCAAGAAATTATTACGCTTTGTACTGTCTTCGTCCAAAAGGATTGACATAGCCACAGTTAGTGTTAGGAAGTGCTTGTAGGTGTTTTTTGGAATGTCAAGTTGCTGTTTGGACAACTTACAAGATCTAGGCCCATTTTTCCAAAACAACAGAATTCTTCTCACCACTCCAAGTGCATGTAGTCCAAAGGAAATCCTTTTAGGCAAAGTATATCAGCATCAATCAGTGGCGATTTTGTAATCTGATGTGTTTCTCCATATCCACATCTGTTCTTTTTGGCAATGGTTGTGGAGTGTACAAAATGATTCTTTTGTTCCAAGAGCCTTTCACTACACATCTTTCTCATGAATGATAACCTGTATGTCCTTTGATGCACTTCAAAAATGATCTTGCAGGTGTATCACAAATAAAGCATTTGACTGACACAGTCAACACTTTGTCCATCACTCTCATTCCTGACCCCTTTAACCTGGAGTATTCTTCTAAAAAATCTTCAAGGAAATCACCTAAACCATTTGGTTTTGAGTACTGAATGTCACCAGTATTGGCCAAAACTTATCACTTGTTGACTTGAAGAGAGGTACACCATCAATATTGACATGCAGCTCAATTGAATTATGGTCTTGGAGGTATGCAGGGTTATTTGCTATTATTTTCTCTATGTAAAACTCTAGGCCAAAATAGAAGTAATATCAATCAATCAATCAATCAACATTTATTTATATAGCACTTTACAGCAACCAAAGTTGAACCAAAGTGCTTCACAGCACTAAAAAATGACAATAAAATAGCAATAAAATTTTTTATACCATATCCTCCTGTAACATCCGAACCTCCGCAGCCCCGGAGATCCGGTTCACCGGCTTACTGAGCCGTAGCTTTGTCTCCCCCTAGTGTGTCTGAGTATGTCATTGTCTACCCCTAATGATGTAATAGGAAACACCTGTCTCTACCTCATGTGTCTCACTATTTAAACCAGCCGAACCCATACCTCAGCGTCTGGTCACCATTATGCCACACCTTACACCTGACACTCTCTCTCTGTGTTCTTCTCCCCCCAAGGGCTAAGCGGTATCTGCAGGCGAGGTAGTGTGAAGCAAGGCAGCTTCACACTCAAGGACTGACACGGCTGTGGAGCAGCTGTTTCGTCGAAAGTGAACTCAGCGTTGATGAACGCTCCTTTGTGTTTTTTTTGGTATAGGCCGCCTGCAGACCGCGTCGGGAAAATACCACCCACGGGGTGGATATTAAGTTGGTTTAGTTGTGTTTTGTGTAAGAAAAAAGAGTAAATAAAACCTGATTTGTTCCTGCACCTGCAGTATTGCGTGTATCATTACAGGACAGCATGACAGATGACCAGTCCGTCTTCCAGACTGCAGCAGGAACGCCCCTGCCAGGCGATACCCCGCCCATGATGGATTACATCCGAAGACAGCAGGGGCAAATGGACAGTCTAGCTCGCGCAATCAATGACTTGGCGCACAGTGTCCGTGACATAGCTGCAGGCTAGTCACCCTCATCCCCGGCGCCGAGGCGCCCCTCACGATCACCCCCAAGAGCAGCCCCCCCCGAAAGATACGCGGGTGACCCGGAGGGCTGCAGAAAGTTCCTCCTCGCCTGTGAGCTGTATCTGGCGAACTACCCGGGACTGGACGACCGTCAAAAAATCAGTTTCGTCACACAACAGCTCACAGGTGCGGCTATGGACTGGGCAACGGCGATATGGTGTGCTGGAGGTCGAGACGTGATCGACTTTTCGCGGTTCCAACGCGCCTTTCGCTCAGTCTTTGACCACCCGGATCAGGGTCGGACGGGAGAGCAACAACTTCTAAGACTGAAGCAAGGGCAAGCCACGGTGGTGGATTACGCCGTGAAATTTAAAATCCTGGCCGCGGAGAGTGAATGGTGTGAGAGAAGTCTCCTCGCACGCTTCCGGGATGGTCTACAACCCGAGATCCAACTAGAGCTGGCATGTCGTGACGCGGAGATGGACCTCGATGAGACCATCCAGCTCGCCATTAAGTTAGACCAGCACCTCCGCGGTCAGAAAAGGCAGAACCCCGCGAGAGCAGCAGGGGGCAGTGCTGCACCGCGCCGCCGTCTCAGCCCCAACAAGAGCCCGCCGAGACCCCGGGAAGGGACAGCGGAGCCGATGGACGTAGGCACGTCCAGGTTATCGGCACAGGAGAGGAGACGCCGATTCACAGCAGGACTTTGCCTGTACTGCGGGGGGGGAGGACACCTCATTAAAACATGCCCATTGTTACAAGTAACTCCACATACACCCTCACGTATCACCCAGTCATTCTGCATCAATGCAAAAATATCATACCATAACCATATTCTGTCTGTTTCCCCGTTAATAGATTCCGGGTCGGCTGGGAATTTTATTTCTTCCTCTCTCCTTTCCTCGCTGCATGCTCCAGTGTCGAAGCTTCCAACCCCGATCGGGATTAATGCACTCGATGGCAACCCATTAGCACAATCGCCCGTTACAATGATCTCCGCGCCCTTACGGTTAACGTTCCCAAACCACACGGAGGAAATAAAATTCTATGTGATTCCTCAGGTGAGTCAGTCCGTCGTGCTCGGCCTCCCATGGCTGCGCTCTCACAACCCTAATTTTGATTGGGCTGGGTCACGCATCCTATCCTGGTCTCCCCGATGCGCAAAATTCTGTTCACCATCCTCATTGATGGTCCAAACAACTTCGATAGAAAGCCCTAGCGCCCTGGTTTCGACTACAGTGCCATCTGAGTACGACAGGTTTAAAGACGTGTTTAGTATTAGGGCTGCTGCACGACTTCCCCCTCACCGCCCGTGGGATTGCGCTATCGACCTCCTGCCCGGGAAAGCACCGCCTAGCTCGCGGGTTTACCCATTGTCCGTGGCTGAAACCCGGGCAATGGAGGAATACGTGAGAGAGGCTCTCGGACAGGGACTCATTAGTCGCTCCACGTCTCCAGCCTCAGCAGGATTCTTTTTTATCGAAAAGAGAGGGGGGGGCCTTAGGCCGTGTATTGATTACCGGGGTCTCAATGCCATCACAATAAAATATAAGCACCCACTGCCTTTGGTACCAGCCGCGATCGACCTGCTCCGAGGCGCGTCCATCTTTTCTAAACTAGACCTCCGCAGCGCATATAACCTCGTTCGTGTTCGCAAGGGCGATGAGTGGAAGACTGCATTTAGCACTACATCAGGTCATTATCAGTATAATGTGATGGCCTATGGACTGGTGAATGCACCTGCGGTGTTTCAGGGGTTCATGAATGACGTGCTTCGACATATGTTGAACCGGTTTGTGATAGTATATTTAGATGACATTCTGATATACTCTCGGTCATATGGAGAGCATGTCCATCATGTGACCGCCGTCCTCCGTCGACTAAGGGAACATGGGCTCTATGTGAAGGCGGAGAAGTGTGAATTCCACAAAACGGAGATAGCATTTCTGGGCTATCGCATAGGGCCACGGGGGGTCATGATGGACAAAGCTAAGGTCAGTGCGGTCCAATTATGGCCGGAACCCACATCAGTGAAAGCGCTACAAAGCTTCCTTGGGTTCGCTAATTTTTACAGGCGCTTCATTAGGGGCTATAGTACACTGGCAGCACCGCTCACTAACTTATTGAAGGGAAAACCACAAAAGCTGCGCCAGTTCACGCCGGAAGCGCGTCTCGCATTCCGGCGTCTAAAACAATCTTTTACTTCTGCGCCCATTTTAAAACTTCCCGATCCAACTAAGCCCTTCGTAGTCGAGGTCGATGCGTCGGAAGTAGGATTAGGAGCGGTACTGTCACAGCGCCAGGGCCACCCAGAGAAGCTATACCCCTGCGCTTTCTTTTCGAGAAAATTGACACCTGCTGAGTGCAATTATGATATCGGAAATCGCGAACTGCTTGCCATAAAAGCGGCGTTAGAGGAATGGAGGCATTGGTTGGAGGGAGCAGAACATCCATTCACAGTGCTCACCGATCATAAAAATCTAGAGTACCTCCAACAAGCTAAAAGACTAAACCCTCGGCAAGCCCGCTGGGCGCTGTTTTTCACCCGTTTCCATTTCATCATTACCTATCGCCCCGGCTCTAAAAACTTAAAAGCGGACGCGCTCTCCCGCTGTTTCGCGGCGCAGGATCGACCCACGGCTCCTGAAACCATTTTGCCCCCGGCACTCGTGGTGGCTCCGATAACGTGGGATCTCGATGCGGAGATAGTCCAGGCGACACGAACCGAGTCCGTGCCGGCTGACTGTCCTCCGGATCGAACCTACGTACCGGAGTCACTACGAGAACGAGTGACCGTGGAGGCCCACATTAACCTCACATCTGGACATCCCGGCGAAGTAAAGACCTTTCAACTACTGGAACCTAGGTTCTGGTGGCCAAATATGCGGGAAACGGTGAAAACAGTTGTTTCGTCTTGTGTTACCTGCGCAACCAGTAAGAGCCCCCGTGGGTTGCCAGTTGGTAAATTAATGCCCTTACCCACCCCTAACAGACCGTGGTCCCACCTAGCGGTGGATTTTGTGACGGATCTGCCAGTGTCAAAAGGGTACACGACAGTTCTAGTAGTGGTGGATCGTTTCTCCAAAGGCTGTCGGTTCATCCCGTTCTGCGCTCTCCCAACCGCCGCCCAGGTGACGGAAACCCTATTCGATGCAGTGTTTCGCTACTATGGTATTCCGGAGGATATCGTTTCAGATCGTGGTCCCCAATTTACCGCCAGAGTCTGGAAAGCTTTTTTCCAGAAATTGGGAACCACTGTTAGTCTAACCTCAGGCTATCACCCGGAGTCTAATGGACAGGCAGAGCGGACTGTACAAGATCTCGGGAAATTCCTTCGCGCATATTGTAGTAGTCGACAACATGAGTGGGCGGACTATTTACTCTGGGCGGAATATGCACGAAACTCTTTAAAACATTCCTCAACCGGCCTAACGCCGTTTCAGTGCGTGCTCGGATACCAGCCGCCGCTCTGTCCTTGGGATGCCACTCCCACCAATATCCCCATGGTGGACGAGTGGTTTAAAAAAGCGGAAAAAGTATGGGAGGGAGCGCATGCTCATATCTCCCAAGCAGTTCGTCGCTTTAAAAAATTCGCCGATAGACGGCGAGGGGAAACTCCTCCGCTCCAGGTAGGTGATCGGGTTTGGCTCTCGACAAAGGACCTTTCGCTTAACCTCCCCTGTCGTAAGTTATCCCCACGATTCATCGGTCCCTTCCCCATCGTAGCCCAAATTAACCCGGTGTCGTTTAAGTTGCAACTCCCCCCACACATGCGCATTAACCCTACTTTTCACATCTCTCTTCTCAGGCCGGTAAGAAGGGGACCGCTGGATGAGGGGGTCGTGACCCCCTCGCTCCCCGGGGCTGTGGAAATCGAGGGCGCTCCGGCATTTAGAGTCCAACAACTGTTGGATTCCCGAAGGCGAGGAGGCTCACTCCAATATCTGGTGGAGTGGGAGGGTTACGGTCCAGAGGAACGCAGCTGGGTTCCGGCGCGGGACATCCTGAGCCCTGAACTCATTTCCGAGTTCCACAAGGCACGGCCGGATCGTCCTGCGCCACGACCTCGGGGCCGACCCGCCCGCCGGCAATTCCATCAGGTCGGTGGGTTCCGATCCCCTTTGGTAACGCAGGGGGAGCGCCCACCTCCTCTTCAGGAAGCCGGTCCTGGGGAGGGGGGTAATGTAACATCCGAACCTCCGCAGCCCCGGAGATCCGGTTCACCGGCTTACTGAGCCGTAGCTTTGTCTCCCCCTAGTGTGTCTGAGTATGTCATTGTCTACCCCTAATGATGTAATAGGAAACACCTGTCTCTACCTCATGTGTCTCACTATTTAAACCAGCCGAACCCATACCTCAGCGTCTGGTCACCATTATGCCACACCTTACACCTGACACTCTCTCTCTGTGTTCTTCTCCCCCCAAGGGCTAAGCGGTATCTGCAGGCGAGGTAGTGTGAAGCAAGGCAGCTTCACACTCAAGGACTGACACGGCTGTGGAGCAGCTGTTTCGTCGAAAGTGAACTCAGCGTTGATGAACGCTCCTTTGTGTTTTTTTTGGTATAGGCCGCCTGCAGACCGCGTCGGGAAAATACCACCCACGGGGTGGATATTAAGTTGGTTTAGTTGTGTTTTGTGTAAGAAAAAAGAGTAAATAAAACCTGATTTGTTCCTGCACCTGCAGTATTGCGTGTATCATTACAGGACAGCATGACACCTCCACACTTCTCCTGCACAGTAACAGTCCGTGGTGTTGACAGAAATGTGCGTGGGTCCTTTGGAAGTTGATGACCTGCTCTTCGAAATAGTGTTAACATTTCACCAATGGCAGATCTGGATAACTTATTTTTGCATGCCCATATTCTCAACTCCTTACTAAAGTCAAATGTTTCATGTGGATTGTTGTGTCTATTCTCTTCTAATTCAGAATCCTCTGATGACAAATACACACTTTCTGCCTCAAAATCCCTGAGTGATAAAGACTCAGAGGGTCCCTCAGAATGCACCTGCGATCCACTGGGCACTCTGTGTACTGTGTGCAAAATTATTATTATTATTATTATGCGAGATAATTAGCATTTTATCTGCGTGATGTCAATTCACTAGGTTACATCTATTTGAATAAACCCAAACTGCGTATGAAAGGAATCAGCACTGGTAGTGGTCCATTTCTTTATATTAAATATATACTGTATTTTTTTTTAAATAGCTTGATAAAATAGCATAAATAAATCATGGGTAGTGTATACCAGTAATTAAATATAAACAATACAACGCATGTACTGACATGTTTACAGCCTAAAATGACTCAGCCGAGGTTCATCATTCTAAATATGTCCAAGATAACAAGAAAAAATCTATGCCCCCCAGGCAACGGCACGAAAACACACACACAGTGTTACATGCAGGTGTACATGTGTGTGTGTAGTGCACGTATGTGCGCATGCGCGACGGCGGGTGGCGGCGCGTGCACGATCTCCCCCCCCCTTTCTCTCTCTCTCTCTCGCTCTCCTTCTCACAGGAAGCCCCGCCCCGATGGAACGTGCTGTGACGTGCGCCGCGATTGGCTGGCCGTGGATCTGCGCGTCTTTTTAAGCTGGTGGGTGAAAGCAGGAAGCGCGCGACTTATGCCTTGTGTGTGACTTCTGTGCTCAGTTATTGATTGGTGGATTGTGTGATTGTTTGGGTTGTTTGATTGGCTGGTTGAGTGATTGACTGTGTGTGCGTTATTGTTTGTTTGTTTGGTTGGAGAGAGAGCCTGTGTGTCGCGCCCTGCGCTCTCTCCTTCCCTTTTTGTTTTGGTTATATTTCTTTCCCTTTTGTACGCGTGGATGGAAGTGTTCCCCCCGCTATTGTATATAGTTTTCTTTCTTATTGTAAATATTGTATATATATTGTTAGTTCTTTTGTTTGTATATAGTTATAAGGAAGCAGTAGGGGTTGGGCGCCATTTTTGTTGTCCCCCGTTTTCTCCTGTGTTTTTGTTGGGTAGTTAGTTTAGTTTTTGTATTTTGATTTCTATTCTTTTCTTTGATAGTTTAGTTAGTTTGAGGGTGGAGATAGAGGGGGGTTTTGTTTATTGTTTTGGCCTTGGCCCAGCCCTGAAGCCCAGAGCTTCCTGTATGTGTGTGTGCGTGTGTGTAAATATACAAATAAAACCATGCACCGTACTTTGGTTGTCCAATTTATTTATTCATTTATTATTTTCTTTTTTGCGTCCCTGGACCCTAGACCGGGGGTCGTAACAAGTGGGGGCTCGTCCAGGATCAGTCACTGGCTAACAAGTGGGGACTCGTCCGTTGCCATTAACTGGCTAACAAGTGGGGACTTGTCCTTTGTCAGTTACTGGCTAACCAGTGGTGGCTTGTCTGTTGCCGAGTATACTCTGCCTTTTTGCTTGTTTGGCTGCCTTCTTAGGTTGGACAGTAGTGGTAGAATAATGGCATTTGACCTAATTGCCTGTACACTGGCTCCTAGCCTAGAACAGTTTGACCAGTGTCGTAAGGATGATTTGTTCAACATCGCCGACTTTTTTGAAGTTGAGGTGCCATGCAGAGGTCTTAAAAGAGAGGTTAAAAGAATATTGCTTGACAAATTAATTGAACAGCAGATTTTGCCTGGGGTGCCTGGAGAGTGTGCTGAGGACAAGGACGCTTCAACACCGACGGAGGTCGACGGTAGGCCATTACCTGCGCTGCAGTCGCCCTCCACGCCCCCCAAGCATAAGGTAACCACACCACCAGCAATAACATCACCAATTGGGGACTCAAACCAACTTTTGGTTCTAAAAATGAGGGAGGTGGAGCTGGAAATTAAACGGGAGGAAACAGAGGCTCAAAGGTTACGGTTATGGGAGATGGAGCTTGAGATGGAGAGGGAGCATTTTCGGCGAGATTTCAGCCGGCTACACCGGGCTGAGATCGCACCGGAGAGTTCCCTTGCGTTTCCATAATTCGCACAGTTACCTGCAACGGCTGCGCCGGGCTCTTCTTCTCCAGTTTCTGCCCCAGTGACTACCTCCCCACCCCATTTCGACATAAGCAAGCATATTGTTTTAGTACCTCCTTTTAGAGAGACCGAGGTGGATAGCTATTTCATAGCTTTTGAACGTGTGGCCACGTTACAGTGGCCGAGAGCAATGTGGGCTCTATTGTTACAATGTAAGTTGACTGGTAAAGCGCAGGATGTGTGCTCTGCGTTGCCTGTTGAACAAAGCCTGGATTACGACACGGTCAAACAAACTGTTCTACGTGCATATGAATTGGTACCAGAGGCTTATAGACAAAAATTTAGGTCCCATAAAAAGACAGACAGACAAACATTTGTGGAATTTGCCCGTGAAAAGCAAACACTGTTTGAAAAGTGGTGTGCTGCAACTAAAGCTACCACTTTTGAGGCTCTTAAAGAGTTAATTCTGTTGGAGGATTTTAAAAATTGTTTCTATGACAATGTCGTATTGCACTTAAATGAACAAAAAGTCACGTCATTGTCAGCAGCTGCTGTATTGGCTGATGAATTTGAGTTGACACAGCGTACTGTATTCTCTCCTACTGTGAGAACGGATAAATTCGCTGTCCGTGGGGTTGAAGGGCAGGTGAAACCTTCAGCAGGCATTGTGAAACCTGCAAGAGGGGGTACTTTTAGAACATCTTAGTATCTATCGGGGGGTGGGGGGGTAGAGTATGTTTTTACTGTTTAAGTGCTGATCATCTGATTTCAGACTGTGAGGCCTGGAAGAAAAAAAATACAGCTGTAAAGTCAAAGTCTGTGGGTTTCGTTAAAAGACAAGTAAAACATGTCTTACCTGATCAAACCGTGGAAGTATATAAGCCTTTCATGTTACAGGGGTCGGTGGCAGACAGCCCTGAAGGCGTTCGCAGATCAGTGTCTATTCTGCGAGATACAGACTCTTATGTTAGCTGGTACACTTTCACTGTCTCAGAAAACCTACACAGGCACCGATGTTATTTTACGTGGCATAGGAGCAGGCTGTATCACAGTTCCACTTCATGATATCTATGTTGAGACAGAAATAGTAAAGCGGAAAGTATGTGTCGGTATTTTTACCGAACTCCCTGTTGAAGGAGTTCAGGTAATTTTGGGAAATGATCTGGCAGGTGGTGTTGTTTTCCCTCGCCCAGTTGTGACAGTAAAACCAGTAACTGATGTGAACAATGATTGTGTTTCCAATTGTCCTACAGTATTCCTATCATGTGCAGTTACACGTGCACAAGCACGAAAACTTGATGCTGTCAATTTGTCTGAATCTTTTCTGCAAACCACACCTGTCAGAGCAAAATGTTATGTCGAACCAACCTTGTCTGATGAAACTGTTGCACCATTACAGATGGGCCGTTATTGGCGGCGGCACAAAGGGCTGATGTAACATTAGCTAAATGTTTTATGGCTATTTTGATCGGTGTTACTTCATTAATCTGTGTTGGTGCCCCATTTTTCATGACAGAGATAGATTTTGTGTTTGCACATGTATTTCTTTATGTGTGTTTTTGTCAAAATTTAGATTTTGACTTTTATGGGTGGGGGTGTTACGTGCAGGTGTACGTGTGTGTGTAGTGCACGTATGTGCGCATGCACGACGGCGGGTGGCGGCGTGTGCGCGATCTCTCCCCCCTTTCTCTCTCTCTCGCTCTCCTTCTCACAGGAAGCCCCGCCCCGATGGGATGTGCCGTGACGTGCGCCGCGATTGGCTGGCCGTGGATCTGCGCGTCTTTTTAAGCTGGCGGGTGAAAGCAGGAAGTACGCGACTTATACGTTGTGCGTGACTTCCGTGCTCAGTGATTGATTGGTGGATTGGTGATTGTTGGACTGTGTGATTGTGTGATTGTTTGATTGGCTGGTTGAGTGATTGTGTGTGAGTTATCGTTTGTTTGGTTGGTTGGAGAGAGAGCCTGTGTGTCGCGCCCTGCGCTCTCTCCTTCCCTTTTCGTTTTGGTTTTCTTTCTTTTCTTTGTGTACGCGTGGATGGAAGTGTTCCTCCCGCTATTGTATATAGTTTTCTTTCTTATTGTAAATATTGTATATATATATTGTTAGTTCTTTTGTTTGTATATAGTTATAAGGAAGCAGTAGGGGTTGGGTGCCATTTTTGTTGTCCCCCGTTTTCTCCTATGTTTTTGTTGGATAGTTAGTTTAGTTTTTGTATTTTTATTTCTATTCGTTTCTTTGATAGTTTAGTTAGTTTGAGGGTGGAGATAGAGGGGGGGTTTTGTTTATTGTTTTGGCCTTGGCTCAACCCTGAAGCCCAGAGCTTCCTGTGTGTGTGCGTGTTTGTAAATATACAAATAAAAACCACGCACCGTACTTTGGTTGTCCTATTTATTTATTTATTTATTATTTTCTTTGTTGCGTCCCTGGACCCTAGACTGGGGGTCATAACACACAGACATAGACAGAGTTTACCCACAGATTCAGGATGTTTTTCTGCACGTTTGGAAGATGGCACGCGCTACAGAATGTTCTGGACTGTGAGGAAGAGTTTACATTTTCCTCAGAAGAACACTGTGTGACTCATTTAGAAGAGAGAACAGGGGGGTGTTCAAGAAAGCTTGGTTAACTTACCATTTCGTTAATCTTAACCTCTGGGTTGATTAACTCCAAACCCACATACGGCGTATATGTCGGTTCCAGAACACCTGATAAGATTAAGTTTAATCAACCCCCTACTGGTTACCCAGAGTTAATGCGCGTGCACGGTGCGTACATAAAGACATTTTCAATGGATCGCGGATTTCACGAGTCAAGATTGAAAATCAAAGAGAGTGGCATACTTCACAGAGGTTTTAATGCACGCATATGAGGAATTTAAGCCAACAATAATGAAAAAAAAGCAATACGGCTGCACCGGATAAAGAGAGAGTTGGCTTGGCAAAAAACAACGGACAGAGTAAATGCGTGAATTTATTAAATTGCTAATTTGACATCGCCTCCCCTTTTATTATAATGCAAAATAATTAAACACCCCTTCCGCATCCTTTTGGCTGTTAAATGAAAGCATTTACTTTTCCTGACATTCATTTTTTAGGTCAAAATACCAGTGTATACTGACTAGGAATATATGGATTATTATTTAATAAGGTTTAATCCTTCTGGAGGCAGAAGCCAAGTTAAAATGAAACACAAAAACGTTCTGCACAAAGGTAATATTTGATTACATGTATATTCGTTCTGTCATGTAGCTAATAGAAAGAAGGCTGAAGCCCGTCTAACTGGCGGAGACCCACCACCACCTCCCCTCACCCCATCTGAGGAGCGGCTCTGTCCCTTAATAAAGGGCCACCAGTGACACTAACATGGTGAAATGTAAGTTTACCACTATGGTTTGTTTTCATTATATGAATTAATAAATTACTATCTCTATCACTTAAAGGCTTTTGAACATGCTTTATGTTTTTATGCAGGCTTACTGTATTTAACTGCCTATGATGTATACAGTAGGCTACTGTGATCTTAGCTGTATTACTTTGACATGTTTTTTCCTGCATTAGTGGTTTTTTCTGTGATAATATTGAGAATTTTATGGGTTGTATTTTCTTATAGATACTGATAGAGGGATTGTATTATTGGACCCTACAGAAAGAACACAATCTGTCACAGTTGCAAGTGTTTTGTTGTCAGGTACCTTTAGTTGCTTTTAGGTATTTTTTTCTTCTTCTCTTTTTTGCCAGATAACGTATACTTGCATATTTCCACTGAAGGATGAAGATGAAGAGACCACATCTGCTGTGACAGAAGTGGACAACACACACATTTAATTAAATTTTACTTTCATTGTTTTTCAGGAAAAAAAGAAATGAACTACACAGCAGACCAGTGCAAACTATTTAATAAAAGTAATTTTGACAAATCCTGTCTCTCAAAAGTCTTCCATCTCTGTTGTGTGCAAAAATCTGTAGAGGTTCCTCTGGGCATCTTCTTCAATATAAGGAAGGTGGCTCTCTCCTCTTTTAGTGGCAATGTGGTGAAGCACAACACAAGCCACTATGGTGTTGCATGCCCTCTCTGGACTGACCCAGAGCCCACGCAGACACTGAAACCTAGACTTGAGGATCCCTATGGTCATCTCCACCTTGGCCCGTGTTCGACTGTGAGCCAGGTTATAGCGTGTCTATGGTCCAGGATCAGGTTCAGGGTAGGGTGGCATTAAATAGGGCAGACAAGGGTATCCCCTGTCCCCCAGCAAGTAACTACTGTACTGTCCTGTAATGATTCAAGTGTACAATACAAATATAGTCAAAAGAAAAAAAAATATTGTATGAAGAAAAAAATACCCTGCTGAAATGTCTGGCATAATGATGACTCAGGGAAAATTTTGGCATCATGCACAGATCCTGGCCATTTTGCCTTATCATTAGTAATGATGTGGGTTGCCTCACATATTACCTATACTGTAGTTAGTGGAAAAAAGTAATGAGTTTAATGATTTTAACAAGGCAAAAAATTAAGCACACAAAATTAAGTTGTTACCTGTACATTGATACTATGAATAGATTTCCTATTAACATCGTCTCCCTCATTTTTTGAAGGAGCTTTAATAGGAATGTAGGTGCCATCAATGAACACAATTACATTTGAAAACCCTGAAATAGAAAGTCATATATGGAAGGATCAAGTGTGTGTGTGCAGGATGAATACATGTATATAAATAGTATGACTACATGTTAAATATGCGTCATCAATTTTACTACAAAGGACAAAACCTGCCACTCTGTGGAATTCCTTTAATAACATGCAGAGGTTCATGTCCAGGGAACTGTACACAAGTGTGTAAGAAGTGTTTAAGTGCCAGGCATACATTCCCTTTCCCACATGCTCTGCATCACATACCACACATTGTACAAAAAATGCCCTGAAAAAAAATGCCAAAAAAAACAAGTGCTATGCACAGGATATTTTCTAAGCGCAGACCGGCGATTTGTGAGATTTGCAATATGCGGTTTCAGTAGATGTTTTAAGTAAATTAACGATTCCATTGAAAACCAATACCGCTCTTTCAAATAATCATTAGGAAATTAAAAAACATCAATATGCGGTCTTATAACTCTCTCCCTCGTAAACCTCGTATACTGTAATTTGTGCCTCCACGTCCATGGGATCATCATTAAAAGGGCCGCTATGCTCAATAAGCTTCTGAAACAAACTTACCCTGGAACATAACCTGCTACCGAGCAGGTTATCTTCAGAGAGTAAGGTTCAAAGTTGCTATGGTTGCATACATACCCAGAAAGTTACCTCCATTTTTGGAACCGGAAGTTGAGGTTATCCACTAACTTACTCTTAAACTTACCCGGGTATGTCACATAACCTGCTTTCTGGAACACCCCACAGATCCAGCAGAGGACATTCAAGCAAACTGTAATGACACTGGGTAAGTTATTAAATCTTATATAACTCTTATTCTGATAATATTAAACTAATATTAGTAAATATTTTCCTCACTTCAGCTAGCTCTTGTCAGTTTATGTGAAACATTGGAATTCAATGCCATTTACATAGTTTAGTGTAGCATGTAGATAACACTGCTAACATGCTACCTTATGTAGCGAACATGTTATTTACCGGTGGCTAAGCTAATGTCTTATGGAGTTTACAGATGTTTGTAAATGTTCTAATGTATTTCACCTCGTTTTGTATAGCTTTAGATTATGGTTGATAATGTATATTTGGAACTGTTTTGTTTAGCTTATAACACTGCTATCTGTACTGTTATTTCAAGTTCAAGTTCAAATAGGCTTTATTGTCATTTCAACCATATACAGTTAGTACAGAGTGAAACGAAACAACGTTCTTCCAGGACCAAGGTGCTACATGCAACATAAATTTACAACATAAACTAACAGAACAACTAAACTAGCTAACTAAGAGGCCTAGTTAGCTGGCTAACAAACATTACAACATATATTAACTAAAAGAAACTAACTATCTAAGGAAGAATAGCTACAGGGTTTTTACAGACAACAGACAACATAAAGTGCACGTGCAAATGTGCAAACAAAAGCAACAAACTGACAGTGCGACAACATAACATAATAATAAGGTGTTGTGGTGATGAGTTGAGGTCGTGGAGAAACAGTAGACATTCCTTAACTTAACATAGCAGCAAGAATTGAGAAGTTAAGAAGTTAGTGCAAAAAGTAGTCCAGTGAAGAATATTGTGCAAAAGAGCATTTACAGGTTGGTGTGTATGATAGTTTGGTAGTGTAGGTCAGTGTGTTTGCGCTTGTGTTGATTAGTCAGTCCAGTCTCAATGTTTTGAGGTAGTTAAGCTGAGTGATAATGTTTGTGTGTGTGTGTGTGTGTGTGTGTGTGTGTGTGTGTGAGTGTTTATCAGTCCAGTCCCTTTTTGTTGAGAAGACGGATCGCTTGTGGAAAAAAGCTGTTGCACAGTCTGGATGTGTGTGCCGAATGCTACGGTACCTTTTTCAGATGGCAGGAGTGTCAAGTGTGTGTGAGAGGGGTGTGTCCGATCAGCCACAATGCTGGTGGCTTTGCGGATGCAGCATGTGGTGTAGATTTCCTCAATAGAGGGGAGAGAGACCCCGATGATCTTCTCTGCTGTCCTCACTATCCGCTGAAGGGTCTTGCGCTCCGATATGGCACAATTTCCAAACCAGACAGTGATGCAGCCGATTAGGATGCTCTCAATAGTTCCTCTATAGAAGGTGCTCAGGATCGGTGGTGGAAGCTGGGCCTTCCTCAGTCTTCTCAGAAAGAAGAGACGCTGTTGGGCTTTCTTGTGCAGGGAGCAGGTGTTGAGGGACCAGCTGAGGTCCTTCTCCAGGTGGATGCCAAGGAATTTGGTACTTTCGACGATCTCCACAGAGGAGCCGTCGATGCTCAGCGGAGAATGGTCGCCTTGTGTCCTCTTAAAGTCAACAACCATCTCCTTTGTCTTGTCAACATTCAGAGACAGGTTGTTCTCTTTGCACCTGTCCATTAGCCTCTGCACTTCTTCTCTGTACTTAGCACAAACAAGCTAGTTCCAGGTGGCTAAAATACTGCCTTATGTAGCTAAGAGATGCTTATGAATATTTCTGTTGTTTAAATATATATAATGCCTTTTGTGTAGGCATTATAGGCAATGTATCGGGTGTAAATGTTTGATGTGCACTACACGGTCTATGGTCCATCAATAGATATTTGTCCATTCTATTATCCATCAACAAATACAGAGATGCACAAAATGTATACACACTTTCACAATTGTTATCTGTGGCGATGTTATCTTTTTTTAAAAACTCAAATTGAATTATCCCCTCCTTGAACCACCACCTTATTGTGGTGGAGGGGTTTGCGTGTCCCAATTATCCTGGGAGCTATGTTGTCGGTGGCTTCATGCCCCTGGTAGGGTCACCCATGGCAATCTGGTTCTAGGTGAGGGAACAGACAAGGGTGGTTCAGAAGACCTCTTATGATGAATACAAACTTTGGTAAACATTTTCCCTCTCCCAGATGTGGGTCACCGGGGCCTCCATCTGGAGCCAGGCCTGGAGGCGGGGGCCCGATGGCGAGCGCCTGGTGGTCAGGCCTGCACCCATGGGGCCCGGCCGGGCACAGCCCGAAGAGGCAACGTGGGTCCCCCTTCCTATGGGCTCACCACCTGTAGGAGGGGACAAAGAGTTAGGGTGCAGTGTGAGTTGGGCGGTGGCCGAACACAGGGGCCTTGGTGGTCTGATCCTCGGCTGCAGAAGCTGGCTCTAGGGGCATGGAATGTCACCTCCCTGGCGGGGAAGGAGCCTGAGCTAGTGCATGAGGTTGAGAAGTTCCGGCTAGATATAGTTGGACTCACCTCGACGAACAGCTTGGACTCTGGAACCAGTCTTCCAGGGCGGTAGAGAACGTCCCTCCTGGGGACTCCATCGTTCTGTTGGGGGACTTCAAAGCTCACGTGGGCAATGACAGTGAGACCTGGAAGGGTGTGATTGGGATTAACGGCCCCCCCGATCTGAACCAGAGTGGTGTTTTGTTATTGGACTTCTGTGCTTGTCACGGATTGTCCATAACGAACACCATGTTCAGGCATAAGGGTGTCCATATGTGCACCTGGTACCAGGACACCCTAGGCCGCAGTTCGATGATCGACTTTGTGGTCGTGTCGTCGGACTTGCGGCCACATGTCTTGGACACTCGGGTGAAGAGAGGGGCGGAGCTGTCAACTGATCGCCACCTGGTGGTGAGTTGGCTCGTTTGGCGGGCTAGGATGCCGGTCAGGCCTGGTAGACCCAAACATATTGTGAGGGTCTGCTGTGAACGTCTGGCAGAGTCCCCTGTCTCAGCTGATAGGTACCGGCAGGCCAAATGGAATGCAGCTTCGGTGGTTACTGAGGCAAAAGCCCGGGCGTGGGAGGAGTTTGGGGAGGCCATGGAAAATGACTTCCAGACGGCAACGAAGAGATTCTGGTCCACCATCCGGCGTCTCAGCAGGGAAAAGCAGTGCACTGTCAACACAGTGTATAGTGAGGATGGTGCGCTGCTGACCTCGACTTGGGACGTTGTGGGTCGGTGGGGGGAGTACTTCGAAGACCTCCTTAATTCCACCAACATGCCTTCCGATGAGGAAGCAGAGTCTGGGGACATAGAGGTGGACTCTTTCATCTCTGAGGTAGTCAAAAAGCTCCGTGGTGGTGGGGCCCCGGGGGTGGATGAGATCCGCCCGGAGTTCCTCAAGGCTCTGGATGTTGTAGGGCTGTCATGGTTGACACGTCTCTGCAACATTGCATGGACGTCGAGGACAGTGCCTCTGGACTGGCAAACCGAGGTGGTGGTCCCCCTCTTCAAGAAGGGGGACCGGAGAGTGTGTTCCAACTACAGAGGGATCACACTTCTCAGCCTCAGTCTATTCCGGGGTCCTGGAAAGGAGGGTCCGTTGGATAGACGAACCTCGGATACAGGAGGAGCAGTGTGGTTTTCGTCCAGGTCGCGGAACAGTGGACCAGCTCTTCATCCTTAGCAGGGTCCTGGAGGGGGCATGGGAGTTTGCCCAACCAGTCTACATGTGCTTTGTGGACTTGGAGAAGGCATTCGACCGTGTCCCTCGGGGAGTTCTGTGGGGGGTACTCTGGGAGTATGGGATATCGGATTCCCTGTTAAGGGTTGTCCAGTCCCTGTACAACCGGTGTTGGAGCTTGGTCCACATTGCCGGTAGTAAGTCGGACCTGTTTCCGGTGAGAGTAGGACTCCAACAGGGCTGCCATTTGTCACCGATCCAGTTCATAAGTTTTATGGACAGGATTTCTAGGTGCAGCCAGGGTGTTGAGGGGGTACAATTTGGTGGCCTCAGGATTGGGTCACTGCTTTTTGCAGATGACGTTGTTCTGTTTGCCTCATCACCCTGTGACCTACAGCTCTCACTGGATTGGTTCGCAGCCGAGTGTGAATCGGCTGGGATGAGAACCAGCACCTCCAAATCTGAGGCCATTGTCCTCAGCCGGAAAAGGGTGGAGTGCCCTCTCAGGGTTGGGAGTGAGATCCTGCCCCAAGCGGAGGAGTTTAAGTATCTCTGGGTTTTGTTCACGAGTGAGGGTAAAATGGAGCGGGAGATCGACAGGCGGATGGGGGCAGCATCTGCAGTGATGTGGGCTCTGTATCAGTCCGTCGTGGTGAAGAAGGAGCTGAGCCAAAAGGCAAAGCTCTCAATTTACCGGTCGATCTACGTTCCTACCCTCACTCTGAACAGTATATGCTAACATTTATTTATTTCTTTGTTTTTAGGAATGTGTCTGCATCACCCCTGCCTTCACCAGCACCTCACATCAGGACACGCAAGCGCCGTTCAGATGGATCTGTATTTGTGAAGTGGATGGACACACAAGAAGTATCTGTCTGTTCTACCATCCATTCTGCTTATACAGTAGACATGGTGAAGATGAGGGTGAAATCACAAGGTACATGGACTACAAAGTGTCACGGGCGCAGACAGAACGGTGTGAATCCAAGCGCGGTTACTGACTGTATAGAGAAGTGGGGGCGTGGTCGGGGGCGTGATCAATGGGCATGATCTTAATGGGCATGAGATGAGGCGTCGTAGCTGGGACACGTGGAATGTGGGATTTATTCGTCGCATCGTAGAGGGAAGCAAAAGTTTGACCGCACAGGGATTGACAGGGTTATGGTGAAAGGGCCGATGTAATGGGGTGAGAGTTTGCGGGACAGGGTCTTAAGAGGGAGGTCTCTGGTGGAGAGCATGACTCTCTGCCCTATCCTGTACTTGGGGGCCTGAGAGCGTCTGCGGTCTGCTTGCTCCTTGTAAGTTCTGCCTTGTCGTAGCAGCGTCCTTCTGGCCTGAGTCCAGGTCCTCCTGCAGCGGCGAATGAAGGCTTGGGCAGAGGGGACGCTGACCTCCTCTTCCTGAGAGGGGAATAAGGGTGGTTGGTAACCCAGGCAGCACTGGAAGGGGGACAGCCCAGTAGACGAAGAGACTAGAGAGTTGTGGGCGTATTCGACCCAGGGCAGGAATCTGCTCCACGAGGTGACATCCCGGTAGGTCATGCATCTCAGGGCGACCTCGAGAGCCTGGTTCTTCCTCTCCGTCTGCCCATTGGATTGAGGGTGAAAACCTGATGACAGGCTTGGGGTGGCTCCAATGAGCTTACAAAATGCCTTCCAGAACTGAGAGGTGAACTGTGGGCCCCGATCTGACACAATGTCCTTAGGCAGGCCGTGGAGCTTAAATACATGGTTGATCATAAGTTCTGCAGTCTACTTGGCGGACGGGAGTTTTGGTAGGGGGATAAAGTGAGCGGCTTTAGAGAACCGATCAACCACGGTCATGATGCAGGTGTGGCCAGTGGAGGGGGGTAGTCCGGTGATGAAGTCCAGGGCGATGTTGGACCAGGGGCGATGAGGGATGGGCAGGGGTCTGAGGAGGCCAGCCGGGGCCGTGTTGACCTGCTTTGATCTTATGCAGACATTGCACGCTGCAACAAAGCGAGAGGCGTCCTCCTTGAGGGTGGGCCACCAAAACCGCTGCTGGGCTAGTGCCAGAGTTCTGGCGGAGCCTGGGTGGCAAGAGAGTTTAGAACTGTGGGCCCACTCCAGGACTTGAGAACGCAGATCGCGGGGAACGAAGAGACGGTTAGGAGGCACATTGCTTGGGCTTGGTCCATGGGATAGGGCTTGCTTGACACTAGTTTCAATATCGAGCTCGGCCACGGCGAGCAGGCAGGGGGGTGGCAGAATCGTCTCACATGGGGCAGGGTCTTGCGTGGTCGTAAATAGTCTAGAGAGAGCGTCCGGCTTGGTGTTCTTAGACCCTGGTCGGTAGGAGAGGGTGAAGTTGAACCTTGCGAAGAACAGGGACCACCGGGCCTGACGAGAATTGAGCCTCTTGGCGCTTCGTAGGTACTCGAGGTTCTTGTGATCTGTCCAGACTAGGAATGGGACCTCCGTTCCCTCTAGCCAGTGTCTCCATTCCTCCAGTGCTAACTTGATGGCTAAGAGTTCACGGTCTCCGATGCCGTAATTGCTTTCAGCAGGAGTTAGGCGGTGGGAGAAGAAAGAACAGGGGTGCAGCTTATTATCCCGGTTGGATCTTTGTGAGAGGATGCCTCCTACTCCGGTGCTGGAGGCGTCGACCTCCACGATGAACTGCTGTGACGGATCTGGGATGGTGAGGATAGGGGCGGAGGTGAACCGTTTCTTCAGCTCGCTGAAGGCTTTCTCAGATTCCTGGTTCCAGCAGAAATGGGTCTTGGTAGAGGTCAGGGCTGTTAGAGGGGCGGCGATGGAGCTGTAGCCTCGGATAAACCGACGATAAAAATTAGCAAAGCCTAAGAATCTCTGGAGTTCATGCCGAGAGGTGGGGGTGGGCCACCTAGTGACCGCTTGGAGCTTAGCAGGTTCCATCTCGATGCCCTTGGGCCTGATGGTGAATCCGAGGAACGTGGTAGATGTGGTGTGGAACTCGCACTTCTCAGCCTTGATGAACAAGTTGTTCTCCAGCAGCCTCTGCAGCACCTGCCTGACGTGATGTTGGTGTTCTTCTGGGTTGTGAGAGAAGATCAGGATATCGTCTAGATAGACGAATACGGAAGAATTGAGGAAGTCTCTGAGAACGTCGTTAATTAAGGCCTGAAACACTCCGGGGGCATTAGTAAGTCCAAAGGGGACCACCAGATATTCATAATGTCCAGTTGGCGTATTGAAGGCCATTTTCCATTCATCCCCTTCCCGGATGCGGACAAGGTGATAGGCGTTGCGCAGATCGAGCTTGGTGAAGGTGCTGGCCCCCTGAAGGAGTTCGAAGGCAGTAGACATTAGGGGAAGGGGGTATCGGTTCTTTATGGTGATGTCGTTAAGGCCCCTATAATCAATGCACGGGCGAAGGGAACCATCTTTTTTGCCTACGAAGAAGAATCCAGCCCCTGCCGGAGAAGAAGAGGGGCGGATGATTCCTGCGGCAAGGGATTCCGTGATGTACTGGTCCATAGCTTGGCGTTCCTTGGGTGACAGAGAATAAAGACGACCCTTGGGGGGGGTGGTGCCTGGAAGGAGGTCAATGGCGCAGTCGTATGGTCGGTGGGGGGGAAGAGAGACTGCACGTGATTTGCTAAACACAGTCCTGAGGTCATGGTATTCTGGGGGAACACAGGTGAGGTCCGATGGCTCCTTTGTGGGGGTAGGGTCGAGGCAGGGCGTAGTGGCCGCGCATAAGCATGACGTAGAACATGACGGGCTCCAGGCTACGATCGAGTTCCTGACCCAATCGATGTGCGGGTTGTGTTGGATTAACCAGGGGAGGCGTAGGACGACCGTGGCATGTGACCCCTCCATGATGAACAGCGACGTCTGTTCTGAATGATTGCCGGAGACTTTTAGACCAATGAGAGGGGTTCTGTGGGTGATAGGTGGGAGCGGACTCCCGTCGAGGGCCTGGACCTTGAGGTGGTTCTCCAAGGGCAGCACAGGAATACCCAGGATTTTGGCTGAAGCCGCATTCAGCAGGTTCCGATCTGAACCCGAGTCGACCAGTGCCTGCACTAGGTGGGTCTGTTGCTCATGGATGAGGAGGATGGGAAGCAGATGACGTTGGTCTGGGAGCCTTCTTGGAGTTTCGCCCTCTAGTGCTCCCAGCTGAACTAGAGGGCGCCCCCTTTTGCTGGACAGTTCTTGAGCAGGTGTCCTGGTTTCCCACAGTAGAAGCAGGCCCCCTCCATTCGGCGGCGGTGACGCTCCTCTGGGGTGATGCGGGTTCTGCCCAGTTGCATGGGTTCCTCCTGGGGTTCAATTCGTGGAGGTGGAAGTCGCGGTAGAGCTCTGGGTGGAGAAAACCGGGCTGACCTACGAAGACGGAGACGGGCATCTACTCGACCGGCCAGGTCCACAAGCTCTTGGAGAGACGAGGGGAGCTCTCGTGAGATTAGCTCATCTTGGAGCTTCTCTGTCAGGCCCTCCAAAAAGACGTCGCATAGTGCTCGGTTGTTCCAACCGCTGGGAAGGGCCAGGGTCTGGAACTCAATGGCATAGTCATAGACCGAGCGCGAGCCCTGGCGGAGATTCAGCAGCCTTCGGCCCGCCTCTCTGCCATGGCATGAGCGGTCGAACACCCTCTTCATCTCCCTGGAGAAGTCCTCATAATTGGAACAGCAGGGGTCGTGGGCATCCCAAAGCGCGGTGCTCCATTCCCGGGCGCATCCAGACAGGAGCGTGATGACGTAGGCCACCTTGGATCGTTCAGTGGAAAAGGCGGAGGCTTGGAGCTCGAAGATCAGGGAACACTGAGATAGGAAGGAGCGACATGTGCCTGGATCTCCCTCGTAGGTGGGGGGGCGGGGAGGCGTGGCTCCTGTTGCGCGTAGGAGCTTGCTCCTTGCGGTAGAGAGAGTTGGAGTCTCTGGAGCTGAGACGTGACGTCGGCGAGAGACTGCTTTGTACTAAGCAGTTCCTGTTGGTGATTTCCAAGCAGGGCACCTTGACTCTCCAATGCCGCTCTCAAATGGTCAGAAACCGCTGGATCCATAACTGGCTGGATTATTCTGTCACGGGCGCAGGCAGAACGGTGTGAATCCAAGCGCAGTTACTGACTGTATAGAGAAGTGGGGGCGTGGTCGGGGGCGTGATCAAGGGTCGAAAGCCGTGAGTCCGTCAGCGAAGCGTCCAAAGCAAAAACACTAGACTAGAACCGTAATCAAAAAGGGAAAGCGCGAGGTCAAAACCGGGAGATCAAAAGGGCAGGCGAACAATCCAAATCGGCAGGCAGAAAATCAGAAACGAGAAAAAACAAAGCGAGGTCGTAACGTGAAAGCTAGAGAAAAGAAAACGCGAGAGAATCGAGGTATAACACACACAATAATCCAGCGATCTGAGCAGCGCGCCGCGCATGCTTATATCGCTGGAGTAATCAGTCAGGGAATGCGAAACAGGTGAGCTGACGGGGCGGAAACGGGGGCGTGAGAGCACACGTGACGGCTAGACACAAACATGAGCGCGTGGGGGAGTGACAGCGTGGGAAAAAGACGGCCGACAGACCGTGACTCGTGACACAAAGACCTTTCCATGTCCTGACCCTGTGACTGCGTACAACCAGCACATGGGGTTTGATCTCTCTGATCAGCTATGACAGTACTACACTGAACAGCACAAAACAATGAAGTGGTACAGAAAGATTTTTCTGCACTTATTAGACATTGCTGCCACCAATGCTTACCCTGCAGGTATGCTTTTGCACATTTTTACTTTGAATGTCCATCTTTTTTCTGTTTTTATTTTGTACTGTTGCTGTTGCAGTTTCACCTTGCATGTATGTTTTTGCACAGTTTATATCCCACACTGTTTTTGGTTTGCACCATTTTACCCTGAATGTTGTTTGTATTTTTTATTTTTGCATTTATTTTGAACTGTTCCTGGAATTTTTGCAAGTGAATCTTAAGTTATTCTAAATAAACCACAAACAAAGAAATGTGTTTCTGTCCTCAAATTATTTTCTTGTAACACTTTCCTCTGTCCCATTCCTGACTGAAAGGGGTAATTATACAGCTCATTATGCAGGTCTTTATCTTCTCTGGTGTGAATGTCAGCATTATTCATGATCGTTCAAGCCTCTTCGCATACGTCCTTTCTAAACAAAAAGTGTCTTAGAAAATTTTAATGAATGTATTGTTTTCTGTAAATGAGTGAGCGAGATGATTGTCACATCATTTTGAAGTAAAACCTCTACACTACAAGATTCAGGTCACAAAAGTCTTGTACACAAATGTCATGAATGTGTTTTGTGGTCTTATTTCACTGACTTATTTTATTGTTGTTTTAAATAATCACGCATAACTATTTTTTTTCTTCAATATACAAACTTCTACATACATGCTGCTCATATATTATTGTAGCCCAGTTTGTTGCTGAATACAAATGTTATCACACTTTAGAAATGTATGTTTATAAGGAACTGAAAAATACACAACTGTCAGTACATGTCAGAATCTCTTCAGGGCTCCAAAACACCCTGAGACTCCTAAGGGTTAATGATTATGCAAGTGGGCATTTAGCTGTAATTCTTAATGAAAATGTGGAGTTAAATGAGTTTCAAAATGAGTGAAGAACAGGAACAAGAGGTTGCGGTTAGTTACAGTAATTTGTAAATTAATAAAGTTAATTGCCTCATGCAGATGAAAACTTGTTGTTTTAACAAGAAAATGTAATGAAATAGACACTCTTGTTGAAGCAAATGAAAGTAAACATACTATTTACAAACATTTGGAAACGTTTAAAACCTGTTTGTCAGAATTGCAAATGACTGTGCAGAGCTTAATAAAAGATGATTGTGAGAAGGAGGCAGATCACCTTGACTGGTTTGAACCAAAGTTAATAAACTTAAAGGGGTTTTTGGAGAATCTTCAGACATGGTTAGATGGTAAAGATGATGGTGTTTTTTGCAGACGTTTGCATTCTAACTTTGGGGAATAAAAGATGGCAGATTTGCCAAAGGAAAGAGTATCCCCAGACCTGCATCCATTTACATACGTTGGAGCAGACTACTGCAGCCCAATAATAGTAAAAAGAGGTTTCAATTGATGCATAAAGCGTTGTGTGTGGATAACGACAATACTAATTGTTTAATTAGCCTTCCTTCCTTCCTTCCTTCTTCCTTCCTTCCTTCCTTCCTTCGAATAAACTAAGTCATCATCGTATCATTGAAGCACTATTGAATTCACTGTAAGGGCGTCCTAACAAGTGACGAAGAAATCATGCTTGGTCACTACAAAACTCCTGATCCGTGATAGTGTCATTAACAATAACTGCTTTAGAAGAGAGATCAAATATTTAATAGTCCTAGCATCAGATCAGATGGCAGTCACCTTTACTCATTTAAAAGCCTTTACAAAGTTACTCTTACTAATTTATGACTAATGAAAATGTATATTATTAGCTCATGTATTACTGTCTTTGAGCACCTATGCTGGCTTAAAGCCCAGAGATTACTTATTAATCCAGCGCCCTGGATCCTGGTATATGCCAACTGTAACTACTACTACTGCTGGTGCTCTTAATTTATTTATTTTTTTTCTATTGCGCTTTTAACAATTGACATTGTCTCAAAACAGCTTTACACAATCAAAAGAATTATTTAAGTTTGTATGGAATGTGAATGTGTACGAATCAAAATGTTCAGATAGTCCCTGGTGAGCAAGCCGAGGGCGACAGTGGCAAGGAAAAACTCCCTGAGATGGTAATAGGAAGAAACCTTGAGAGGAACCAGACTCAACAGGGAACCCATCCTCATCTGAGTGAAACAGATAGCAGGAAATGATCTGCATTTATACAGTGTGTTAGGTGGCAGGCAGTTCAGCTATAATAGTTGAAGTTAATTGATCTTAAAATGGAGTCCAGTAGTTATTGGAGACTCAGATAGACTTGTAGAAAGTTCCAGTCCTGAACTATCGAATTGTCAAGTCCTCAGAGAAACAGCTGACAACTCCAGTCGAGGCCAGAACCATCTTCTAAGTAGATAGAATCATCCCCAGGCACCAGACGCATCCCAAAGAGACACACGGGGCATCCATGCGACGAGACCTCCAACCAGAAATGGGGCACCAGGATGGGTCAGACAGGTCCGGAGGGCAGAGGGAGTCTGGATCACTGGCAGCTCAGGAATGACATGTGTAGCTCAACAGAGAGAGATAGAGAAAGAGTGAAAGGGGGAGACAGGGGGAGAGAGGAAAGAGAAAGAGGGGGAGAAAGAGAAGAGGAGGAGAGATGGCAATTAGGTATGGTCACAGTCACAATGTATAATGTGAATGTATATTTACTGTAGAGTGCAAGCAGGGACTCCGGCAGGACTAATTATGACAGCATAACTAAAAGGGAGAGCCAGAAGGAAACACAAACATGAGGGCTCCCTGAGATGTGAAGCAAACAATCACCTCACCGTCAACAAACCTGAGTGATAAAATGAGAGTGAGGAAGACAGAATCTAAACATACCAGTTCACCATAATACTCTATGTCCATGAGTCCCCCAGATCTGCTCCTTTACCTTATGGCAAATCTATTTATAAAAATGCTTGGCTAAATAAATAGGTTTTTAGTCTAGACTTAAACACTGAGACTGTGTCTGAGTCCCGAACACTATTTGGAAGACTATTCCATAATTTTGGGGCTTTGTAAGAAAAAGCTCTGCCCCCAGCTGTAGTTTTTATAATACGCGGTACTGATAAGCAGCCTGCATCCTTTGACCGAAGTAGGCGTGGCGGATCGTAAGACACTAGCAGTTCGCTCAGATACTGCGGCGCGAGACCATTTAATGATTTATATGTCAAGAGTAGTATTTTAAAATCAATGCGAAATTTCACAGGGAGCCAAGGCAGTGAAGATAGGATAGGGGTGATGTGCTCATATCTTCTGGTTGTAGTGAGGACACTCGTTGCTGCATTCTGGACTAGCTGAACCTTGTTTATGCACCTAACTGAACAACCAGACAGTAAGGCATTACAACAGTCCAACCTAGAAGTGATAAAAGCATGAACTAGTTTTTCTGCATCATTTAGCGACAATATATTTCTTATTTTGGCGATATTTCTAAGGTGAAAGAATGCTATCCTGGTGATATTATCTACATGAGCTTCAAATGAAAGGCTGGAATCTATAATCACGCCGAGGTCTTTTACTGTTGCACTTGACGGAACAGAAAGGCCATCTAAAGTTACGGTGTGATCTAAGATTTTACTTCTAGCTGTATGCGGTCCTATGACTAGAACTTCTGTCTTATCCGGATTAAGCAGAAGGAAGTTAATTAGCATCCAATTTCTTATGTCCTGAACACATTGCTCAACTTTAGTAAGATGGTTTTTCTCATCAGGTTTTGTTGAGACGTATAGCTGTGTGTCGTCAGCATAACAATGAAAACTAATACCATGCTTACGGATTATGTTGCCCAGAGGAAGCATGTAAAGGGAAAAAAGCAGTGGGCCTAAAACTGAACCCTGCGGAACGCCAAACTCCACTAGAGAACATGCAGAATAATCACCATTTAAGTCTACATACTGATAACGATCGGTCAAATAGGATCTGAGCCAGGAGAGGGTTGTACCCTTAATTCCTACTAAATTTTCTAATCTGTGAAGAAGAATAGCATGATCAATAGTGTCAAAAGCTGCACTGAGGTCGAGTAATACAAGCATAGTTACACAACCCTGATCAGAGGCCAATAGGAGGTCATTTACTACTTTAACGAGTGCTGTTTCTGTGCTGTGATGAGGCCTAAATCCTGACTGATACAGTTCATGTATGCCATTTCTATGTAGATATGAGCATAGCTGCTCCGCTACTATCTTTTCCAGAATCTTAGAGATAAAGGGGAGGTTTGATATTGGCCTGTAATTGGACAGCTGACAGGGGTCGAGGTCAGGTTTCTTAATTATTGGTTTGATAACTGCTAATTTAAAAGATTTTGGAACATAACCAATGCTGAGTGAGGAATTAATTATTCTCAAAGGCGGTTCTGTTATTACTGGTACTATCTGTTTAAGAAAATGTGTCGGTATAGGATCTAATATACAGGTTGATGAATTTGCAGAAGAGATGAGTGAAATTAGTTCATTCTCTTCAAGAGGAGTAAAGTATTCTAGGTTTGAATCTGACATGGCTAGGTTAACATCTGTATCAATTACATTGTTTGGTTTCAAAGCCTCAATTTTATGCCTGATATTTACAATTTTATTATTAAAAAAGTTCATGAAGTCCTCACTATTGCATGATGTTGTTGTGGAGATTTCTGTAGTGGTCTTATTTCTGGTTAATTTGGCTACGGTATTAAATAAAAATCTAGGATTATTTTTATTTTCTTCTATAAGAGTGGAGAGATACGTTGATCTAGCTACACTAAGAGCTTTCCTATAGTTCAGGAGGCTCTCTTTCCATGCTATTTGAAATACCAACAATTTAGTTTGACGCCATTTACGCTCTAATTTCCGAGCAGTCTGTTTTAAAGTGCGCGAGTGATCGTTATACCAGGGAGCGAGTTTCTTATCTCTAATAATTTTTCTTTTAGCTGGAGCTACATTATCTAAGGTACAACGAAATGACGACTCTAAATATTCAGTCGCCTGATCGAGTTCTGTGGGGTCAGACGGTGGCCTAATCGAAGTTGGTAACTCTGGGAGATTACTGATGAAACTCTGTGTGGTAGTTGATGTGAATGTACGTTTAATACAGTAGCGCGGTGCTGTGCGTACATTATCACTGTGACACACTTGAATGGAGACAAGATAGTGATCTGAGATAATTTCAGACAGTGGAATTGTGAATACATTTCTTATAATTAATCCGAAGAATATTACTAAATCTAAAGTGTGACCTGCTTTATGAGTGGGTCCTACTACACACTGATTTACGCCTACGGAGTCCAGTATGGACATAAATGCTGTTCTCAGAGGGTCTTCTGTATTCTCAAAATGGATGTTAAAATCTCTGGCAATTAACACTTTGTCTACAGAAACGACCAGGTCTGAGATGAAATCTGCAAATTCACTAAGAAATTCAGAATACGGCCCTGGAGGTCTGTAAATTATAATTAGTGGAATCGACTGAGCTGATTTAATATACTTAAATAGACTTATGTTACTATAGAGAATTTCAAATGAGTTAAATTTGTGTCCGTGTTTTTGTACGATAGACAGATTATCATTATGAATAACTGCGACGCCTCCTCCTCTACCAGTTAACCAAGGCTGGTGTATGTAGCTGTATCCAGGAGGACTAGCTTCATTTAGAGCTACATACTCATCCTGTTTAACCCATGTTTCAGTTAAGCAGAGTATATCAAATGCCTGATCTGTGATAATTTCATTAACAATAACTGCTTTTGATGCGAGAGATCTAATATTTAACAATCCTAGCTTCAGATCAGAGGTGCCGGCTGCGCATTCAGTATGATCTGAGTTTGTGGTCTTTATGTTTATTAAATTATTGAAACAGACTTTCTGAGTCTTTCTACATTTTTGCTTAGATCGGGGAACAGACACAATCTCAATATGGTGAACCCTGAGTGACGACTCCATGCAGCTAGCAGACGGTTGGTTTAGCCTGTCTGTCTGCTCCCTGGCCTGGGCTCCGGATTGTCACCGATTAACTAGACCTCTACTGAGACTATGAGCTATACTACAGGAAATGAGAGCAGCACCTTCCCGAGTGGGATGGACACCTTCCCGCCCTAACAGGCCAGCTTTGCCCTCAAAGGTCTTCCAATTATCTATGAAGCCCACATTATTTTTGGAGCACCACCTGGACATCCAGCGGTTCAGCGACCATAACCTGCTGTAAGCTATGTCACCACGTCTCATTGGGATGGGACCAGAGCATATTACTTCATCGGACATCGCCTTCGCTAATTCAAACACCTCTGTAAAGTTACTCTTACTAACCTCTGACTGACGAAGGCGTATATCGTTAGCTCCAGCATGTACCACTATCTTAGAGAACCTGTGCTGTCCTAGAGCTCTAAGATTACCTGCTATGTCCGGTGCTCTGGCTCCCGGGATACACCTAACCACTGCCGCTGGCGCCCCTAAAGGTCTAGCTAATGTCACGTGCCTCAGTATAGAGTATCCTATAACCAGAGCTCTTTCAGGTTTCTCAGCGGGTGCAGCACTGAGGAGAGCAAACCTGTTGGACACGTGAGGCGCAGAGGTGTGCTCCGGTGGGCTAGCCTTAGCGTTAGCTTTGGCTGAACGAGTATGCCGCCGAGTCGTCACCCACTCGCCCCACTGTGAGGGCTCTAATGCCGGAGTCGGGGGCTGTTTATCTCCGCCTGTGGCACCCAGACTGTCCGCTACAGGAATAACGCTGCTCTCACATTCTCTAACCCTCTGGGTGGAGAGATCCAAGTCTGGATGCGCTCCTGTAATGCTGATATCTTATCCGTCAGAGTGCTCACTAACACACACCTATCACAAATAAAATTATCACTAATGACGGAGGAAGAATGTCTAAACATCCTGCACTCCACACACTGAACGAGCTGAATGGTAGACATGATAACGTACCTCTGTGTCGGAGTTTTAGTTGTTTGGAGATGAATTCCGTTTGTTGTTCTTAGACGAGGAAACTCGCGCGTTCTCCAAAAATTGCAGAAAAAATGCGAAGCCGAATAGTATGGTGATGTAAAAGGTAGTTGCTATTAATGTCTGAAACAATGTAATGAAACAAGGGTGACAACATGACAACATAATACGTTTCAACACTCTGCGGTAATGAGTCGAGGTAGTCGAATGAGAAACAGTAATTATTTCCTCGTAGATAGCAGCAAAGATAGAAAAGAGTTTATTGTTCAAGTAACAAATACAGTGGCTTGCAAAAGTATTCGGCCCTCTTGAACTTTACCACATTTTGTCACATTACAGCCACAAACATGAATCAATTTTATTGGAATTCCACGTGAAAGACCAATACAAAGTGGTGTACACGTGAGAAGTGGAACGAAAAGTGTTCCAAGATGGCGCCGGTGAGGTTGGCTGCCGTCACGACTGCTCCGACCACCTTTTCCTTGTTTTTGTTTTTTAAGTTAGTTTTCTTTGTTTTAAAATCGGCAAAATCATCACCATTGAGTACATTAGGTATGATAGAGACATTCTTGTTTCTATTGGTATACGATGTACTCACAATTCGACGGTTTTAACTCCGGATCTGAGCTGGCCGAGTGAGATCCTGAGGGAGAACAATGGACGCGACGCGAAGCGGAGGCCTCGAGGGAAACGAGCTGGCGTCAGGAATAGGCTCAGAGCCCGTGCACACCGCACACCTCTGCCTAGCATCCTGCTCGCCAACGTCCAGTCACTGGAGAACAAACTCGATGACCTCAGGGCCAGGATAAAGTTCCAGAGAGACTTTTTCGGGACTGCAATCTCCTCTGCTTCACCGAGACATGGCTGAACCCAGTGGTGCCAGACCACGCCATACAACCAGCCGAGTTCTTCTCGGTTCACCGCATAGACAGGACGCGGGACTCGGGGAAGTCAAGGGGAGGCGGTGTGTGCTTAATGGTAAACAGCAGCTGCTGCAACAGCGCGAGCGTTGTTCCTCTTACACGCTCCTGCACACCAAACCTGGAACTACTGTCCATCATGTGTCGTCCTTTTTATCTACCCCGGGAGTTCACACCACCGGGAGTTTATATACCACCACAAGCAGACACTGAAACTGCCTTATGCGTGCTGCATGAGGCACTCACACAGCACCAGACACAACACCGGGACGCTGCGCTCATTGTGGCGGGGGATTTTAAGAGTGCCAACGTCAAACGCGCAGCACCGAACTTTTATCAGCACATCACCTGCCCCACCAGGGGCGAAAGGACACTGGATCATTGTTATACTACGGTCAAAGACGGTTACAAGGCACAATCTCGTCCAGCGTTTGGTAAATCCGACCACGCCGCCATCTTCCTCATGCCAAAATATAAACAAAGGCTGAAACAGGAACTTCCGGCTCAGAGGGAGGTCGCGCGCTGGACGGACCAATCGGTGGCCGCGTTACAGGACACACTCGATGACGCAGACTGGGACATGTTCAGAAACAGCTCCGATGATGACGTCAGCGTGTTTACGGAAGCGGTTGTGGGATTTATTGGGAAGCTAGTAGACGATACGGTGGAGAAAAAGACTATCAGAACGTTTCCCAACCAGAAGCCGTGGGTGGATAAAACCATCCGCGACGCTCTGAGATCTCGCACCGTTGCCTACAACACGGGACTTGCGTCGGGGGACATGGAACTGTACAAGGCTGCGTCATACAACGTCCGGAAGGCGGTGAAAGAGGTGAAGCAGCGCTACAGGAGAAAACTAGAGTCACAGCTTCAACAGAGTGACTCTAGGAGCCTGTGGCAGGGATTAAGGACAATTACGGACTATAAAGCACCAACATCCGGTATGATGAACGCGGACGCGACTCTGGCAGACGAGCTCAACACATTCTATGCTCGCTTCGAGGCTGCAGCTAAAGACGCTAGCGATGCTAATGCGATTGTGTAAAGCTGTTTTGAGACAATGTCAATTGTTAAAAGCGCTATACAAATAAAACTGAATTGAATTGAATTAATGCTAACGGCGCTAACGGCTGCAGACAGGAAGACACTGCCAGCACAGGAAACGCGCTCATCATCTCCGAGCACGATGTGAGGAGAGCCTTCAAGAGAGTGAACACCAGGAAAGCAGCAGGACCAGACGGCATCTCAGGCCGTATCCTCAGAGCCTGCGCAGACCAGTGTTCACTGAGATATTCAACATCTCTTTATCTCAGTCAGTGATCCCCACATGCTTCAAAGAGTCCATCATTGTTCCTGTTCCAAAGAAACCTCATCCTGCTTCCCTCAATGACTATCGCCCTGTAGCCCTCACCTCAGTAGTGATGAAGTGCTTTGAACGCCTGGTCAGAGACTTCATCATCTCTTCACTACCGGACACACTCGACCCACTACAGTTCGCTTATCGTTTGAACCGTTCCACAGACGATGCAATCTCAAATCTCCTCCACACATCTGTCACCCACCTGGACACTAAGAGGGGAAATTATGTGAAAATGCTCTTCATCGACTACAGCTCTGCATTTAATACCATAATTCCCTCCACACTCACCACCAAGCTGGAGCACCTGGAACTCAGCTCACCCATGTGTCAGTGGATCTCCAACTTCCTAACTGGCAGACCACAGGCATTAAAGATGGGCGGTCATGTCTCAGCCTCCCTCACACTCAGCACTGGAGCCCCCCCAGGGTTGTGTTCTGAGCCCCCTGCTGTACTCTTTATACACCTACGACTGCGTGGCCACTACCAACTCCACCGCCGTCATCAAGTTTGCTGACGACACTGTCGTGGTGGGCCTGATCACGAACAACGATGAGTCGGCCTACCTGGAGGAGATTGGGAATCTGGAGAACTGGTGCCAGAGGAACAATCGCCTCCTGAACGTCAGTAAGACAAAGGAGCTGATAGTGGACTTTTGTACAAAGCAGGACAGGAACTACCAGACCCCCGTCATCAACAGGAGCCCAGTGGAGAGAGTGGACAGCTTCAGATACACATCACGCAGGACCTGTCATGGTCCTGTCACATCAACACCGTGGTGAGAAAGGCCCGGCAGCATCTGTACCACCTCAGACGTTTGAGAGACTTCAGACTGCCCTCCAAGGTGCTCAGGAATTTCTACTCCTGCACCATAGAGAGCATCCTGACGGGAAACATCACGACCTGGTTTGGAAACAGCACCATGCAGGACAGACGAGCTCTTCAGAGGGTGGTGCGTTCAGCTGAGCGCATCATCCGCACCAAGCTCCCTGACCTGCACTCAATCTACACCAAGCGGTCCTGGACCAAGGCCAGGAAGATCGTGAAGGACCTCAGCCATCCCAACAATGGACTGTTCTCTCTGTTGCAGTCAGGAAAGCGCTTCCGTTCCCTGAAGGCCAACACAGAGAGCCTGAGGAGGAGCTTCTTCCCGCAGTCAATAAGGTCTCTCAACCATACCACATTCACACCACAAACACAGAACTAATACAACCTGTTAACGTCAACGGACACTATGGACACTTTCATGCACATCTACACCAGTGGTTCTCAAACTTTTTCTGTCATTCCCCACTTAAGGGGATGAGCGAATTTTCAAGCCCCACTTGTCAACAAAATAATAACGAAATCGGCCAAGTTTACTGTTTATTGAAATATCAATTCCTAAACCAATACGAACAAACACCACCAAGTTAAAAAAAGATAAAATACACGTGCAATTGTTACAAGGCTTACGTTGTCACTTATCTTTGCATAATTGACCCCATGTTTATTAGCTGCTCAGCAATCGTTTATAGTTTTTTTGCACTGGCCAATTCTGTATGCAACTTTGAATGAAGCCATTTGTGCTTTGCTGTCCACTGATTCAGATTTTATCATGCGATTCTCCTGCTGTCTGTATTCTGCCAGCTTTCTTTCAAAGACGTCCAGTGGTTTATTAACGTGACTGGAGTGTGTTGTCTCTAAGTGTCTTCCTAATTTGTTGGGTCTCATGCGGTCTGCTGCCAGCAGTTTAAGACACAAAACACACACGGGCCTCTCTTCTGCCCCCACCATCCCCACCATGAATCCAAGCTCAAGATAGGCTTCATTAGGGGTGGGCGATATAACCAAAATCTTCTAACACAGGAGAAACAATTTTCTAACTCAATAACGATATATATCACAATATAGCAATTTGTATCTGAAAATGCATAAATAAAAATGAAAACACAAAGAAATTGTTTTACATAATTTTTTTTAAACGTAATTTTATTTAAACTGTGAATTGCTGGGGTTTGCCGCATTTTTTTTACTTTGGCCATATTCATTTGGATGCTTGTATTTCAGATGATAGAAAAGGTTTGAAGTGTTTCCACCACTTGTTAAAACAGTGCACTTGTGTACCTTACAAATCATGTTCATCTCCTTCGTATCACTTTTCTTATACCCAAACCAATTCCACAACACAGACGATGCACTTTTTTTCTTTACAATCTCCTCGTTGTTGGTTTTGTCACATGTAAGGAAACTCACTGCTGCTGCACCGTCTTCTTCCATTGTCGAAGAGTATGTGAAGCCAAACACAGCAAAAGTGGGACGAAACCGTGGCACCCGATTGAACCAAATATCTACGCAAATACAGCGCAGCGCGACTATCTGGATAGCGCAGTGATGATCTGGTTTATTTGCGCAGCCCAGTGGATCACGCAGTGCCGCTCGAATCACAAACCTGCGCGACCCCCTGTGTTTTATTTAAAAACAATTTATTTAAAATGTCAGGACTGTTTAATATTGTTTCCGCCTTGTCATGCCTGGATTGTACGTGCGCATCCCAGCGGGTTAAATGTATTTTGATGGTCGGCGCGGTTTATTTCTGTCAGAGTCACGCAGCGCTGCCCAGTGGCTCGCGCAGGTTTGTGATTCGAGCAGCGCAGCTCAAGTTTGTCCGACGATAAACCATTATTGTTCCACTATGGTTCCACTTTTTCTCCCGGCCCCCAACTGATGTTATTTTAAATTTACTTGTATTAATGATCCATTTATTTGTGTGTGATTGTTTAGTTTTGAGCGTACGCTCTTCATTATCAGTAAAGAAAAGCATGAATTAGAATAGGTAATTTCCTGTTATTTTCCACTAATTTCCTCCCGTTCATTGCGCCCCATCTGTCATGTCTGTATTCCCCACTAGTGGGGCGCGCCCCACACTTTGAGAACCACTGATCTACACTGACATTGGAACTCATATTTATGTTTACATTCTGGACCCTTACACAAAGTCACTTTAATAAGGCACCTTAACACATGTTTCTATGCAAATTACTTGCACACCATACATCCTCCACCAAATTTCAATTTAAAAAGAAAATCTCTATTGTACAGTATATCTCTATTTTTATTTCTCCACCAAATTTCAATTTAAAAAAGAAAATCTCTATTGTACAGTAGATGTCTATTTTTATTTCTATTTTATGTACAGTATACTTTTATTTTTATTTCTATTTTTATTCTAGTTAAGTTAAAATTTTCCTATTGTATTTCTTTATTCATATTTACTCCTTACTGTAAGATTTAATTCTCTTTTTAAGGTCACTGGCGGTCGTGTAAGCATTTCACTGCATATCATACTGTGTATGACTGTGTATGTGACAAATAAAAATTTTATTTTAATTTGAAAATCATACATGATTCCAAACATTTTTTACAAATAAATAACTGCAAAGTGCGGTGTGCGTAATTATTCAGCCCCCTTTGGTCTGAGTGCAGTCAGTTGCCCATAGACATTGCCTGATGAGTGCTAATGACTAAATAGAGTGCACCTGTGTGTAATCTAATGTCAGTACAAATACAGCTGCTCTGTGACGGCCTCTGAGGTTGTCTAAGAGAATATTGAGAGCAACTACACCATGAAGTCCAAAGAACACACCAGACAGGTCAGGGATAAAGTTATTGAGAAATTTAAAGCAGGCTTAGGATACAAAAAGATTTCCAAAGCCTTGGACATCCCACGGAGCCACTGTTCAAGCCATCATTCAGAAATGGAAGGAGTATGGCACAACTGTAAACCTACCAAGACAAGGCCGTCCACCTAAACTCACAGGCCGAACAAGGAGAGCGCTGATCAGAAATGCAGCCAAGAGGCCCATGGTGACTCTGGACGAGCTGCAGAGATCTACAGCTCAGGTGGGGGAATCTGTCCATAGGACAACTATTAGTCGTGCACTGCTGGTCAGAGTTAATGCAAGATGGATGGAGCCAAATACAGGGCAATCTTGGAAGAAAACCTCTTGGAGTCTGCAAAAGACCTGAGACTGGGGCGGAGGTTCACCTTCCAGCAGGACAACAACCTTAAAAATAAAACCAGGGCAACAATGGAATGGTTTAAAACAAAACATATCCATGTGCTAGAATGGCCAAGTCAAAGTCCAGATCTAAATCCAATCGAGAATCTGTGGCAAGATCTGAAAACTGCTGGTCACAAACGCTGTCCATCTAATCTGACTGAGCTGGAGCTGTTTTGCAAAGAAGAATGGGCGAGGATTTCAGTCTCTAGATGTGTAAAGCTGGTAGAGACATACCCTAAAAGACTGGCAGCTGTAATTGCAGCAAAAGGTGGTTCTACAAAGTATTGATTCAGGGGGCTGAATAATTACGCACACCCCACTTTTCAGTTAATTATTTGTAAAAAAAAAATGTTTGGAATCATGTATGATTTTCGTTCCACTTCTCACGTGTACACCACTTTGTATTGGTCTTTCACGTGGAATTCCAATAAAATTGATTCATGTTTGTTGCTGTAATGTGACAAAATGTGGAAAAGTTCAAGGCCGAATACTTTTGCAAGCCACTGTAAAAGAGCAATTTCAGGTTGGTATGTGCAATTGTTAGATGGTAGTTAAATAGTGTGATTGTGTGTGTGTTTATCAGTTCAGTCCCAGTGTTATTGAGGTGAACAGAGTTTATCTGACTGATTGTGTGTGTGTGTGTGTGTGTGTGTGTGGGTGTGGGTGTGTGTGTGTGTTTATCAGTCCAGTCCCTTTTGGTTAAAGAGATGGATGGCTTTTGGAAAGAAGCTGTTGCATAGTCGTGATGCGTGTGCCCGAATGCTTTGGTACGTTTTGCATGGCAGGAGGGTGAAAAGTGTGTGAGGGGTGTGTCTGATCAGCCACAATCCTGGTGGTTTTGCGGATGCCGCGTGTGGTATAGATGGCTTCGAAAGAGGGAAGAGAGACTGTCGTCAATTTCCGCTGTAGGGTCTTTCAGTCCGAGATGGCAGAATTCCCAAACCAGACAGTG
This sequence comes from Channallabes apus, assembly GCA_030522415.1. Taxonomy (NCBI): domain Eukaryota; kingdom Metazoa; phylum Chordata; class Actinopteri; order Siluriformes; family Clariidae; genus Channallabes; species Channallabes apus. Next base: position 46,114,474 of record CM060111.1, read on the forward strand.
ATGCTGCAGCTCAGTATGCTCTCGATGGTCCCTCTAGAAGGTGGTCAGGAGTAGTCGCTCCTTGTCCTCCTGAAGTCGACAAACATCTCTTTTGTCTTATCAACGTTCAGAGACAGGTTGTTGTCTTTACACTAGTCTGTTAGCCTTTGCACTTCTGTCAGGAAGTCCAGGATCCAGTTACAGAGGGAGGTGTTCAGGCCCAACAGGCTCAGCTTTCCAATCAGGTATGGGAGGATGATAGATTTCTGTTCAGCATTCAACACTATTTCCAGCATTCAAGCATAGGTGTCCTTATTGTCCAAGTGTGTGAGGGCCGGATGGAGTGGCCGATCTTCAACATCTCTCTGGAGATTCGTCGTCCATTGAATGGTTTGGACGTTGCACAAACTGCAATGGGTCCAGTGATTGGGGCAGCATGGTCTTGATGTGTCTCATGACGAGATACGCGAAGCACTTTATGATGATGGCTGTGAGTGCAACAGTACAGTAGTCATTAAGACACGACACTGAAGACTTCTTCGGCATGGGAACTTGAAGCACTTGGGAACGATGGCGCTGCTCAGAGAGATGTTGAAGATTTCAGTGAGAACATCTGCCAGCTGTTCAGCACATTCTCTGAGCACTCTGCCTGGGATGTTGTCCGGTCCAGCAGCTTTACGTGGGTTGACTCTGTGTAGAGTTTTCCTCACATCAGCCGTGTTTCCTTCCTCGCCGTCACGTCATTCTGCACGTCGTACCGAGCGTAGAAGCTGTTCAGCGCACCTGGGAGAAGCCATCACTGTCACAGGCAGGTGATGATGTCCTGTGGTTACTAATGGCTTGTATGCCCTGTCACATGCGCCATGTGTCACCTCTGTCCCTGAAGTGGTTTTGGATTCTCTGGGCATGTATGCGCTTCGCCTCTCTAATGGCCCGGGAAAGGTTGTCCCTTGCTGTTCTCAGGGCCACCTTGTCCCCCGCTCTGAAGGCAGAGTCTCGGGTCTTCAGAAATGCACTCACCTCCGCAGTAATCCACAGTTTCTGGTTGGGTCGTGAGATGATGTTCTTGGAGACAGTGACGTAATCGGTGCAATTGTTGATGTAGCTGGTCACTGATGATGTGTACTAAGTTGGAGCCTCCCTGAACATGTCCCATTCAGTGTTCTTAAAACAGTCCTGAAGAGCAGAGATGGCTCCTGCTGGCCAGGTTTTCAGCTACTTCGAACACCTGATGAGTGGTCTGTATGCTGGAATTAGCATAACAGAGATGTGGTCTGAGTAGCTGAGGGGGGGTGGGGTGAGCGGCTCTGCCTGATCTGCTAGCCCATCTAGCTGAATGGCGCCATCTGGAACTCTGTTGCAGAGCCACGTCTCCGTGAAAACAAAGACACATCAGTCTCTAAACTCACGCTGTGTAGACTGCTGGAGTCATGTGTGTGTAACAAACATCAGTCTGGGTCTCATGACTAGTTAGCTCAACTTTAACTAAACTTTGATTAATCTATCACAAAATGACTAGAATATCTGACAGTATATAATTAGTGAACAGTAATTATATAACTATTGTATAATTATTATCACTGTAAATATAATTAGTGCAACACACTGCAGGTGCACTGAACGGGCTGCTGCCCTCCGCCATCAGGATGAAGCACATTCTCCTGCTCGTGTGTTCTAGTCTTCTAGCTAGACGTCATTCGAAGACGTCCACTTTCCTGGATCACATGACTGACGGATGGATTCTGTTCTGGCTCGATTTCATTTCCGTCATTGAATTTATTTCTTGATATTCCAAGTTTGAAATTTTCTATCTGAATTTCAGAATACTAAATTAAATGTAGATTAAAATTAACACATCTTGAAATGGACTGTTGGGAATTTCCTGAAATTTAGAGCACAAATTCAAAGATATTGCATTTTAATAAATACATTTCAAAATTAACAATTCAACAGTGATTTCAATATATGTTTTTCATATAAGGCTGATATAATTCAAATTATGATGCTATTTGCTTCCCTACAAACTTGTCGCTCATCATCATCATCACAGAAGAATTCAGCCATCAGAGTAGATGCCTTGTTCTTGGTGTTTAGGTGAAGTAAATGTACTCGGTAGCATAAAGGTGTGGTTGGTTTAGATGGAGTCAGTAAGTTCACTGTGTAGTTCACACAGTGAACCCAGATTATCTCCTGAAGAGGTATTATGGAAGCAGTGCAGGAACAGTGCACTACTATAGTAGTGATTGCAGCATCATCACCAAATATTTCTTGGCTAGGTTCGCTAGCGGCACCCCGCAATGGAGATCCTCCATACTTGTTTTTTTTATGGGCGTGTTCACCCGTTTTTTGTATGCCATAACCATCGTATCCTCACACTCAGCTTGTGATATTTCATATAAGGCTCATACGCCGGGGAAAAATTTAGCTCAAAAGGCCCAAACTGCTAAAATCAGCCGTATTAACAGTAGCTGTAAATGAACAGATTTACTTTCAGCTACACATAAGTGATGCCACAGAGCGTGAGACAGAGTCTAATAACACGACGCCCAGTGCAGAGAGGAAAATATTACACAACAGCAATGTTACATCACAGAAATGTAATGTAACGATACATTATAACCTTATTAAATCTTTAAGATCACATCAGTGACACTTCACTAGAAAATGCTGTTAGAGCAAAAAACCCTGGCCCTTAGTATTATCAATATATACTGTATACTATACTGCTCGCTCATCTAGGACAATCTGACCATTTTAATTTATACTGTAAATATTTTCTTACGCATTAACCTAATTTTCTTTTAGGTTCTGTTTTGTGACAAAGACTACTGTTATAAGCTATATTTAAATAATATTGTCTTATTTACTTAAAGAAGACACACCCACTGAGTCTCAAAACTATATGGGCCCCAAATAAACCAGAGTAAAAGGGCAGGTCCCAAACCACACACTACCCATCCATTCATCTAGGAACCTCTGTAGTCCATCTAGGCACCATGGAGGCCAATGGGAATTACCATTGTATTCATTCCCACCAGCTCCAGTCAACATTCACACACTACGGGCAATTTACGAATTCCACTTATCTTAATCTGCATGTCTTTGGGAAGAAACAGGAGTACCTGGAGAAAACCCACCAAGCACAGGGAGAACATGCAAACTACATACACACAGACCCCGAGGCGGGAACCAAACCTGGACATCATAATCAACATAAAAAAAACACAGCCATCAGAGTAGTTGCTTTATTCTTTATTCTTTCTGTGCAAGTGGTGTTTAAGGGATGTAAGCAGAGTGCTTATCATGTTTAGGTATTGGAGAAGAAGTCAGGGTGATGGTGGACATGGAGTCAATGTGTTGTTTATTTTATGGAGGAGATGGAGTGCATGTGGTAGGATTGTGGTGTTTAGTTGATGGAGTGGAGTGAGTTTGGTGTTTACTTGGTAGAGACAGAGTCAGCAAGGTGTTTAGTTGATGAAGATTGAGTCGGTGTGTTGTCTTCAGATACGTCTCTTATACCTTGCATGCTTTTTTCGGAAGGTTTATGTAGTTGTCGTTGTAGGAGTTTTGATACCGAGCGAAGCAGTTTGCAGCGACACGGTCACACTCACACACTGCAGCCTGGCATTTATCATTGAAGGCTTTAGACAAACACACACACACACACACACACACACACACACACACACACACACACACACACACACACACACACAATTTGTGTTCAAAAACTGAACAGACTACCAAGAGAAATGTGCTGTATGTGTTTATAAGAGGTGTTTACCTGAACAGGTGATAGTTTTAGCAGAGCAGCTGAAGAAGTACCCTTTGATAAATGTCTGATATGCATAAGGAGAACATTCTGGAAGTTTCCTAGCATTTTCATAGCACTTATCATGCACTGCACAGCACCTAAACAAAAACAACACAACTCACTTAGCCAGTTAGTATTGTAGTATAACATTCCCATGGAAATACAATTTGTCATTATGTTCATCTTCAGCATTAGGTAGCTAGCTGTGTTCGTGCTTGAACTATTTCTACCTCATTAACGTCTAATAATTTGCATATTGATTTCTGATTGGTTCGAGACTGTTGGACCTGTTTAATGACAACACAAATTGAGAATCAGCATCAGGCATGTGAGAGGAGGTGTAAATCGGCAGAAAGTCGCTGCTGCTAGCAATGAATGAAATTCTGACCGTTATATTGGTTGTCATGGTAACAATGAAGATGTACTGATGATTGATAGAGTACTTACTGATCGATTTGGTCTTTAGGAGAGCCAGATTCAGAAACCCCACAATAACAGCCGTAGTTGTTGTAAATGAACGGATTCACTTTGGGCTGCGTGCAGGTGATTAGTTGACTAAACTGCCATTGAATGCGAGGCACGGTCTGACCACACACCACACACACTGCAGAAAGGAAAATATCACACAACATCAACGTAACATCACAGTTACACCAATGTTACAAAATAACATGAGGTAACCTCTATACCTACCATCACATTAATACAACATCATGTTAATGTAACATCACATCACATCATTTAATAGCTGCTTTGCACAGAAACTGCTTCCAATAATTTGAATGTTTTTAATTAACAAACGGCATATTAGACTTTTTATTCTTCTGTAGTTACACTTAGTTGACTTCACAGACTCACCTGCGGTCAGCAGCAGAATCCAGGACAGATGCATGGTTCAGGATGAGTGAGAGAATCTCTGCTACTGGAAATCATTAAAAAGAGTGAGGGATGAGGAGGAGAAGGAGGAGGCGTGAGAAAAGGGCAGATGAAGTGACAGAAAATGCTGATGCTGCAGAAAAAAACTAAACTCGCCCAATTGTAACAAACTCGCTACTATTATTGAAACAGTAACTTGCCGTTAGCAGAAATCAGGGTAGGATAAGGACCACCAGAGATATCAATGATATATATTCAAAAGTGTATTTACATTTGATGAAGTGCTGTACAAATTACCACTCATACCACATTCATACAGTCCGTGTTCACACTCATACAGGGCTCTTTCTCTCTCAACCCAAGTCCATAGGCAAAATAATCAAAGCCAGACGCCGTCCCGCTCCAAGTCTGACGTCCTTACTGTGAGTAACGTCCCTTTAAGGGTGACGCGGGTGTAGCTGATGATTCAGGCCTGCGTGCTACAGCCGCTAGCGTGGTTTCCCAGGGGGAACAGCAGAGACACGCCTCAACACCCAGGAGAACACACACCAAACAAACAGAACAAAAACAAAAAAACCTTCCTGCATAACCACAGCAGGAGGAATGCAATCAGTACACAGCAAGCACATATAATAGGACAAACAAACATCTTGAACCATAAGTACTCACATGCACATTGGACAAAACATATCCTGCATTCGGGTTTACATAAATAGCTTTTAGCTATTAGCATTCAGCTTTTAGCATTAGCATTTGTCTCAGGCTGTGGTATGGTTGCTGTTACATAGGCCCAGCCTCTCTTCTTTTATAGGAGTTTCATAATTAGCTCCCACAGCGCCCCCAACGGCTGGGAGACCGTAACCAGGCAACCGCCTGTTATACCCCCTCCCCCTCGGAAAAAGGCGTGACTGCGCCGTGAAAGGGCTTTATGTTGGCCACATGGACCGTAAATGGTCTGGGTGGACTAACCAGTTCTACCTGGTTGTTAACCTTGTTAAGACCCTTGAAGATTTTTGTCGGACCATTCCATTTCGGAGCCAACTTGGCCATATGCGAGTCCTCTGCCAAAGACTGAGGGAAAGCACGGACTCACACGAGGTCACCCACGCTGTATGTGACTGCCCTTCGTCTGGCGTTATAATATCTCCCTTGCCGTTCCTGGGCACGTGCTACGTATGTTGCTCCGAACGGCTTGGAATAGTTCTTCTTGGCGTTCCACTGTGGCATAGGCAGGATGATCAGGTGGGATGGTTCGATGCAGCATTCGCTCCAGTGGTCCCTTCAGCTTGCGTCCCAGTGCTATCTCCGCTGGGGTATAACCAGTGCTTTCCTGCCAGGCCGTGTTGATAGCAAATCGGAACTCGGGAAGCCATTGGTCCCACTGCTTGTGGTTTACTTTGACGAATGCTGCGATCATGAATTTTAATGTCTGGTTAGTTCGTTCAGTGATGTTGGTGTGGGGATGGTATGCGGTGGTGAGCTTCTGGGTGACCCCCAGTGCTGGCAGATGGTGTTGAGTAGCTGGGACGTGAACTGTGGACCTCTGTCCGAAACTAGGTAAGCTGGAGTGCCCCAGCGTGTAAAAATCTCCCTAGTTAAAATGTTGGCTATGTTGTGAGCCTTTGCTGTTCTTAAAGGAAACACCTCGACCCACTTGCTGCAGTAATCCATGACCACCAGCAGATTAAGTTGGGATGAACGTGGAAACGGACCCATAAGATCTACCCCCAACATAAAACCAGGTTCCACCACAGGTGTGCTTTGTAGTAAGCCTGACAGTTTACTAATACAGGGTTTGTATTTCTGACAGGTGATACAGTTCTTACAATACTCCCAGACCTCTCAACGTATCTCTGGCCAGTAGGCCACCTCCAGCAGCCTCCGTAGGGTCTTCATCCATCCCAGATGGCCACTAAGAGGGTTGTCGTGGGCGTACTGCAGATATTGGGGTCACAGAGATGTTGGGATGACCAGCTGGAAGAGACTACAGCCCCCCTTGCTTGGGGATCTGGCAGTATAGGAATTGGTTAATCACACAGTAATGAATTTTATTAACATCAGGTTCTAACCTTGCCTCATTCCGCAGTGTATGAAGAGCTGCGTCTGCCCTTTGGGCCCTCTCCAGCTCCCCCCAGTCACACGGCAGCCCCCACTGTAGATCATTGCCTCTGTGCACCGCCAGGTGGGCATCCGTGGTCTCTCCCTCCCAGCACCGTGACAAGGAATCAGGTATGGTGTTGCACTGCCCCTTACGGTACTGCACCACGAATTCAAATGCCTGCAGTCTGAGCACCCAGCGTGTGAGGCGTGAGGAGGGGTTCAGCTGATTGAAAACCCAGGTTAGGGCAGCATGATCAGTAATAATGGTGAATACTTTACCCTCCAGATACTGACGCCATTTTTCCACTGCCCATATCACAGCTAGCCACTCCTTCTCTGACACAGAATATTTGCTTTCAGCCCCATGGAGCAGCCGGGAGGCATAAGCAATCACATGTTCCCCATCCTCGTGGTCTTGGGTAAGCACCGAACCTAAGCCGATGTCACTGGCGTCCGTCTGCACCTTAAAGGGACGGTTAAAGTCTGGGGCTGTTAAAAGTGGCGTGCTCTGAAGAGCCATTCTCAGGCCCTTGGAGGCTGACTGGCATTCGGATGTCCATACCCACTTGACCCCTTTTTTCTTCAGGCCGTGCAACAGAGCAGCCCACTCTGAGAAGTGAGGGATGAACCGGTGGTACCAACCGGCTAGACCAATGAAGCGCTGTAGCTCCTTAAGGCTGCAGGGAACAGGGTAAGTTTGAATAGCTGCTACTTTGGCTTCATCGGTTTTAATGCCTTTGGCTGATATTGTGTGTCCCAAGAAGGAGAGAGATGTTTGGCATAGGTTACATTTTTTTAGGTTAAGAGTGAGGCCAGCCGGTTCAAGGAGCGAAAACACTTGTTGGAGATGAGTGAGGTGGGTACTGATGTCTCTGGAATAGACCACGATGTCATCTATGTAGACGAAACAGTATTTCCCTATGGCTTCTGCCAACACAGTTCATTAGCCTCTGAAAAGTAGCCCCTGCGTTTTTCAGACCAAATGGGAGGCGAATAAATTCATACTGATTATTTTTGGTGATGAAAGCTGTTTTAGGGATGCTATCCGGGTGCATTTCCACCTGCCAATACCCACTACGTAGGTCCAGTGAGCTTAACACAGTTGCTCCATAGAGTGCCTCTAAGATCTCATGGACCTGGGGCATAGGGAAACCATCTAGTGGAGTTTTGCTGTTCAGGGCCCTAAAGTCCACACAGAAACGGGTCCCATCATCCTTTTTCCCTACCAGCACCACAGGGGCGGCCCATGGCGAGGTAGACGGCCTAATGATCCCTGCTGCTTGTTAACGGGAATGGGGTATGCTTTCTTCCTAGCGCGTCTCTCATCGGTGGTGTAAATATGATGGGATATAACCATGGTGTGGCCAATCCTGTCAGTGCATACGGTCGGCCACTCGAATAACAGCTCCTGTAACTGGTGTCTGTGGTGTTCTGACAAGGTGGCATTGCTTACCAGGTCGGAGATTATCGATTTGGTGGAATCTGACACTTGAGGTACCGGGTTCGCCACATAAAGGGAAACTTGACCATGTGTAGAGGTACAAAGTGGAAAATTATCTCCTTCTCGGCCCTGGAGGGTATAGGAGCGCTGACTAAAGTTGATCTGTACCCCAGCCTCTATTAAGAAATCCAGCCCTAGTATGCAGGCAAATGCAAGATCACTGTTTCATAATAAAAAAAAAACTACTTCAGACTCTATTCCCTGCAAAGAACATTGGGCATGCACTTTACCCATCGCAACCTGCACCAAGCCATTGGCTAATGAGAAAGACTACCCTCTTGCTGACTGCCATTTTTCAGTCGGTTTCTTTATCCTCTTCCACAGGGCTTCGGTTATGAGGGATAAGGTGCTGCCTGTGTCGATCACTGCTCTACAAGGCACGTGGTTTAGGGTGAGGCATACCATAAGCAGAGAGGGTCTAGCCTGAGTGAGGCAGAGGCTGGAGGGGTTTTTCTTCTCCTTTATCTGTTTGGGAGTTAGAACAGAGTTCTGTTTTTGCCTGAACAGTTTGGCCGCATTAAAATCCCTCTCCACCACTCCACCGAAGTGTTCCAATTCGCACCAGCTCACTTATGGTGGTTACTGTACTTCGCAGCAGGCTGGCAACATGGGGATTGCAGTTCCGCAGCATGGCTTGCACCATCTCCCGCTCGGTCATCTCTGGTTTCCACCTTAGACACAGGGCTCGATATTGAAATGCGAAGTCCCTCACAATCTCCTCGGGATACTGGACCCGTTCCCTCAGACGCCTCTCAGCTTCGATGTCATGGTCCTCAGTGAGAAATGCCTTAAACAGAGCAGATTTGAATGACACCCAGCTTCTCACACTGTATTTTTCTGCCGTCCACCAGTCCTTTGCAGTGTGGAAGAGAACAGAGGGGAGTGTGGCAAGTATCTCACCATCAGAGAGTGGATGTAAGGCTAAATATTCTTCGCATTTCTCCACGAAGCTAATGGGGTCTTCCCCTTCAGTACCGCCGAACCTGGGAAAGTCTAACTTTATAGGGGCCTTGAAGGTAGAAGTGTGTGAGCAGCTATTGGGAAAGGGGGGATGAGGAGTGAACCCTGACAGAGGGAACGGCGTAGATGTAGCAGCCGGCTGTGCACTTATCATGGCTTTCAGTTGTGAGTCTCGCCTTTTCATGCATTCTACCATGGAATGGCCTACATCATTTAACTGCTCCTCACACTGCTTTTTCACCGTCTGACACAGTTGTTGCATATTTTTTTAGTTGAATATTTTCTAGTTTATGCTGGTGAGTTGACATGTCTGAGTTGTGATTACGTTGCAGTTCACCCACCTGATCCGACAGTTCCTCCATTCGCTGGGAGACTTTATCGTCCAGTGCCTGCAGAGTGATCTCCAGCTGGTTAAGGCGGGTTGCCAGCACCAAAGAGATGAGACTTTGGTCGTCTTCGGTGTCGATGGGAGGAGGGGGAGGCAACTGGTCGTCGGGGAGTGGTTGCTCTACCCCGTCATCTCCGTGCGGATCCTCATCGTCCGCCCCAGAACCTCCTTCATCCTCGGTGTCTAGGTAAAGACGGCTAAGAGTATTAATCAGCTCCTGGACGGGTTCACGACTTGTCACGAAAGGGCCTGCAGTGGAATCATGAGCTACCGACCCTTCCTCAGCTCGTGCATCGGACTCGGCCATTGCTTGCCCCAATCTACCCGTCCAATAAACAGTATGATTAACTAAACCCCGAGTGATGCTTTGCAAAGTAGAATGGTATAAGAGAAGGCTGGCTAGGTAACAGCTAACAGCAATGATAACATAGAATGTAGATACACACAAAATGTATATATAGCTCTGATGGCCCCATGTTGGGCGCCACTGTAACAAACTCGCTACTATTATTGAAACAGTAACTTGCCGTTAGCAGAAATCAGGGTAGGATAAGGACCACCAGAGATATCAATGATATATATTAAAAAGTGTATTTACATTTGATGAAGTGCTGTACAAATTACCACTCACTCGCCAGCCACTCATACCACATTCATACAGTCCGTGTTCGCACTCATACAGGGCTCTTTCTCTCTCAACCCAAGTCCATAGGCAAAATAATCAAAGCCAGACGCCGTCCCGCTCCAAGTCCAACGTCCCTCTAAGGGTGATGCGGGTATAGCCGATGATTCAGGCCTTCGTGCAACAGCCGCTAGCGTGGTTTCCCAGGGGGAACAGCAGAGACACGCCTCAACACCCAGGAGAACACACACCAAACATGAACAGAACAAAAACAACAAAAAACCCTCCTGCATAACCACAGCAGGAGGAATGCAATCAGTACACAGCAAGCACATATAATAGGACAAAAATGCCTCGGCGGGCTTCACACAAACAAACATCTTGAACCATAAGTACTCACATGCACTTGGGACAAAACATATCCCGCATTTGGGTTTACATAACAAATAGCTTTTAACTATTAGCATTCAGCTTTTAGCATTAGCATTTGTCTCAGGCTGTGGTATGGTTGCTGTTACCTAGGCCCAGCCTCTCTTCTTCTTTTATAGGAGTTTCATAATTAGCTCCCACAGCGCCCCCAACGGCCGGGAGACCGTAACCAGGCAACTGCCTGTTATACAATGACTGTGCAATGATTACCCTCAGTATATATATATCATTTCATTTTTCATTCTTTTTATAAAAATAATCACTCAATAGAGGTTGTAAAATAACTTTATTTTATAACCTAATTTGTTTTTATTCTGTACAGCTGGTTTGTGACAATGACCACTGTTAAAAGCACTATATAGATCCAACAGAATTTAAGTGAATTTTAAGACTTCAGTCCTGTAATAATCTCTATATGTCATTTTCTCAGATGATAATCCATACTTTTTAGTGCCTGCTTTTCAAATATGATCCAGTCTGATGTTAACTTTTAAAAACCCTCCTGGAGCACATCTAGGTCATGCTGCTGGAGAGAAAAGTTCTCCAGAGGAACAATGTGAGGAGTTGGTGCTAGGCTTTGTCAAGTGTGACTGAAGTTTCTTAAGACACTGTTTAGACATGACACAATTTAAATTCAGCTTCCAAAGTTCATGTTCATGTCACCAAATGTGAAACATGTATCACACTAGGAACCAAGACATCAAGGTCAGTTCCATTAAATTGAAACAAATGTAACTGCGCTCTTTTTACCACTCGTTATGCAAAATTTTGATACATCCAAAGTTGAATTTGCTTTATTCATATATTACAAGTTCAAAACTGGCCTATTAAATAGCACAATTCTCTTCAATAGCACAGATAATTTCCACATTGACTAATACATAAATCAAAGGATGTCTTTGTTAACATTAGTTAGCTTAGTTAACTTTTTTCATTAACTAACATTAACAAAGATTAATAAATACTATAACAAATGGATTGTTCATTGTCAAATGACATTTTGTGATTATTATCTACAACACAGAGAAAATGGAAAAACAAGATGGAATCCACAATGGACCTGTTTGTGCTGTACAGATGGATGACACAGAACTTCAGCTCAAAATGCAGGCTGCCCAGTATACCCATGAGTTACATATGATGAGCATGTTCACCCAGTTCCTCGCCAGCAGACCTCCTGTCTTAAGGTCATTCCCAGATCAAGCCTACCCTCCTTATCACCCAGATCAAACATGTGCAACAGTACCACCTCATCAAAGTGAATCTTCCAGCTGTATGAAGGTCATGCTTCTACTCAGAGACACATCCCTTCGTCTCACCATGATGTCCAACCTTCGACCTCTTACCAGGGCCACACACATTCTCAGCCAATCGTTTCTGCTCAGTCAAGGCCGGGCAGCCCTCAACAGTGTTCGGCCTCAGCACCCAGCCATACCCCCACAATTGATAGTGATTAGAAATAATAATATCGCAGAAATCTATATCCTGAACTCTCAGTGGTTGAGTGTCTCCCACTAGGTCACCGTATCACCTGTTGCTTCAGGAGGGAAAGCTGCAGGAAGGTCCTCACCATATGTTTCATTGTGCTTCCCACATATATTATGCAGAGTGCAACATGTAACATGTCACAGTGGGGACCAAAGCTATGTCAACATCAAGTCGTTTGGCTAGACATCTCCATCTACCTTTTAATCAACAAAATGCACATTCCACAGCCGTTGTAGCCCTGCTTAGCTTCTGGTTGAAGTAGCACTGGTCTTCAGTTAGGTTTCCTGTATTAGGGTAACCCTTCATGAGCCATGGTCGAAGTGGGTAGGCCGGATCTCCCAGCAGCATGGTGACCACTGGTGTACCTTAGATCTCCTCTGTGATCTGAGTGGAAACATCAGAAAATGTGTAAGTGCAGTCAATGTACAGATCAATAGTACAGATGATTAGTATTTAAAATGCAGGTTAATTTTTTTTTTGTATATTGCAGTACACTTTGCATCAATAAAAGTATGATATGGTATGCTTATCATATGAAGATCAAGATTCCAAATCCTAATAACAGAATTGTGAAGTGTCATATAAAAATCATACAAATATTGAATTATGTCTTACATGGTTAGAACATCAGAATTGATCAGTCTGTTACTGCACGTATGGAAAAGTAACACAAGTTGGGTAAAAGCACTCCTCTTTCTGCCTTGTTATAAATGTCTGAATTCCTGAGAACTCTGGAGTCATGAACACTTCCAGGCCATCCAACATTGATGTTTGTAAAACCTTTGAGATGAAAAAGTTGTATCACAAATACTATGGCAGTAAATTGGGTGAAATCTGATCAGTTACACGCATTCTTCCAAATCTCTTTTTTATGTTCAGTGAAACAAAGACATTTATACAGGTTTGAAGTCAGATGACAGGGTGATGTGTAATAATTTTTTCAATGCTGTCCTTACCAAAAGCTGTGGTCCACAACAGCTTGCAAAATAAAGTGTAAAGTATGGTCAGTGTGGTCCTCAGATGGAGCGATGACCTGGATGTGTCTCCCCTCGATAGCCCCAGTGTACTGAAGGACCCCCAGTGGGTTTTCAAACCTCTAATGATGTTCTGAAGCTCATCCAGCTATGGAAGCTGGATGTCCTCACACCACAGTTCATTTCGCACGGCTTAACAGAACTTGGTAGTCCGCACCTGTTGCAAGCCACCAGAGAGCAACCCCAACACGCTTCTGCAAAGGGATGGCCTGACGAACTGTTGTGTCATCGTAGAAGAGGAATGTCGACACAACATATCAAAGGTTGGCTTGCTCATCCTAATATTATTGACCCACTGCTCCTCGTTAAAGCCAGCCAGAATATGCTCACACCAGTCCTGAGATCTCTCTCCATCCAGACATTCCTCTGAAAGGTTAAGACCTGCACCTGAAACATTTGAGGAGAACAAGAATCTCAAAAAAGAAAATGCAGGAGAAGGTTCCGGAGTCTGCATCAACACCACATCACCAGTAAGATATGTACCAGCTCATGAGCTCAAGCCCATCTTTCAACCTTCAGACAGTTGCTAAATGGTGTTTAGGTAAGTTCAAGTTCAATTTATTTGTATAGCACATTTACAACAGCCGTCAGGCTGACCAAAGTGCTTCACATAAAACATACTCATAAAACACACAATAAAACACAAATAGCACACCTAGCGGAATTAAAATGCTAATGAAAACAAATAAGTTTTGAGCAAGGACTTAAAAGCGGATAGAGAAGGTGCCAGTCTGATCTCTAAAGGCAAAGTATTCCAGAGTTGAGGTCCTGCTACCTCAAACGCCCGTGCCCCTCTGGTGTTCTGGAAGGAGAATAAGGGTGAAGAAGATCGGAGAGGTAAACTGGTGCTAGGTTGCGTAATGATTTATACACAAACAGGAGGATTTTAAAATTAATTCTCTGAGAGACTGGCAGCCAGTGTAGATCTTTCAGAATCGGAGTGATGTGATCATGTTTACGACTTTTACGAAGGTAAATTTTAAATGTTTTTTTTTCCATTAGATACTAGTCAACTCCAGGAGCTGCAGACTTTGGAAAAACTTGTTGGACATCCACCACAAGAAAAGACTGATGTAGCTGGTGAGAGAACTTTTCCAGGTCTTGACATGTTTCTGTAGCCCAGCAAGGTACAGCAAGCAACCACTCACTCTCTCACGCACTCACTCACTCACTCATCTTTTATCCTGCTTTATCCTGTATTCAGCGTCGTGGGGACCTGAAGCCTATCCCAGGAAGCTTAGGACACGAGGCAGGGTACACCCTGGACAGGGTGTCAATCCATTGCAGAGCACACACATACACACACACACACTACGGGTAATTTGGGAACGCCAATTAGTCTTGCATATCTTTGGACTGTGGGAGGAAACCGGAGTACCCGGAGGAAACCCACCAAGCACGGGGAGAACATGAAAACTCCATGCATACAGCGACGGGAATCGAGCCTGGCTGGGAATCGAACCCAGACCCTGGAGGTGCAAAGGGACAGTGCTAACCACTACACCACCGTGCCGCCTAGCAAGCAGCCAATTCTCCTTAAAAATGTTCATCTCCTTTTTGACTGAATCCTTTGACTGTACGATCGTCACAGTGCTGTGGACTTTGTGTAACTCCTGTATAAATCATACTTTGAGTTCAGCAGTGCGACACTTAATATCTTTGTCAGGTTGTGTGACATTTTGTATCATTAAGTGTCTTGATTTGCCAGATTTTGCTGGTGTCTGTTACATTTTGTAAATTGTACATTTATTACACAATAATAACTGTATATTGTATTTTGCACATTTAAGTTTATTTCATTTATGTACCTATTTTTACACATGGGCTCGATTTACAAATTAATGGTAATAGTCAACTTTTTAATATTGTTAACCTGCTGGTTTTAATGTTGTGGTGGACAGAGGAGCTGGGGCCAGGGGTAGCTCAGTGGTTAAGGCATTGGACTACGGTTCAGAAGATCCCAGGTTCAAACCTCACAACCACCAAGTTGCCACTGATGGGCACTTAACCCTCAACTGCTCAGATGTGTAATGAGATAAAAATGTAAGTCGCTCTGGATAAGAGCGTCTGCCAAATGCCTAAATGTAGAATGAATGTAGAGGACAGTATGGACACTGACTGGTCTCAGGTGGTGTTTGTTGTGGCTCATCACTGCATGCTGTTAATTGAGGATTTTTAATTTTTTTAATAAAAATTATAGTTTAATAAAAACTATATTTCTACCTGAGTCTCCAATAACTACTGGACTCCATTTTAACATCAATTAACATCAACTATTATAGCTGAACTGCTGCCACCTAACACACTGTATAAATGCAGATCATTTCCTGCTATCTGTTTCACCCAGATGAGGATGGGTTCCCTGTCGAGTCTGGTTCCTCTCAAGGTTTCTTCCTATTACCATCTCAGGGAGTTTTTCCTTGCCACTGTCGCCCTCGGGCTTGCTCACCAGGGACTATCTGAACATTTTGATTCATACACATTCACATTCCATACAAACTTAAATAGTTCTTTTGATTGTGTAAAGCTGTTTTGAGACAATGACTATTGTTAAAAGCGCTATACAAATAAAACTGAATTGAATTGAATTTACTTGTCGAAGACAGAGTGACTGATATATTTGGTTTATACAGGTTGAGTCAATGTGGTGTTTAGTCTTCAGGTTAGGTTATTTCTTACATGCCCCTTTCAGAAGGTTTTTGTAGTTGTTGTTATACTGTAAGTGTGTTGACGCTAAAAATAAATAAATAAATAAATAAAAAACCCGCCCAAGGACTAAGGAATAAGAAGAACATGTCAGTTTGGTTACCCACAGTATTATAAATATATTTATTAGTTTTATTTTTCATTCTTTGCTTAAAAAATACTCACTCTCGGCTTAAACATGATTTTCTTTTCATTGCGTATCACAGATTTCCCCAAAATCAAAACATAAGACTGTTATCATATTATATATTATTAGCCATCAGTCTACAGACAATAAACACAATACAATGTAAAAACCAGGCAGTGTGATTTAGAATGTTTTATTTAACACTTAAACAATAAAATCCTGTAATAATCTCTAAACACCACTTTCTTAGATTTTACATTTTAGTGACCTTTCCAAATATCATCCAGTCTGATTTAAAAAAGAAAAACCTCATGGAACAAAAGTAGGTGATGGTGCTGGTGGAGTCATGGAATTAAGGTAAAATTGACCAGGGCCCGGGTTTCCCGATAACGCACACTATTCACACGCTAAGAAGACTCTTAAGATATATCTTACGTTAAGTGATAACTTTTCTAAGTGTATTTCTCGAACTGTCTCTTAGGAGTCTTCTTAAGTCGCTGCCTCTTACGTCCGACGTTACGCGGCGCTGTCTACAGTGAAGGTCCTGAATTAGCTGACATTTGTTTTGTCTAAAGGAAACATGTACATGACCCACACGGCTCCACGGACGGCGTCGTCTTCAGTTTAACACAACACCACACTGTATCGCTGCCAAATTGTTCGCCACCTGTTTAATATTAATAGTGATGGTCAATTTTAAAGCATTAGTCACATTATGAAATAGGCTAATTAAAAGTCACTCTATTAGTTCTGATATCAAATAAAATAACATTCTTAAACAGGTCTACAGTATATTCCATCATTAATACGACTTTGATAACGTGCCATAATGTGTTTGCATACACCGCTGGTTTATAAAGACTGCTGCTCAGTGGCGGCCACTAGCGTCTCGAGCTGAAACTACGCTAAGAATGAGTTAAGGTTGCTCCAGACCAACCTTACGAACGTGTGACTTAGCTAAGAGATACTTAACGTAAGAACGTTTCGGGAAATGCGCCATAACGTTAAGAGAGAGGTTAAGGTACAACTTAAGAACTACTTAGCGATAAGAAGCTTTCGAGAAACCGGGCACAGATCTTTTCAAAGTTGGTGTCAGACTTTGTCAAGTGTAGATGGTGTAGCGTGCAGATCGGACACTGAAGTTACTCATGACGCTGTTTAGATTTGACGATTTAAATTCATCTTTCAAAGTTCATGTACGTGTCACCAAATGTGAAACTCATGTACTCACACGCCATCAAGGTCAGTTCTATTCAAATCAAACAAATGTAATTTCACTACATTTATTGTTACAGAGTTTTACAATATGAAGTGTACGTGTAACTTTATTTTAATAGATTTAATAGTTTCATTGTTTTACACACAGCATTAAAGAGATTAGCAAAAAAAGTACAAAAAAAGAACAGTCTCAGAAGTCTCTCTACTACTGAGTCTCTCTCTCTCTCTCTCACACTCTCTCTCTTTCACTTTGTGTGTGTGTGTGTGTTGTTATGCAGGTCTCTCACATATATAAGGATAACGTAACGTACAGTCAGCATCGTTCCACAGCCTGTATGTTGTTAAGACAAGAGGATTGTGTACCGAGTGAATCTGCCCACAGTCTTCTCCATTTACACGGAAATCCCAGTCATCAGGCTGTCCTTCATCCCAGAAGCTACACACACAGACACAGACTATTAAAAACCTTAAACACACATACATACACAAACATTTGTCAAAGTTAAGCTGGAGATTTGTGATTATGGTAACTGTACACTGTTAAAGATAGCATCCTCGCTGGAGGACACATTTATATGATTAGGGTTTGTGGTTATGGGTAAGTAATCAGGGTTTGGGGTTATAAATGATTGGTCAGGGTTTGGGGTTTGGTTTGAATGCTTACTGTTCGCTGGTTTTAAAGTCTGTGCCATCGACCCAGCTCCAGTCTCCATCTCTCTCAACCAGACCTATCCAATAATTTCGCTGTTCTTCAATGAATTGAGAAACATACTCCTGAAAAGGAAGCAAATACAGAAAGAAGAGAAATTAATATTATGATATGGGCCTGAAGTTCATTATAGCATAATTAGTAATAGGGGTGTGTCAGTGTTTAGGGTTTACCATCTCCTTACGGTCGTTCACCACCAGCAGGTGGCCTCGTTGCAGGACGCAGTTCTTCTCAGCATCATTCCAGGACAGTATCTGAGCAGACTTGTGATAACACTTATTGTTGTAAAAGAGCCACTCATTGTCACAGGAACCTGCACAAACACGTGTCACATGATTGTACAAGCAACAGAGGTGAAAGTATAAAGAGGTAAACGTACTAAGTGATTAACAACCAGACAAACAGAGTCTCACCTCTCATTGGTAGTGGCACTTCACGTTCAGGTTCATGGTGTGAAAGATAATCTGCAAGACACAGCAGTATCATTGTAGACTTAAACTGTAATAAACACACCTACAGTGGAATGATGGTCAGTGGAACACATGGCATCATTTCAGTGCAAAGCTGTGCGTGATATCAAGTGTCAGTTTAACTTCATGTAACGTCTGATATTCAATACGTGTTTAGAAGCTGTATGAAGCTAATACAGCTTCTCCTTAGAAATCACAGCGACATGGAGATCTGTGAGCTCATGCAGGTAGAAGTGGGTGGATAGCGCTTTTTTCCCCTCAAATTGTGTTACCCCACCCTGTTCAGTTTAAAAGGAATGGCAGGAAACACATTTTTAAAGGAGATCTTTGTTAATCTTGGTTACCTGTTTGAGCAGCTTTAATCGAAGTGCTGACTGTCTTCAACGAGGAGAAAATTTCTGCCACCTGCTGATTCACCTGAGTGACTATTGTATTTAAACACACACACACACACACACACACACACACCAAACTAGTATTATTTTACCATTTACAAACTTCCGTGGTTTAATTGCAGAAATAAAGATCCAATAACTCTTATTATACATGCTTAAAGCTTATCATTTTTTAAATGTGTTATATTGTGTCTAAGGACAAAAAAACCCTAATCATCAGCACACTGAGAAAAGGCTCTGCTTCATGGTTAAACAATTAAAAACATTTACCTAGAAAGAGACAGGTTTGTTAATTATATGTTCTGGGAGTGAAACTGTGTGTGAGATGTACTTTTGATTCCCACTGTGAGGGTGAGAAGGAGCAGGAAGACTGTGATCACGCCAAACATGATGTAAATCCAGCGGTTCTGTCGGTCTGAAGTGGATAATAAGAAGCAGAAGAAGAAGAAGAAAACCAGAGATTTGAAACACAACTATACAGGCCAGCTGTGATCTCTGTAAATCAGGATGAATAATTAAATAATCATAAATCAATACCTTTATGTCTTATTTTCATGAGAGACATTATGCTTGCAAAATCATAAATATTAATGAAGTAAAAATAAATCAATAAACTAAATAAACTATAAATAAAAATACTTAGCATGAAGCGCTTCTTTATTAGCACAACGTGTTTAGCATAAAGTATTGTGTACAGAAAAATATGATTAGACAGTGAATCTGAAGACAATGTGTATTTAGCAATTCATGTTTGTATAAATGAACATTTTAATTAGCATTTATTTTCTTTGCTTAAGATACAGATTATAGCAACATAATAAAATGTGTGTAGCATTAAATATGAGTGTTAATTAGCTAAACTAATCAACTAAGTAGACTCACTTCTGCGGTTAGCAATCCACTTTTAATTAAAAAATATAAATGACTAGCGATCCAAAATAGCAAAACGTACCAGCCAAGCATTGCCAATTATCTAATTAGCTAGAATTAGGTTTTACTCTGCAATAAAGGAAGCAGCCAGGTTTGATAGCAGGATAGCCATAATTAGCTACCTATAAACAATTATACTAGACTGTTAAGCCTGAATTGTATGTACTTTAACTCACTCAGTATGTATGAAGGAGCTTTATTACGATATCGCTCCATGCCTTCTGACTCTGGAGAGCTGAATCGGTCGTATTGCATCGAGTCCATTCCTATACAGCAACAAGAAAGATGCACACCAGTCAGTTTTTATTATAATTAAGTAATAAACACAGTGTGTCACTCTGTAGGAATGAAATTAAGTTTAAGAGTTTAAGAGTCTGACTGAAGAAGAACCTTTCCACAAATGGTGATAGAAGGTAACAGCACTGGGATATTTAACTATACATCTATCACATATACTGTTGTATACAAATATAGTATACAAAACTGTGTCTCAGCGTGCGTGAGAGTAGGTCTGATGATTTTCTGTTCACAGCTACACTGTAAAAAATGAATACTGAAAATAGTTGTTGGAAAAAAGAAATATATGTTGGGCTAATATAATGCTGGTGTCAAAAAAGAAAAATATGTTTTCTCAATGATTGTATAAATTTCATTACTCAACTACGAAAGTTTCATCAAGGCAACGAGTATAACTGTGTTCATGAAACATTTAACTGCACACAAACAATTTTATGTTGGACGAACAAGAGGGACCTCTGCGCATGCGCAAAAGCGTTCTTCCAGAATTTTCGAACTTCCCGCTATTTCTTCCGGTGAGTACTTCATGGAAACTAACTGTCCTGCAAAGTAATCAGCAACTTTAGCTTTATAACATATATATTATCCAGCAGCAAGCTTTAGAACATTATATTTTCGAGTGTTTATGTATATAATTTGGAGTGTTACAGTAGTTATCTGGCAATGCACTCGTTTCTAACGCATTTCTTTTTCAGATGGTATGTACATTGACATTAATGTTAATCTATGAAACCGCTAAAGTTTAATTACGTTACATACATTTTATTCATTTTAATGACTGATAATTTCAAAGGCTATTTTAAAAGTTAGTGCGCCACTGAGGGAGCTTAATGTTCTCACTCCTTCATCATTCATTAACCTTATAGTGTCTGAAAACGGTTATAATGGCTAAACGGACATCTTTTGTCTAGGATTTTTTAATTATTGGCACATTTCACTATGGTTGTTTTATGGTTTTGAACAACAAACGGTTACTTAATTAGTTATTCATATATTTTTCTTTTTGTATTTCAGGTATTATAGGGAGAATATCTGGGAAACACTGCTTACTGCATCTGCAAACAATCTTGGAGCTTGACAAAATTATTTCACAACATTTATTTTTTTTTTAATCTTAAACCATTTCTGAGTTAAAGCAAATATTTTATTTTTAAATAAGCCACTGCACGTTTTTACTGAGAAATATCAGTATGTTTTGTTCCTCAAAGCAGAAGTCTATTTATCCAGTATACTGTTTTGACTGAGTGTGATATTAGTAAACTTTGTAACATGAATGTTAAGGGCACAGTTTCATTCTTGCATTTTGGAATGTTATTTGGATATTTTGTTATAACAATGCAGCATTTGTTTATTTGTTGAAAGAGTAGCTGGATTGCACTTAATCAATGTTGATAGTCTTTAACAGGTGTTTAAAGTTTACATTAAAAAAATATTCAAATTTAGAGGAATGTGTCATGTTATTTGAAATGTGGCCACAGTGAATAACCGACTCAAGTAAACTTCAAGATGTTAATTTTACAATTATGCAAGCATAATTTCCAATTCAAAATGTACCTTTCAGTCAACTTGGAACATTTAATTGACACAACATTATATTTCAATTTGAGACTGCTTGTTGGCCTAACTAGGCATGTTTATTCAGCATAGAACATTTCATTCATTCATCATTCATTTTCTATACCGCTTAATCCTGTGTTCAGGGTCGCGGGGGCGGAGCCTATCCCAGGAGACTTCGGGCACTAGGCTGGGTACACCCTGGACAGGGTGCCAATCCATCGCAGGGCACACACACATACACACACTCACACACCCATTCACACACTACGGGCAATTTGGGAACGCCAATTAGCCTAACCTGCATATCTTTGGACTGTGGGAGGAAACCGGAGTACCCGGAGGAAACCCACCAAGCACACGGGGAGAACATGCAAACTCCATGCACACAGAGACGGGAATCGGGCCTGGCAGGGGAATCGAACCCAGACCCTGGAGGTGCAAGGCGACAGTGCTAACCACTACACCACCGTGCCGCCTGCATAGAACATTTAGTTGACAGAATGTTTTATTTCAATTTGTGTGTACATTTAGAGGTAATCAGCACAGCAAAAACAAAATAGTTTACACAACTTAAATTGAGCCAACTAAAAATTTTAGGTGCAACAGGTCACTAGAAATTTTTTAGTTGGAGTAGCAAGAATTTTTTTACAGTGTAACGGCAAGCTACAAAGCTAACTAGCATCCACCACAAGGCCGAATCCCAAATCCCTCTCTAACCCCTGATCAAGGGCACTACTTGGTGTGTTGGCCAAGGGATTGTACACCCTACATACCGCATTAACCTACTTATTTCGACCCCGGTACCCGGAAGTTAACTGAGCTGATGTAGTGGAATAAGTGGAAATATAAAGTAAATATTAAGTAAAAGTTCCTCAGGACTGTCCACCACCTTCATGGTTTATTCTTCTCAACCTTTGGCTAACTGTGGCTCGCTAACTGACGATCACCAGCTCAGCCACGTCGTGGTTCGTTAGTTCCACCAGACACAGAGGGAAATGTGTTGGTGTAGCTAAAGAACTGAATAAATAAAGAAGCAAATCACAATCTGTTGATAATACATGTGGTATTTGTGGAACTGTTGTTTAAAAGCAGTATCACACCCGAGGTAGTGCTGTTGTACTGAATATCAGTATATCAGCTTATCATTGATATTCAGTACTCACAACGTGTGATGTTGTATAATGATCTTCCTTTACCAGCACATCCCCAACTGTTTCACAAAGAAGTCTAAACTCTGTGCTTAAGATGTGTGAAGACTCCAAGTTTTGACTGTTACAAAAACGCTGACACTGGAGACTCCTTACTCTAGCGTTACACAAACAAATTTCTCTTTAAGCAAAATTCAGCATATTATATCATATTTAAATAGGTTTATTATGAGGAGAGCATGCTTTGTACACATCCATGTAAATGGTCTGTTGCGATGGAACCCTTTAGCGATAATAAGGGCATTAATATAAACCTGCAGAGCTGCTGTTATAATTAATTAACACCTTCTGACCAATCAGAGAGAAGATCTCAGCAGTGCTGTAGTATAATTTTTTGTGAGCATGTGTGCTCGAAATACACAGAGATGCTCCATTCTGTGTGTGTGTGTGTGTGTGTGTGTGTGTGTGTGTGTAACTTTGAGGGACACTGTACACACCAATGAGTGACAAGAAGATGACAAAGCACTTAAACTCTCTATGCTCTCTGTAGGTTTACTGCTTCTGCTGCTCATGTCAGTCTGTACTGTGTATTGTTCTTTGTCTTGCATTTGATGACTAATGTGTGAATGTATGCATATACTGTATTCACCGCGTTCCAAATTATTATGCAAATTAGATGTAAGTGTCATAAACATTAAATGTTTGGTTTTTAAATTAAACTCCTGGATGGTGTCGTGTCTCAGGGCTCTTTGGGTCACTGAAATGAATCTCAGACACGTGTGATAATTAGTTTGCCAGATGAGGACAATTAAAGGAAAAGTACTGAAGAATGTTGTTCCACATTATTAA
The DNA here is from genome assembly GCA_030522415.1 of Channallabes apus. Classification (NCBI taxonomy): domain Eukaryota; kingdom Metazoa; phylum Chordata; class Actinopteri; order Siluriformes; family Clariidae; genus Channallabes; species Channallabes apus. The sequence goes on from CM060111.1 coordinate 46,138,071, forward strand.
ACAGGCCGCAGGTTTCAAGCAATATGGGAAAGATAAAGGATCTCTGCTGCTGAAAAGAGTCAAATACTGCAATGCCTTGGACACGGTATAAAAACATTAGATATTTCATTTCAGTAGTGGATGGTTGGTGGATGGCCACCGTGTCCCAACAAGGCTGCGACGTCAACAAGGAGGTGCCGGAGTCATGTTTTGGGTCGGAATCATGGGGAGAGAGCTGGTCGGCCCCTGTTGGGTCCCTGAAGGTGTGAAAATGACCTCGGCAAAGTATATTGACTGACCACTTTCTTCCATGGTACAAAAAGAAGAACCGGGGCTTCTGTAACAAAATCATCAGTCAGGGAGGCAGTTTGATTCAAAACAGCAGCTCTGGGAGGCTATTCTGACATCCTGCAAAGAAATTCAAGCAGAAACTGTCCAGAAACTCACAAGTTCAATGGATGTAAGAATTGTGAAGGTGATATGAAAGAAGGGGTCGTATGTTAAGATGTAACATGTAGCCCTGTTAGGGTGTTTCTGATTGAAATAGTTTTTGATTTCAGTAAATATGACCTCATTAAAGCTGCAAATTCAACAAAAGACCATTTTCAGTTCTTTACAACCTATAAAATGTTTTAACTCTGTTGTGCATAATAATTTGGAACAGTGTGGTTTCAGTTGTTTATTTTTTAAATAAATATTGTTATCGCAGGTTCGATTCGCGTCTCTGTGTGCATGGAGTTTGCATGTTCTCCCCGTGCTTGGTGGGTTTCCTCCGGGTACTCCGGTTTCCTCCCACAGTTCAAAGACATGTAGGTTAGGTTAATTGACGTTCCAAATTGCCCGTAGTGTGTGAATGAGTGTGTGTGTGCCCTGCGATGGATTGGCACCCTGTCCAGGGTGTACCCCGCCTAGTGCCCGAAGTTTCCTGGGATAGGCTCCAGGTCCCCGCGACCCTGAACACATGGTGTATATGTATTAAAAGTGAACTGTTTCATCGTAGTTGTCTGAGGTAAGGTAGAAAGAAAAGAATTGACTTTCCCGGCACTCAAGATTCCTTGATCTGCAGCTTACTTACCTAAATATTAAATATTAATTAATCACCTGACTATTTTGGATAACATTACATATAATAATTAGCTATAAACATACATATGGACCACATTAAAACAAATATTTATTTTTTCTGTATTAGGTCTTAGTTTTTTCAATAATAATTAATATAAAGGACCAGTGGTGGTTAAGCCAATCGGTTAAGGGTTACCGATCGGAACATAGGGGGTTCAAATCCCAGCACCCAGGGGGCGCTGTATCCTGGCTGACCCTGTGCTCCGACACCAGCGTCCTACCTGGAATTTTTGAAAAAATCATTTCACTGTGCTGTAAGGTACATGTGACAAATAAATGAATTAATTCAAAAATCTAATAATCACTGATATCCATGATCAGCATTTTCTTCAGGTTGAAAAATAAAAAAAAAAAGTTCTGCAGAAACCAATATGTTAATAAAGTGAAATCTTTTATTATGATTATTATGATTAGTATGATTATCAATACTACTGTATAAAGTTGTTTAATGGTGTGTATCGAAAAAGTAACTGATGTTACTGTGAGTCTGAAATCCTCACCAGCTCACGACGGCAGGCTGAATGTCTCTGAGCTCCGTCACCTTCTGTAATCACACTGTGTTTATGATGTGAAGGTCAGGAAGTGGACTGGACACTGAGTCCCAGTGTGGAGAGCTCAGGCCTGTTGAATATTAACCTGTAGATCAACAACAAATATCGAGAATTACGAACACTCCAGACCGTCATCTGAAAAAGGAAAACAACAAGCTAGAGGGAATTTGTAGGATCTTAGGAATAAAACATAATGTCTTTTTACGTTTATCTAGACTTATATGTACAGTGTAGGTTTGCGTGGATGTGGGGAAGCACAGATAAATAATAGTCCTGTAGTTATAATGTGAGTTATGCAGAATGTTTACAGAATTATTATTTGGATTCAAAACACTTTGGAGTAAAGTACATGATCTGGGTTAAATAAGTACGAACAGCACAAACTCTGGCCTGTTTTACTGGGTTTAAGATGCTCGGCACTTTAGACAAAAAATATATAAATATATTTTAAAACATTACATTTTAAATAAAAGAAAAACGTGTTTACAGAAATCACTGTGCCTGTCTGTCTCTCTGCTGGTGTCACCTATTTGTCTGTCTTTCTGCCCCCCCTCTCTCTCTCTCTGTGACCTTCCTGGCCTCTTACCTCAGGGGCGTAGCAAGCTTTTCAAAAGTGTGGGGGATGAATGTGGTTTGTTTGTTAACAATAAAAATGATGAATACAATGACAGAAGGGTACGAAAGGTATTAACATACAAGATATAAAAAGCTTTCAATTTAAATGAGTGATAGTGATAGTAGAGTGATACTAAAAACACACTCAGAACACACTTGCTAAAGATTTAGAATCAGAAATGCTTTAATAATCTCAGGGAAATTATTTTTGTTATTCCGAATATACAGAAAACATTTCATACAAACAACATACTGTATATATCAGAACAAAAATATAAACAACTATGTACATATATAAATGCAACCAACAACAACTGACCAAATAATATCAACAACTATCTCTCATTTAAAAGAACCAAAAGTGCTCTTTCTGCTCTCCTTACAAGAGACAAACTGCTCAGCAACCCTGAACTGCTGTTTACCCTGTGCATCTTGTCTTTATGTCAAACACAACAGGCAAGTCAGCTAATGAACAAACAAGGCTCAAAATATCAAAAATCAATTGCACTGGCAATAAACCCATAAATATATTGCTTAACATTGTCAATTTGTCCCTCCTCATCAATTTCCTGCTTCTTCATCACGGTTAGTTTATGCATCGCCACACACACATAACCGACTTTAGCCAAGTTAGCTACTGAACACTATCCCAATTAGCAATTGTCATTAGTTTAAAAAACGAAATATAATACAGAAAACATTCGACATGTCAACAAAACATAAACAGAAAATCTTCCCAAACATATATCAAGCTTATTTAAAAACCTCAAAAGCATAAACATTCAAAGTACCTGGAAAACAGAGATGTAAATAATCATAACAACCACAAGTTCCCGCCTCCTCTGCACGAGCTGACCGATAAACCTAACACACCAAGAGAGGCAAGACTGACAGGCAGAACAGCCAATCATCAGCTGGTGTCATGTTTGAGAGGGAGGGGAGAGGAGAGGTGAAGCGAGTGTAGACACAGAGCGGCCAGAGAAACGGAGGAGCGAATGCGTTTGTTCAAAACTGCGGGAAAACTGTAGAAAAAGTGTGTGTGTTGAACCCTCTCACCGGGAAAAGTGTGGGTGTTAAAACACCCACATCCCCCACGGGTGCGACGCCCCTGTCTTACCTGTCTGTCTCTCTGTGACCTTCCTGGCCTCTTACCTGTCTGTCTCTCTCATCACATGTGAATACATTTATAAACAGACAAGATTTATTATTTTTATTTATTTAATATTTTCAGATGGAAATGTCCAAGAAATAACCTACGTATATGAGTTATTCCGTATTTCCCACCCGTATTTATCTTAATCCCGCCTTTTACCATCTGTGATTGGCTAATCCTCAACAATATCTGCCCATGTTATATCAGCACGTGATCTAATCCTTGTGTCACACAGAGCCAGCGGGGTCGGGGACTCTAGTCGGAAAACGGGTAGATGAAACGCATCGTACGCCTCACCGCGCGCGCTACAAAGGCAACTTCCGCTTCCGTTTTCCGGTGTAACAATTCTAAAGCAAAATGGCGGCGTTCGGACGTCTCTTCTCTCAGGCTCTGCTGCGCTCCGGCGTCACGGCTCAGACACGGCAGCTTTCAGCCGCGGCGGCTCACGGAGAGCAAGGGGGTAACTTTAATGCATTTATTTCATTTTAAAGAACAATGTCTTTAAAAAATATATTAACTGAACAGGCCCTGACTCTTTCCGGTAGAACGTGACCTTGTTGGAGCTAATGCTAGTCGTCATGTTAGCTGAATATACAGTTCTTCTGTTTCGTGTGAAATTTCACACAGGATGTTTTTGTTTGTTTATTTTTCTATAAAATCAGATTGAGAGTATAGTTCATGTTCTTAACTTTTGTTAATAGTTCTAACTGTGCTTGCTGTTAAAAGGGCGTCCATCAATACATGTACATTAGACTGAGACTTGTTTTAATAATAGTGTTGTAATGTAACTTTTATTTTAGAGAATACGTGTTCATTCTGTTATAACTCTCCATTTTATCTTCATCCCTATTTATCTATTTATATAATAGCTCTTTATATGGTGTATCTCCATGATCTTGCCCTGGTGTAGTAGTAAACTGAAGCTGTGTTTGAGTCTCACTGATCTTGTCCTGATGTTTTGTAGTGAAGACCTGGAAGCTGCTGACCTTCTTGGTGGCTCTGCCTGGAGTCGGGGTTTGCATGCTGAACATGTTCCTGAAGGCCCAGCACCACAGCCACGATCAACCAGAGTTTGTCCCCTACCCACACCTCCGCATCCGCAGCAAGGTGACTGTGTGTGTAATATCATATTTAAGGCATCTGGTAGACCGTTTTATCCAGAGTTGACGTAAATTTTTGTCTCATTATTTATCTGAGCAGTTGAGGATTAAAGGGCCTCGCTCAAGGGTCCAACAGTGGCCACTTGGTATTGTATAAGGCCAGGGGTAGCTCAGTGGTTAAGGCATTGGACTACGGTTCGGAAGATCCCACGTTCAAACTCCACAACCACCGAGTTGCCACTGTTGGGCCCTTGAGCAAGGCCCTTAACCCTCAACTGCTCAGATGTGTACTGAGAGAAAAATGTAAGTCGCTCTGGATAAGAGCGTCTGCCAAATGCCTAAATGTATTGGTGGTGGAGTTTGAACCAGTGTGCCTTTTAACCACTGAGCTATAAGTCATGATGCACGTATGCATGCTCTCTAAAAATAGTACTAAATGCCACCTGGTTCAGGCGTCATCTCCGCTTGCGCTGGAGAATCCTGTTCTCTCATTGGTCAGAAGGTGTTCTCTAACAGTCATACAGGTTTATATTAATGTGCTCCTTCTGATGTGTTATTAGTGACCGTTCATTCACAGGTGTGCGTGTGTACAGTGCACACCTCGCTGATGATGAACAGATTAAATGTGTGGTGGTCTTCATGATTTCAGTTCAGGTCTTGTACTAGTTTGTCTTGTGAGACTCCTTCATTTATTTGACATTCCCTGTTTCCACAGCGTTTCCCCTGGGGTGACGGGAACAAGACCCTCTTCCACAACTCCCATGTCAACCCTCTTCCTGATGGATACGAGGGTCACGAGTAAAGGACGCAACCTTCCAATCAAGCCGGACCAGAGGGCTTCCTCAGTCCCCCCCCCCCCCCCCTTTCTCTCTTAACTCCAGGACCATTATGACCATTGTCAGTTTACGTACCAACGCGTTTAAACCGTCTGACCTCTCGCTCATGAATACAGTCACTCACTCCTGGACCACTGTGTGAGCATGTAATAAAACAAACCAATAAATACATATAATCCTTAACTTATTAACCGTCTCATGTCATTTCTTCCCCCGTTTATACAAGTTGTTTAAGTGTAGAGTGCACACCTTTCACACTTCTGTCTGCTGCGTCTATGGAAATTAATTTAAACAACGGTTTTCCTAAATGAGTTTGTCCCTCTGTGTGTGCCGTAGCGCTGCCTGCGCGGCCTGAAGAGTAAGTTGGGATAGTGCGCATGCGCGAGGGGGTTTGGAACCTAGCCGCGCTCACGTGACACTTTCTTGTGACCAACATTCCAACGTTTTAAGCAACATTTGTGTTATGTAGAGAGAGCGCGCGAGCGGAGGAAGGTGGAGAAGGGTTTGTTTTTATGTTAAAATCCGTGTTTTTATTACTTGTTTTTGCTAAAGTGATGCACAAGCTCTAATCTAAAGTTTGTTTAAAGCAGGTGAGTTTATTATCGGCTGATTTTAGCAACTGAAGTTAAATTAAACATTTCACATGATTTAAACTGCCATGTCGAGTTGTCACGTGACTAACTTCAGCTTCACGTTTAGTTCCCTTTATAACGCAGTTCGCTCAATTCTAAACAGGTGTGTTAAAATGCTAACATTTCAGTGCCTTAAACGAACCATAAAACTTCACTGTCTCAGGCTAAAAGGTTTTAACAGTTTCAGAATGAAATTGTATTAAAGTATCCTACAGCCCGTGTTTTTTTTTTTTTTTTTACCTGCCCGTATTCAGATTAATCCGCTCTTATTGGTTAGTAATAAGTGCATCTTGGGAGTTCTTCTCTACCATTGGTTAAGATTTTCTGCGATGCACAAGTTAGCCAATCAAAGAGCAGGAGGCGGGCTTAGCACAAAGCGAATAGGAGAAAGTAGGCTTCTCAAAGGACGCTGATTATAATAAAGCGATTCTCGTGTTCTTCATAAACATTGTATTATATGAACAACAATTAATTATAGCCCACATATATTTATAAATGTACAGATTTTTACGCAAAAAAAATCTTTCGATTTGCTCTATTTTGTTAAACAGGATTTAGGGGATTTATATTGTTTTGAGGTTGGAACTGCCAGGCAGGAGGTCTAGAGGAAGACCAAAGAGGAGATTTATGGATGCAGTGAGAGAAGAGGATGCAGAGGATAGGGTTAGATGGAGGCAGATGATTCGCTGTGGTGACCCCTGAAAGGGAACAGCCCAAAGACAAAGAAGACGAAGAAGGGGATTTATATTGTTTAAGTAAATCAAGTAACTAATTGAAGTGCCGTAGATTCAGCACGAAGCGTTCTGTAATGTAAATAATGAGTAAATAAATAAATATAGAATTATCAGAAATGAAGAAGGAAAAAAACACTTGGTAATTACAAAAACGTAAATTATAAAAATCAATAAAGTGCTTTAAAAATAAATTAACTCAGCATTATATGATATATATGCACGTGCTGTTATTATTATTATTATTATTGTTGTTGTTTTTGTTTTCTACTGTATTGTTTTGTGTCTCGGCTCCACTCAGGGATGGACGAGGGCCGGAGGACGGAGTGTGTCTGATAAAGGTCCAGTTTAATCAGTGCTGTGTTCCTGAATCACTCAGCAGTGATGGCTGAGGCGCAACACACCGAGAGCTCACGGTGAGATCTCACACACACACACACACACACACACACACAGAGACGGACAGATATACAGAGGTAACAGACTGAGTTTGGACTGAATACATTCACATTGATACTTAATTGTGTGTGTGTGTGTGATGTTTTCAGATGCAGTTGTTTTTTCCTTTACGATTTCTCTAAAGTTCGGGAGGAAGGAGATCCGACCCGCGCAGGCATCTGCTACTACTATCCTGAAACCGTAAGCACTGCCTGTCTGTCTGCCTGCCTGTCTGTCTGCCTGCCTGTCTGTCTGTCTGCCTTCTCACCCATTAAGTGTGTGTGTGTGTGTGTGTGTGTGTTCCAGACTCCATTGGATGATCAGGAGTTGGTGTGTGGTCAGCTGGCCGGTGTGAGTCGCTGTGTGTCAGAGATTTCAGCGTCTCCACTCCGTCTGCTCCGTCTGCGCAAGAGCAAATACGCCGTCCGCATGAGAGACCACTTCCTCTGGGTCTGTGTGTGTGTGTGTGTGTGTGTGTGTGTGTGTGATGATCCATTACCATGACACCTGTATGAGGCTGTACAGACATTAATCTGGAGTTACCCCCCTCCCCCCCCAGGCTCTGAGCTGTGTAAACGATCTCCCTGACGTCAGTGTGTCTGATCTCCTGGATCAGCTGATCGATCTGTTCTGCTTCTATAACGGCTCGGTGCGTCGCAGCTATCAGGTACACACACACTTCATCACATCCTACATTACTTACATCTTGAAGGGCGTGAATAAACCCCGCCCCGTTCTGGTTAGCCTGTGTAGGAGTGTGCTCTGATGTGTCTCACAGCCCCGTGTGTGTGTGTGTGTGTGTGTGTGTGTGTGTGTGTGTGTGTGTGCTCCTGCTTCCCTGCTGTAGCTCCACACTAGGGAGGAGTTGGCTGTATGTTGGGCGCGCTACCTCGCTCACCTGCAGGGCGGCGCTACTGAGCTGCACCACATCTTCACCTGCCTCAGAACCGTCGACTACACACAAGTACCTGTCTCTCACACACACAAACACACACACACACACCAGCAGAAATGATCATAACAATACACTTTACTGTTAAACACTAATCAATAAGTAAATCAATAAATACAAATAAACAGATAAGACTAAACATATTTAGTATTTATTATACACTATGTAGTACTGTGTTTATGACTTGCCATATAAATAAACACATTTATAACTCTCTCTCTCTCTCTCTGTCTCTCTCTCTCTCTGTCTGTCTCTCTCTCTCTGTGTCTGTCTCTCTGTCTCTCTCTCTCTCTGTCTCTCTCTCTCTCTCTGTCTCTCTGTCTCTCTCGCTCTCTGTCTGTCTCTCTCTGTCTCAGATTGATCCGCTGCTGTTGCTGAAGGCCGCCCTCATCCTGCAGGCGTGTCAGCGCTGCCCCCTGGTGTTAACAGGCTGTATTCTCCACCGCGGGAGGTTTGTGGATCAGATTCTATGTGTTTATCGTATTCGTTAATCAGGTCACCTAGTGCACACTACAGCCTCAGAAAGTAAATACCCCCCCGCATAATCATTCCTGTGGTGTGTGTGTGTGTGTGTGTGTGTGTGTGCACAGAATGTTGAGCACTCGGATGTCTCCAGAGCTGACGATGAAGGTGATGATGCATGAAACAGAGACGTACAGCCTACAGGTGAACGTCGTCTCCGCTAAAACGTCCACGCCCACTTGTTCGCCTCCGTGTGTCCTGTTTCCGCATGTCCACTGTCCCCTCACTTGACTGTTTGTGGGTTTTTATACTTCTGTACTGTAATGTGGTGCGGTGTTGCTGTGCTAGCTCGCTATCAGTTCGCTAATTAACGTGATGGTAATGAAAGTTTTTAAAAAATCTGATCATAAGCCCCGCCCTCCCGTTTCAGGAGAAGAAGAGATCAGGCAGTGGGAGGAGCTCATTTCTGTCCACGCCCCCCAGCACAACCTCAACACCAGTGTTCCTGACGCCCTCCGAGCTGCACGCCCTTCGCCGCCCTCCAGTGGACAACTCGGCATCCTGCAGGTTCAGTGACCTGACGATCACATGCTGCTTGTATTAATAACTAGTGTTCGTACGCGTCACTCAGTTTGTAGAAATTAAAGCTGAATTATATATAAGCTGATCGGGATGTGGCACAGAAACTGCTCATAACTTCCTCTCAACATTTCATCTACTTTATTTAAATATATCATTAAATAATAATATCTGACCAATGTACAGACAAACAGTTTTATTTATATAGATTAAATATATATACATTTTTCCCTTCAGATCTGAATCTCCTGAACGACCAGTGAAGCCCCGCCTCCTTTCTCGCACCCTCTCCGACACGCCCGTCGCTGACCCGTCGTCCAGTCGGATGTTGACGTCCTCCCCCGACTCCTCCCTCTCTGACGACGCCAGTTTCAGCTTGTGTCCCTCGTTAGCGAGCACGCCGTTTCGCTCCAACCGGCCGGGAGACGCGGGCGTGGCCGAGTCACGTGACCACGCCATGGCGAGCGAGGTGCTGCTGTTTGAGGCTTCAGCACCCGGTGAAGCGGAGGACGGCGAGCAGGAGCAGGAGCGGGTCGATGATGTCAGCGGAAGGTATCGGAACCGCGGCACCGGTGAGGAGGAGAATCTCAGAGCTCTCGGGGACGAGGAGGAGGAGGAGGAGGAGCAAGGGGCGGGGCAAGAGAATGACATGAGAGAGGGGAGGGGCAGCAGAGAGGAGGAGGAGTGTGTGGGGGTGTGTGAGGGGAGTGACGAGGTGCTCGAGTCCATGCTGCTGTATGAGCACCGGGTCAGAGGCCTCGTACTTATACTGCTGGTCGAACCCGGCTTCGACACACACCCTGACGCCAAACAGGACGTGGTGAGCGCTCTGTGT
>CM060111.1:46150558-46160558 GCA_030522415.1 Channallabes apus
ATCAGTTTTTATTTCTTATTATTATCGCTTTATTCCGAGCTGCAGCGCCGCGTCGCTCCTCTGTAGGTTGTTCAAACTTTTTCACACTTGTTTGTGTGTCTGATTGTATAAGTGCTCATATAAATATCTTAAGTAGCCAGAGTTGTTGTCATGGTGATGAAATAACCCCCCTGCCCCTCCTCCGGCCCCTCATTGGCTCCAGCATTAGAAAAAATCAGGAAACTTCTGGATTAGACTTCGGAGTCAACGACCTGAACGATTCCTACAAACAATTTTTTTAATTTTTTTATTTATCCTTTATTTTACCAGGAATGTCCCATTGAGATACATTATCTCTTCTTCCAGGGAGTCCTGGCCAATGTGTCTATGAGTTTAACTTAAGGTCACCAGGTGATAGAATAAAAAATAAATCAATAAAAATCATCGACAACGCTCTAATGACATTTAAGTGCTGATGGTTTACTGTTTAAATAGTTTGTCTATGTTATGGTGATAAATTATTGACCTTCTGATTGGAAAATAAGCTTAAGCTGAGAATTCTGTCTCTTTTGATGTCTTTCTCCCTCTTACTTGATCAAGTCAGTGATATTTTGACCAGTTTTTTCCCACCAGATTGAAACAGTTCACTGAAATGTTACTGTAACTTTCAAACAGAACATGATTTGATGAGTTGATCAGAAAGGCTCAGGTGTTGGGAAAAGCCTTGAAGCGTCTCATTGATTAGTGACGGTAAGTGAATAAATGATTAATAAGATCTGTGAGTCAAGTCTTAATCATGTCTTAACCTGTAAGACACGATTCTCCTGTGAACTAACATGTTTTTGTGCACTGAAACATTGTGTGTGTGTGTGTGTGTGTTTTACAGAGTGGACGTAAAACCATTCTAAAATCACGGCTCTCGCCTCAGGCTCAGAGTCTCAAAACATCTCACCACTCAAAACTTCTATTGATGCGACCCGGGATCAGAAAAAGAAAGTTTTTATGCTCGCTCAGCTGGTGTCATTTCGTTTGCAAATGAGTGTTGTGTTGGTGATGGTGCACATGCGGTGTAATTAGGGCTCATTAGGGGGTTGTAAATAGGAATAGGCCGCATTAAGCCGTTCACTGAAGGGCCTCATTATGCAGGAGCATTTAAAGCCTCCACTGGGGTGTAAATGGGCACCTAAGAGCCACAAAAAACCTGCTGACGCTGGGGGAAGATCTCACAACTGAATTACACGCCAGCACACACACACACACACACTTTTCTCATTGTGTTGGATTTATATATTTTAAATCCTTTTAGCAGTAACTAAGCTCACTTGCTGGTGACATTTTGTTATGGTGAATTTAATGTTAGTAATTTTAAGACCTTTAGTAAAAACCCTAAAGAATAGTAATGAGTGCCTTTTACAGGTTTTGAGGACATATTCGCTGCTCTCCTGCTCCTGACCGAGCTCTAATCACTGGGATTCGATTAAATTCCCAACAGATTTGATTGACTGAATTTCATGAGTGAACTCTGACCCTTTGTTATATTTAACTTTGGAAAACAAATTGTTATATAGTTGCAAAGCAACAATGATCGGGCCCAAGCACCTACGCCGTTGCCACCCGGACGCACCAGAAAGACTGGGCTCATGCATTTAAAGGGCAAATACCATTTTGATCTATAACTATATACTTGTATATAACTAAGGAAGTTATTGGCCAAAACAAGGTAATGGTGTTAAAAAGTCTCTCACTTAGCTGAAACAGTACATTTTCAGAAAGGATCATGTAACATCATTTTTCATAATACTTAATGCCTCTTATCTCCTGATCCATGCTTTGTTTTTGTTAAGATGCGTACATATATTTTTTTCAGATAAAAAGAGACACATTTGCTTAATACAGTGTCACGCCCTTTTATGTTTTAGTGTCTGTAACTTTTCAATGATCTTAATGGAACTTTAGATTTCACATAAAAAAAAACATTAAAAAGTGTATTATTATAAAATGTAAAATTGTTAAGACATTGCATCATAAATTTTACATGGACAATACAGATTTTTTATTTTTTGCAGAAGCTTTTACCAATAACCAATTTAAGCAACAATTTCTACAGCTCATGTTCTAGAAGCTTAAACCAATCAATTACTATCAACCGCTAAATAGGAATGATTTGCATTTTAACTGATTATTGTTTGAAGTGATACAGTATGAGGTGAAAAATTGGCTTTTGTTTTCCCTGTGACATTTTTTTAAAATATATAAAATAATCTCTTCCAAACGGCTGAAATGTTGATAGAGAAGAGAAGAGGGGAGAGTTTGGACACTTCCCTGTTACATAAACATCAGAAGTAACTTCTTCTTTCACACACACACACTTTCTGTACTATATGTGTAACATAAGATGAAATAAAACCAGTACCAGTACCAGGACCTCGTCTCAGCAACACGTGTTGATATGCAAATGACCGCAATCACGCTATTAATATGTAAATGTAAACAAGCTCATGACGTCATCGGGATCTTGGCGCGGCTGTTTTGTCCGTTAAGCGGCTGCAGTAGAGCAGAACAGAAGCTGGAGGTGGTGGAGGTGGTGTTTATCACTGACTTCTCTGGTTAAACACTACAGCTTCAGGAGTTATCTCCGGTTATTATTATTATTGTTGTTGTTGTTGTTGTTGTTGTTATTGTTGTTGTTTCCTGCCATGACGGCTGTGACTCTGCTGCTGCTGCTGGTCCTCGGGTGCTGCGTGTCGGGAGTCTCGGGGCGGCCGGTTCTCTCCCCCCGGGCTGAGGCGGGACACTGCGGGGATCTGACCGCACCGTGGACCCGCAGCACGGCCGCCTCGGGCTCCGGGCTCTGGAGCCGCGTGTATCTCCTCAGGCTGTTCGGCGGCTCCCCGGACGGGGTGAAGCGCCTGGTGTTCCCGGAGCCGCCGCTCTTCAGCTTCGTCAGGCGGCTGTACAGGTGCTGTCAGAGGGGGCAACACTGCGGGGCAGTTAAAGGGCTCCAGGGCCGCGACACGGCGGGTGAGATCACACACACACACACACACACAAGACGTGGTTTATTCACACTTCACTGTGTCTTACTTTATTTCATTTCTGTCATTAAATCACAGTTTGTTCAGTAAATCGCGGCTCGTTCAGCAACAGCCGTTTCCCGCCTTTTCTCTATTTATTTATTCTTTAAATTATACTAGTTTTAAACAGTAACACTGACAGTAACACTCTTTCAGTGAGGACACACTTGGATCTGTGTATTGTGGTATAGAATAACATTTAACCTCTTAAAACGCTTATTATGTTTAATATTAATGACGGTAAATATTGTAAAGTGTCTACTGTAATTCATCATACACACTTTGTCTCCTCCTCGAACTAAACCAGAAAGTCGTCTCTAAATCAGGCTCGTGATAAAGCAAATCAAGACAACTAGACTTTTACAGTATATAAATTTAATGCGGTCCAGAGGCGCTTCGTAAGGTGAACTTTTGTTTCGAGAAACGCATCGTCCCACAGGAAATAATGTAAATGCAGATAATCCGTTCCAGCCACCCAAACACATTACCAATATTACCAATGTCCAATACTATAATCATATTTTTACATATAAAAACATTTATAAAAGACATATGAATAAAGTAAAACTTTACAAACAAAAGACTGCTTTACAAACCAAACAGGAAAAATATTTCTTTTTCTCAAACTTTTCTTCTTGCTACCGTCCTGGGACCCTTGGTGGCATGTCTTCACTAAATCTTACACAAAACGCAAACAAACCCGCTTGTTGCTTGGCTTTCCAAGTTTTGAACGGCTCCCAGGCGTACACGTAACCGGCATTCACTCGTATGTCAAAAACACTTTGTATGCCGAGGCACCGCTGTGCTGACATTTCAAACATATACAGTTCAGTACTCAGTTAAACGAAAGAACCGTGGTGCTACACACAACATACAATAACAAAACTGCCTAGAACTATACAAAAAGACAACATAAAGTGGCCTCGTGCAAGTGTACAAAAATGTAACAATAGTGACACAATACGTTACACTGTGATAATGTAATGCTGATCAGTACAGCAAATCAACAAAGCTGAATTGAGGTAATACAAATACATTTTCAATGAAATGATAAAAGCAAATAAACATTTCTTGTTGTAGCAGCAGAGAAAAAGTTCTTGTGCAAATAGCAGCAGTATATATTGTGGAAAAACTATTATACAAAAAAAATGGTAGATGGTGTTCATCTGAGTGTTTGCTTTTATCAGTCCAGTCCCGAATCTCTGTCCAGAATGTTTCTTAATGTCTCCCGGCATTTAGACATTCTGTTATAATGAACATGGCTGATTATATGACATAAAAAGTGTGTGTGTTTTAAGGTCCCGTGATCGAGTTTGTGCCGAGCGAGGACGTGTGGTCGGCACCGATACTGAGAGCCGAGGTTCATCTTCACATCTCCAACCCAGACCGGCTAAACGTCCAGCCGCTGCTGCCGTGGCTGGAGAAACGTCTCCTTCCTACAAAGTGAGACAAATCACGGAGTACACACTGATTCTGTTTCTGTTAAATATCCTTTTTTCTTTTTTTTAACTTCTACCCTGGGTATTTTCTCTCTCTCTCTGGCCAGGTACAGTGTGTGGTGGAAGGACAGGGTGCTAGAGGTCAGGGTGGACCTTCTCTTCCTCTTCCAGGCCCTTCAGGCTCTCAAAGGGAAGCAGGGAACCTACAGTGTGATGGAAATCCAGCGCATCAGAGGTTTTCACACACTCCAGGCTCCAGAAGCGAGACCCCCTGAGGTTCAGAGTGGAGATAGGAGGGCGGAGCGCCCCCTGCAGGTTCCTGTAGAGCTGGGCCTGGTCTTACACTGCAGCACAGAGGAGCTGAACACACCACTGCCATGCGAGAGCCACGGAGTACAGCTGCTTCACACACCCTTTATTACGCTATCATATGGATAACACACACACACTGCCCTTGATGTGCTCGTCAAAAGTGCGGTATACCAGGACACTGCAGATATTCTAAAGACGCACTTCAGCAAGCCATTTGACTGTATTTAATTTATAAGGGTGTTGTTTTGTGGGAAACTTCTGAATGTATATAATGTAAATAAATACAAAGTTATATAATAAAACTTTTTATTTCTTTTTTTAGTTGAATGTGATTTGATTTATTGCTCATCATGGGATCAGTTGTTCTTGTGTTAAATAAAAAAAATATCACATGACAAACAAAATGGCGTGGAATTTCATTTAAGGAAATTAAATTATTTAAATTTAGATTTACTATAAAAACTGGACTTTTAAACATAGATATTGCAGTTGCTTCTTAAACGAGGAACCGGGAAGAACATTAAAAATGATCATGTGTGAAATGTCAAGGTTACAAACAATATTTAGCCTTGAATATGTAAATCATGTCTCACATATATCTCTCATATGTTACATTGTTTACAATGTTCATTCCAAAAAAAAAAGATATTGAGAGTAATTCTGGGCAAACGTGGTCCTACACAGAAAGGTCTGCTCTAACAGCTGGGAAACAGCGCATTATACTTTATACATTATACTTTCCTCACTAGTAAAGGTCCAGTTCTGATCAATAGGATCTTTCTTTCAGATTTCAGACCACTTTGTGCCCACCGTTAGTTATTACCAGCGGTAAGTGCTACCTAGTGGTAATTAGTAATCACCATAGGTAAACGCCATCTAGTGGCCATCGCTAGTTATTACTATGGGTAAACTCCACCTAGTGGTCATCGTTTACCAGCAGTAAACACCACCTAGTGGCCATTGTAAACAGAATCTCTTTATCATAGCTAAACACCACCTAGCGGCTATCGTTAGTAATTACCAGTGGCAAATGCCACCTAGTGGCCATTGTTAGTAATTACTAATGGTGTGAACGCCATACTGTATAGTGGCCATCGTTAGTAATCACCTTAAGTAAACACGGCCTAGTGGCTATTGTTAATAATTACCAACGATAAACGCCATATACAGGCCATCATGAGTAATTACTCACTAGGTGAATGCCACCTAGTGGCTATTGTTAGTAATTAGTAGCAGTGAACAAAACCTAGTAGCCACCGTTAGTAATTACGTTAAAATCGGTCTGAGTTCAATTCCTTCCTCGGGTCAGTGGTCATCATCAATAGCTATCAGTTGAAATGCCATCTAGTCGCCATCATTAGTAATTATCAGCGGTAAAGGCCACCTAATGGCCATTGTTAGTAATTAACAACAGTAAACTCTTTAGTATTGGCCAGTGAGTTTCCATTACTGGTTACTCACCATCATTACATTTTCATTTACATTTAGGCATTTGGCAGACGCTCTTATCCAGAGCGACTTACATTTTTATCTGAGCAGTTGAGGGTTAAGGGCCTTGCTCAAGGGCCCAACAGTGGCAACTTGGTGGTTGTGGGGTTTGAACCTGGGAACTTCCGGGAACTTCCTGGGAACTAGATTTAGAGAAAGCGTACGACAGGGTGCCGAGAGAGGAGCTGTGGTGTTGTATGAGGAAGTCTGGAGTGGCAGAGAAGTATGTTAGAGTGGTGCAGGACATGTATGAGAGCTGTAAGAAAGTGGTGAGATGTGCTGTAGGTGTGACAGAAGAGTTCAAGGTGTAGGTGGGTCTGCATCAAGGATCGGCTCTAAGCCCCTTTTTGTTTGCTCTAGTGATGGACAGGATGACAGATGAAGTTAGACAGGAGTCTCCATGGTCTATGATGTTTGCAGATGACATTGTGCTTTGTAGTGAGAGCAGGGAACAGGTGGAAGAAAATTTGGAGAGGTGGAGGTACGCTCTGGAAAGCAGAGGAATGAAGGTTAGCCGCAGCAAGACGGAATACATGTGTGTGAATGAGAGGGACCCAAGAGGAACAGTGAGGCTACAGGGAGCAGAGGTAAAGAAGGTGCAGGATTTTAAGTACTTAGGGTCAACTGTCGAGAGCAATGGAGAGTGTTCAAAGGAGGTGAAGAGACGAGTACAGGCAGGTTGGAATGGGTGGAGAAAAGTGTCAGGTGTGTTGTGTAATAAAAGAGTATCAGCGAGAATGAAAGGAAAGGTGTACAGGACAGTGGTGAGACCAGCGATGCTCTACGGCTTAGAGACAGTGGCTCTGAAGAAAAGACAGGAGGCAGAGCTAGAGGTAGCAGAGCTGAAGATGTTGAGGTTCTCTTTGGGAGTGACAAGGATGGATAGGATCAAGAATGAGTTCATCAGAGGGACAACCCATATTAGATGTTTTGGAGATAAAGTCAGAGAGGCCAGATTGAGGTGGTTTGGACATGTTCAGAGGAGAGATGGTGAATATATCGGTAGAAGGATGCTGAGGTTGGAACTGCCAGGCAGGAGGTCTAGAGGAAGACCAAAGAGGAGATTTATGGATGCAGTGAGAGAGGACATGAAGTTAGTTGGTGTGAGAGAAGAGGATGCAGAGGACAGGGTTAGATGGAGGCAGATGATTCGCTGTGGCGACCCCTGAAAGGGAACAGCCGAAAGACAAAGAAGAAGAATTAATCATCATTAAATACCAGAGATAAAGACTGCAACTTAATGGCCATCGTAACATGGTAGCAGCAGTAAACATCGCCAGTGGTCGTCTTTAACTGCTGCACTGGAAAAGACTGCCTAGTGGTCATCATTAGAAATTACAGTGGTAAACATTACCTAATGGCAAATTACCCAAAGGTAAACACCACCTAGTGACTACGTATAGTAATAACCAGGGGCAAGTACCACCTGATAGCCATAGAAAGTATCTGCCTTTGTTCATTTCTGCCTAGTAGCTTTCATTAGTAATTACCAATAGTAAACAATACCCAGTGGCCCTCGTTAATAATGAACAGATGTGTACACCACTTAGTGCTATTTATTATTATTATAGCGTAACCTACTGGTCCTTGTTTGTAATTACCAGTGGTTAATACCATCTAGTGGCCATTCTTAGGAATCAGCAGTAAAATCATGAGAAAGCTCCAGTGGTAAACAGTGAAGTGCAGTATTTATACGTAGCACACACCCCCTACCGGGATTGGGTTAATACTGATGATCTGTTGTAGCACGTGCGTGCTGGAGAGAAATGCTGCTGTTCCACATGAAATCACCATATAGGATATATTTACATAAAAAATTTTTATATAGATATGAGTATTGTATGATAATCTAGTTTGGTATTACCTTCATCTTTTAATTACACTATAGAATATAGTAAGTGTTTGAACCTGTAGCCATGAATGTGTGTGTGTCCGTGTATCTGTGTGACGTCCTTATTTCTACTTTAAGGGTCGCAGATAGACTCTGCACTCTGGCCCGAACTGGAAATGGAGGGAGATGGGGGCAAAGTTCAGCCTGACACAGTGAGAGACAGAGATAGAGATAGAGAGAGAGAGGGAGAGAGAGAGGGAGAGAGAGAGAGAGAGAGAGAGAGGGAGGAGGGGAAGAGCAAAGCAAGAAAAATCACCTTTGAAAGCAAAACAACAGCCGGCAGAAGTGGAAAGACGAGAGAAGACCAGGGAAAGTGGACACGAGTCCTTACACGGATAAATAGAGTGTACGGAGACACACAGGTGAATACGAGTGTGTGTGTTTGTGCGTGTGTGTGTGTGTGTGTGTTACATCTTGTGCTTCCTTGGGTGTGAGGAAGGAGCTATATTAATGATTATTGTGGTCACCTGTCCATATGTTCACATACTCAGGCAGCAGTGTGTGTGTGTGTGTGTGTGTGTGTGTGCGTGTGTGAGTGTGTTGTGTGTGTGTGTGTGTGTGTGTGTGTGTGTGTGCGTGTGAAAGAGAGAGAGAGAGAGAGAGAGATAGTGTGTGTGGAGATTAAAAGTTATTTGAAATATTTGTTGATTCAGTTATTGAAGTTTTTAAAATCATATAAACAGTAAGTGTGTGTGTGTGTGTGTTTTGTGATTTGTGTTTGTGTGATCTACTTGCTTTTGGGACTTTGGTTTTGAACTGAAACTGAAATCTCTGGTTCTCTAGTCCACTGCATGGTTCATAGCACATGTAACTTAAACGACTTTCTCCCTGAATCCACGTATTAACCTGCAGAACATGCGTGTGTACTGTAGTGTCACCAATACACTACACAATGCGAATTATCATGATTTTAAAGGTCACATTACCACTAAGGGTCCAACTTGGGCCCAACCACTTTCAAACTAAAGGAACTGTGACCCAAAATAAAGACTCAGCACAAGACCCGGATGTGTAACACTGCAATATAGTAAAATGTTGTTAAAAAATCAAAAGCTCTACTAAATCATTGATAAACTCCAAAAAAGCCCCAAACTAAAAAGCTTGAGACAAGCTGGAGTCAAAAATGCAGAAATCTTATTCAAACCATTCCACAGAAAACAAGATGTCAGAATTAAATCATGGACCAAAAGATTTAAGGTCTAAACCAAACCATTGGCCCAAATTCAATTCAATTCAATTCAATTCAATTCAATTTTATTTATATAGTGATTTTAAAGATGGTCATTGTCTCAAAGCAGCTTCACAAAAAATTAAAAAGATTTATGGAAGTGTGTATGTGTGAGAACAATGTGTCTAGATAATAATGTGACGAATGAATGAAATTTCTCTGATGAGCAGCCGAGGGTGACGGCGACGGTGGCAAGGAAAAACTCCCTGAGATGTCATTAGGAAGAAACCTCGAGAGGAACCAGACTCAACAGGGAACCCATCCTCATCTGGGTGATAACAGATAGAAATGATATAACATCTTGTGTGTTGTGTAGATGAAAGTTCAATATCACAGAAGTTCTTTAAATTAACATGAAGAGTGAAGTCTGAATCAAATCATGACTCAAAAGATAAGAGGCCCAAATCATCCAGTGGCCCAAAACCCAAGAGGTCTAAACCAAACAATGGCTCAAAAGACACAAGTTATGAATCTAATCATTTTTCCAAAATGTTAAGGTCCTGATCAAACCATGGCCTTAAAGACTGAGGTCTAAACTGAACTATGGCCTAAATGGTCTAAATCAGAACTGATAACTGTGAGGCCAAAA
>CM060111.1:46165558-46315558 GCA_030522415.1 Channallabes apus
ATTACTTACTTGTTTTTAATACTTGATTTTATATCATAATCTTAAACTGAGCATGAGTATATAATTTTGTCTTAATATGTCCAGAAATCCTAAATTGGATAGAATAGCTCTTAAAATAAGCTAAATTAGTTATTTCACCAGACGTCTCACAAAATAAAACTTCTTTTAAGATTCTTTGACAAACTCAAAGATTTGTTTGACCCTGAATACAGGATTAAGTGGTATAGAAGATGAATGAATGAATGAAAGATTTGTTTGCTCAGTTTGCTTGATTTAAAAATCTTATTTCAAGATTTCTTACTAAGTAAAATTTACTTGCTGCATGGACAGATAATTTCACTAGTTTTAGGTAATTTTTTTTATCAAATGTAGTAATTGTTTCTTATTTTTAGACTAACAATTTTTGCAGTGTAGACTGTGGAATGCTCTGAGAACGCCACAGACTGTTGATGCTTTTAAATCTGGTCTTAAAACTTTTTATCTGAGCTTTCGGGTCGAATAAATTTTGTAGCACTTTGAGATTAGTTTCAAATATGAAGTGCATTATAAATGTATTATTATTATTATTATTATTATTATTATTATTGCTGATGGAGACTCCGGAAGATTCTCCTGGTTTCTGAGGTGGCTTCTAAAAAGAACCCAGTTAAAGTAAAGTGTATATAATTACCAGGATAACCTTTCCACAAACAAACATATTGGTCTTTATTTATAGAATATAATTAACTGATGTCCCTAAAGTTACATGTTCTGGTAACTACTGTAAACACTCAACACTCTATAATAAAACTTACTGGTTTGAAAAAACTGATCATGCGGTAACATTTAACTTATGTTTTTTTTTAATAAAAGGTAAAAAGTAACTTAATATGTCAAACCACATTAGTTAACTTAGGACCAGCCTAATAATAATACTGTAACCGGCTGACTGATTTTTACCATTAAAATAAATAAATAAATAAATAAATAAATAAATAATAAAACAATGACTTTGAACCTCACTAGTGTTAGTTACCGGGATATGCTAATCCACATGCTAAACCACCCACAGGTAGCATTAGAATTCCTTTTGCAACTTAAGAACAAAAATAATGTGTATAATGTGTAATTTTCAGCTAAAATATACTACATGTTTCTTGACCACAAACTCTGGTTTTAACTTTGACATTTTTTTTTAAAGTAACATTATGACTCCTCGTCAATAATAACTACACACTTAATTGTAAATTTGGTGTAAAAAAGTACAACACAACTTCACTGTCAGCTTTGCTATCTTGGTCTTTTTTATTTGATCTGTGCCAAAGTAGGCGGTGCGCTACCGCCACCTAAAGGTCTGGATGAATGTGCTGTGGAATCTTGGATTACGAGCATAATTCGTTCCGGAAGCGGCTCGTATTCCAAAACACTCGTAAACCAAATCGAATTTCCCCATAAGAAGTAAACTCAAATCATTCATTCCACAGCCCAAAACAATAATAACACAAAAAATAATTAATACAAAATATAAAGTAAAAATAAAACAAATTAACCTGTACTTTACCTTTAAAAAGAATTGTGACAGAGCAGTGTTTTTGTGTAAAGCAGAGAGAGAGTGTGTGTGTGTGTGTCTGTAAAGGCGAAAGTAGGAGGGGTCTGTGTGTGTGTATGTGAAAATGGATCTTTAACCTCTCTAATGAGACTTGCTTTTTCTTTACACGCACACATACAGACAAAATAAAAGATGTTTTATGCACACACAAGTGGTCACAGTGTTATAGTAAACAGTACACACGTGCAAGGATGTTGATTATACCAGTAAGAGACGAGCACTAAGACCCAGCAGGGGAGACGATTACCCACAATTCCACAGCGCAAGAGAGAGAAAAACCGTTGGCTCAGTTGTGATCACGTGACGCTTGGCGTCAAAACAAGAAGCGCATGCGTGATACATGATACTCAGTGCTCGTAAACCAAGACTTGTTCTTTTTCCAAGTCAAAATTTATATAAAATCTTATATAAGATTATATAAAAATCTTTGCTCATCTTGCGGAACACTTGCAAACCGCGTTACTTGCAATCCGAGGTTTCACTGTACTCGGTAAAGTGTTCTTTCCTGTCTTGACACCGAGGCCTGGCGATGTCCTGCACGTTTCTCTAGCACACTTAAACATTTGCAGGCTTGGACCACATGTGGGAGAAATTGTGGGAAATTATGTCTTTATTACAATCTACATGTACTGTAGGCTTAATTGGGTTGGCCATGAGAAAATGTTGAACATTCAGTCATAAATGTATAATCAATAATAGGTTTGGCCTTAAAGGATAAGTGTAGACAGAAATCACTGAACACAAACATTATCTCATTGCTTCACTTCTTGATAAAAATATTCTGTATATTGTATTTTAGTTCTTTATTGGTAATGCTATTTATACAGAATGCAAAGTAAGTTTGCCATTTGCCTGTTTAATTTGAATAAATTCAATATTATTTAATAAATAAGTTTCAATAATGTTTTAATAAATCAATGATAAAAAAGTATGAATATAATGTTTTTTGTCTGCATTGCAATATCCATACATGATCTATTCATATATTGCAATATTTACATTTACATTTAGTCATTTGGCAGACGCTCTTATCCAGAGCGACTTACATTTTTATCTCATTATACATCTGAGCAGTTGAGGGTTAAGGGCCTTGCTCAAGGGCCCAACAGGGGCAACTTGGTGGTCGTGGGATTTGAACAATATGTTAATAAATATAAGCACTAGTTTCCTATATATGGACATGTATCATTTAATATATTGCATTATATTTTTCAATATATTGCCATATTTTTTTTTCCGTAAGGGTCTACATGTTTGCTCTCTCTACCATAAACTGCAAATAGGACTCCTTATGGCTATCTTTTAACAATGGCCTAACCCTGCTTTAAATTTTTTACACAACTTTAGGGACAACAAATTATCCCTAATCTATCTGGGCCCGGTTTCTCGATAACGCACACTCTTAGCGCGCTAAGAAGACTCTTAAGATATATCTTACGTTAAGTGATAACTTTTCTAAGTGTATTTCTCGACTGTCTCTTAGGAGTCTTCTTAAGTCGCTGCCTCTTACGTCCGACGTTACACGGCGCTGTCTACAGTGAAGGTCCTGAATTAGCGGGCATCGGTTGCTCAGCAATCGATTTTTCACTCCTTTTGCATGACAGCATTAAGAAAGACGGCACTTTCTATGCAAATTAAACATTGCAAAAAATTCTTGGGTTAACTTAACAATAACATGCCATAATAGACAAATATATAAATTAAATCACCAAACTGTCGCTAATATTTTCATGTAACCTGTAGTGGCGGTGAAACGAACCGGGTATACAATCATAGTTGATTGACAAACAGCTGACAGCACTCTTCACCAGCGTCAGAAACAATGTGAAACATGTCAGTTGTTGGGGTTGTACAGCACACTATGGGATGAATACGATGAGGTGACAGAGTGGACGTTTAATACCCCTATCTCACCTATGCGGCTTGACTCACGATGAGATACGATGTTAGGCACCGTGAGCTGCTGAGATTGCCCGCGACGTTCCTTTAACGTTCCGCAAAGTTCTGCAAGGTCCGGAAGCTTCCACGAGGGCCGGCAAAAAAATTAAACATGTTTAATTTTTCACACAGAAAGATGGAAAAGTAATCACAGCGCAAAAACATGCCATGAATCATGATAATCCTACTTAAGTTCAGTAAGTCAAACCGCATAGGTGATATACTGGTATAAAGCATTACAATCACTTGGAAAAATTAATGCATGCGGAGTTTGAAACTCCCAAGTTTATTTTTTCAGTTAACTAAATAAAAATTTCATCATAAAATAAAACTTTAGACTTAAGAACAACTTAGCGATAAGAAGCTTTCGAGAAACCGGTCCCTGGTGTGTTCCTCTGTCCATGCTGCTCGTTCTCTAATGTTCTCTAACAAACCTCTGAGGGCTTCACAGAACAGTTGTATTCATACTGAGCATAAATTATACAAATGTGAACTCTATTTACTAATTAGGTGACTTCTGAAGGCAATTGGTTCCACTGGATTTTTGTTAGGGGCATCAGAGTAAAGGGGATGAATACAAATGCATGCCATACTATTAGATTTTTATTTTGAAAACTATTTATTATTTTCATTCCACTTCACAATTATGTGCCACTTTTTCTTGGTGCATCACATAAAATCCAAATAAAACGCATTTACATTTGAGGATGAACGTGAAAAGTACTGTACTGTATCCTGAAGAGCTACGATACAGTACAGTACTTCATGTCAGCTAATGGTTCAGTAGCTTCATCCTGCACAATACTGCACAAGTAACTGCAGAACCCTGTGGGTTAGACTGTGAAAAGACACGGGAGACAGGCGGAGTTTTAGTTGAGTTTCTGGCTCAGTCCACATTTTTTATCACACTTTTGAAAAACTCCCTTAACAGCTGGAGATTTATGATTCGTTCATGAGAATCTCTGTGATGTGGTGAAATCCTGAGCCTCAACATTTACTGATATTTGACCTTCATGTTCTTTAATAATCTCTTGTCTCACTTCCAAGGCCATATTTTTTCTTTACCTCTTGCTTCTGCTATAACTAGCACTGGCACTAGCACCGGTATTAAGAGACTTGATGCACCTCATTGTAATGTTGTCAGGAACTTGAGTGCTTTGTGCACAAGAGACATTAGGCTGCGTTAAATAACAAGAGCACTCGTAGAACATGGAAAAGTTCATCTAACCATGCAAACAGTGGTAGGTATATGTAATGCAGCTGTTGTGCACACTGCACCCGGTTATGATGTTATATCCCATTCTTTCATCAGAATTTCTAAATTCCATTAAGGGACCATGGATGTATATGTAAACAAATGTTAAGTAATGCATACCTATATACTGCCCGGACTAATTACCTAAAAACCTTGGATAATTATTGTACTGTAGTAATGTATCTTAGTTGAAACAATTATTTTAAACTTAACTGATGCAATGAGGAGATTCTCATTTCTTACAGTCTTCTCATGTGAGAAGATGTATCCTGTGGTCATGAAAAAGACTTACTCAGAAAGGCTCAAATTATTGTCCTGCATCAAGCAAAGACAACAACTAGGGAGATTGAGACTGGAAATGACTTGAATTAAGTTAAGAACTGTCCAACACATTATTAAACAATAGAAGGATATAATTTACATTAGGCAGACGCTCTTATCCAGAGCGACTTACATTTTTATCTCATTACACATCTGAGCAGTTGAGGGTTAAGGGCCTTGCTCAAGGGCCCAATAGTGGCAACTTGGTGGTTGTGGGGTTTGAACCTGGGATCTTCCGAACCGTAGTCCAATGCCTTAACCACTGAGCTACACCTGGCCCCGGTTATATAATTTAACCTATAACTTCACAGAAGCAATGTGGTTAGAAAAACATCCTACATGGAAGACCACTTAAACACTCGGTGAAGCTGCAGGGTAAAAAATATCCAGATGAAATCAAAGCTATGTTTAATAGTGAGACTAAGAGCATTTCCACATGCACAGTGTGATGAGAACTCACAGGATTGGGACTAAACAGCTGTATGTCCACTTGGTAAAAAGTCTTCAGTTAGGGATCATAAATATTGGACTTTGGAGTGATGGGAAAAGGTCATGTGACCTGATGAGTCCAGACTGATTCTATTCCAGAGTGATGGACCAGCTGACCACCTGAATGTACTGAATCACCAGGTTGTCATATCTATGAGGGTTTTCTTCTTCCCTGATGGCAGACACCATATTCCAGGACTCAGAGTGTGGAAGAGTGGTTCTGGGAGCACGAGGAATAATTTTTACACATGAACTGGACACCACAGAATGTACTATAATCCAAGCTAAATTAGAGTGTGTGCCTTATTTTTTGGCCAGGCATTGTGTTAACAATGCAACTGTATCTTATGAAAAGTGTGTCATTATCATAAACAACTTCCTTGCAGAGTTCACCAATGCAAGTCGGGGAATGGTCCTGGGGGAGGAACCAAGTGAAGAAATCAGGAAGGGGCGGAGAAACCGGTTTAAATGGGGCCCCGCCTCACAGCAGATCCTGTTCCAGGCCTATGATCGGCAGAAAAACCCGAGCAAAGAGGAGAGAGAGGGACTGGTGGAGGAGTGTAACAGGTGAGGGCAGACACACTCCGTGTGTGAACTACAGTGTAACCTCAGATTGCAAGCGTTCTGCAAGACGAGCAAAAAAAAATTCATACATTTTGACTTGAAAAACGAGCATGTCTTGATTTACGTATCATATGGCTGTGGAATTAAAAATTTGAGTTTTTATTGTTTCTTATGTTTTTTTTTGCGAAATGTCATAAATATAAATGTGTGTGTGATGCACAAACTCCTCAGTCACACCGTCTGTGTGTGTGTGTGTGTGTGTGTGTGTGTGTGTGTGTGTGTGTGTGTGTGTGTGTGTGTGTGTGTGTGTGTGTGTGTGTGTGTGTGTGTGTGTGTGTGTGTGTGTGTGTGTGTGTGTGTGTGTGCTTTAGAGCAGAGTGTTTGCAGAGGGGAGTGTCTCCCTCACAATTGGCAGGTTTGGGTTCAAACCTGGTGACAGAAGTCCGTGTTTATAACTGGTTTGCTAATCGCCGTAAAGAGGAAGCATTTCGCCACAAACTAGCGCTCGATCCACCTTACAGCAGCCAATCAGCACCTGGGACAGAGCAGAGCATCCCTCCCACTCCATCGCAAGGTAACACATGCACAGAATGTTAGTAAATGCATACATGATGGTATTATAATAATAAATGATCCCATACTGTACTAGCAGGGGTTTCTCAGTTACCATGACAACTAGATGCTAAACTGCAGATGGGTTTAGGATCAATAATTAGTCATTTTTTTCTCTGTGTCTCAGGTCTGAAGTTCACTCCCTCTGTACTGTGTGAGGGCGTAGGGGCAGTTCGGGCTGCTGGGAATGGAGACAGAGCCGATGGAGGACATCTTGGGACGGGTCTCATCCAGTTGGAGCCGAGTCACACACTTTTGGAAGCACATCAACACAAATCCGTGAGATTACCATCAGCTTATTCCCACTAAGTCAGGCTTCTCCTGATAGAACTTGTGAGATGTCCTTCACCACATTTGTGTGTCTCCGTTTGTACATTTGTTTGTGTTTGTGACAGGTATCAGGAGGAGGGTCTCTGCCACCTGTCAGCACCCTGACCTCTCTCCATGGAGTGTCTCACACACACTCAGGCTCGCCTCAGAGCCTCATCATGGCCTCCTTACCCAGCGTCATGAGTCTGGGAGACTCGTCTCTCCTCATAGGTACACACACACACCCACACACACACACACACACACACACATTTTGGAGAAGCTTAGAGAGCTGCATGATGTTTTATGTTGCTCTACCCTCTAGGCCTCACATCCGCCCAACCCCAAACGGTTCCTGTCATTAACAATGTAGGGGGCGGGTTCACCACGCTCCAGCCAATCACCTTCCAGCAGCAGCTACATGCATCCCCTCAGCAGCCAATCACGCAGCAGCTGCCAAGTCACATGACTCCAAGCCCTTTCATGGCCACGATGGCTTCGCTTCCGTGCCACAGTAAGGGGCAATATTGAGTGTATTGTTGTGATTTAGGCTGTGTGTTCACAGCACCAAGATAAGAAGTGTATGTGTGTGTGTGTTTCAGTGTACAGTAAGACAGAACTGACATCGTACCCCTCCTCCAGCCTTCTGTCCCAGGCGATGGTCATCACTGACAGCAGCAGCATCGGGACCCTCGCGAATCTCACCACCGTCCGACAGGTGACTCTTAGACTAGAGGCAGATAATCAATAAAAACACCAAGATCAGTGAGGATGATAAAAAAGATAAACTACTGTGTGTGTGTGTGTGTGTGTGTGTGCGTGCGTGAGTCAGTCGCTGATCTCAGACCCTGAGGAACACACAAACACACCAATTCAGGAGGAGTCACTACACCTGCAATCCAGCTCTCCAGCACCAGGTCTTACACACACACACACACACACACACACACACACACACAATATATATATTATATATATATATATATATATATATATATATATATAACTGTGGTGTAGCACATAAACTTATCTACAGTTGCCTGGGTTCAAAGAAAAACATTTAGAAATTCCTAATTAAAATTCATACACATTCACATTTCATACAAACTTATCATTCTTTTAATTCTGTAAAGCTGCTTTGTGACAATGTCAATTGTTAAAAAGGCGCTATACAAATAATATAGAATTAAATTGAGTTAAAAAATTTATTGCTATTATTCATAATCAAACTCCAGAAATGCCCAGGAAATGAACTGACCAAACTCTGTTATTGATGATCATCCCATCAGTAATGTACAGAACAGCCTGTATATTACATTTCAGGTATAATCCTTCATGTACAGGTCCTTCTCAAAAAATTAGCATATTGTGATAAAGTTCATTATTTTCTGTAATGTACTGATAAACATTAGACTTTCATATATTTTAGATTCATTACACACAAACTGAAGTAGTTCAAGCCTTTTATTGTTTTAATATTGATGATTGTGGCATACAGCTCATGAAAACCCAAAATCCCTATCTCAAAAAATTAGCACATTTCATCCGACCAATAAAAGAAAAGTGTTTTTAATACAAAAAAAGTCAACCTTCAAATAATTATGTTCAGTTCTGCACTCGATACTTGGTCGGGAATCCTTTTGCAGATTCTTGTGTCTTGTGTCTCAACTTTCTCTTCACAATATCCCACAGATTCTCTATGGGGTTCAGGTCAGGAGAGTTGGCAGGCCAATTGAGCACAGTAATACCATGGTCAGTAAACCATTTACCAGTGGTTTTGGCTCTGTGAGCAGGTGCCAGGTCGTGCTGAAAAATGAAATCTTCATCTCCATAAAGCTTTTCAGCAGATGGAAGCATGAAGTGCTCCAAAATCTCCTGATAGCTAGCTGCATTGACCCTGCCCTTGATAAAACACAGTGGACCAACACCAGCAGCTGACATGGCACCCCAGACCATCACTGACTGGGTACTTGACACTGGACTTCAGGCATTTTGGCATTTCCCTCTCCCCAGTCTTCCTCCAGACTCTGGCACCTTGATTTCCCAATGACATGCAAAATGTGCAACCTGTAGCCCATTTCCTGCACACGCCTGCACACGGTGGCTCTGGATGTTTCTACTCCAGACTCAGTCCACTGCTTCCGCAGGTCCCCCAAGGTCTGGAATCGGTCCTTCTCCACAATCTTCCTCAGGACCCGGTCACCTCTTCTCGTTGTGCAGCGTTTTCTGCCACACTTTTTCCTTCCCACAGACTTCCCACTGAGGTGCCTTGATACAGCACTCTGGGAACAGCCTATTCGTTCAGAAATTTCTTTCTCTTGCTTGAGGGTGTCAATGATGGCCTTCTGGACAGCAGTCAGGTCGGCAGTCTTACCCATGATTGCGGTTTTGAGTAATGAACCAGGCTGGGAGTTTTTAAAAGCCTCAGGAATCTTTTGCAGGTGTTTAGAGTTAATTAGTTGATTCAGATGATTAGGTTAATAGCTCGTTTAGAGAACCTTTTCATGATATGCTAATTTTTTGAGATAGGGATTTTGGGTTTTCATGAGCTGTATGCCACAATCATCAATATTAAAACAATAAAAGGCTTGAACTACTTCAGTTGTGTGTAATGAATCTAAAATATATTAAAGTCTAATGTTTATCAGTACATTACAGAAAATAATGAACTTTATCACAATATGCTATTTTTTTGAGAAGGACCTGTATTTTTTTACTCATAATGTTACTACATTTACTTCCCAATCCTTCACTTCAGACAGAAACCATCTCCATATTTGGTCATTAAATCAATGAATATTATCAACTAATTAACAATGGAATTAGGATCTTGTGAGTAAATTTAATAACACCGGTATATCTTTTGAAGATGAAAGGTGTTGGATGTACAAGATTTCAGGCCAATATTGACTGTATACAGTATGTTGTGTTTAGAAAAAACATCACATCCAGTATATTTATATAACGTACAGTTTTAAGGTTTAAGCTATTAAAGTAAGACAACTTACAAACATAATTTTTGTATGCAGCACTGTGGAGCTTAGCACAGCACACTTGTAATTTAGTAATTACAAAAATTTTGTAATATTTGATTATCTTTATAAAAATTGTTGACATTTTAAAATGTAATAAGTGAAAATAAATCTAAAATTTTTAATGCAAAATTTAAATCCCTTTCCCTATTTAAAGTAAAAAATTTAAATACAGCACTCTGGAAACGGTTCTCTGGGAAAACTTTTTGGTAGGAGTTAGAACTGTTAACAAACAACTCAAAGAGCTGATGATTAATATGAGATGTATGTAAATACTGTAGGTTAAACCAGACTAGAGGTGCTACAGTGTAATGATCCTATATAATAAACAGGACTGTATGATGATATAACTCTAATAAAGCTTAATGGTTCTGTGCTCCGGTCCTCAGTGTCCTCCAACAACCTGGATCTGTATCCCCAAAGCCAGTCGAGTGAGTCCCACACATCCCACCTGCTCACATCATCACCTACAGACATCAGTCCCTACATTCCCGCTCAGATGGTCTCTACCGCTCAATAGCAGCAGCAGCAGCACACTTACTGGAACGTTCCACCAGTGTCTCATGAATGGGAAAACAGTTTTTAGTTTTTTTTACAGTTTCAGTAGTAAAATCCTTTCTTAGGTGGATGAACATTAAACAATGCTGACTTTGTTCGCTGTGGATGATGACGATAATGATGATGAAGATAGAAAGGCTCAGGGATCAGTACTTTCACTAATGAGAACACACTGTGAGGTTTAAAGTGCCCACAAAAAAACAACAACAAAATAAACAGTATGAACTGGAGTGTGAATCAAGGTGGGCGGCAACTTAAGTTAAATTGGATTAGCCAATCACAAACCTGATCATCATCACTATTGTACCTTCTTATTTCACAAGCCACGTAGTTTCAAATGTTGGTTTTTATTGCAGTTGACTAATTATCTCAGTAGCTAAACAAAAACAGTGAGTGATGATACCATCTGGTTGGCAATTGATTGTGGCATGAACTGCTTCATAAACAAAAGTAATTATTGTTAAACAGATTTAATTCTCTCTGTAAATATTGTTTTGATGTATAAAATGTATTAAAATTGTATGAAAAAATGAAAAAGGTTGTATTGTTTGCATTTTACCCATGCCTCATCACCTGCTTGCTGCTTTTACAGGTTTCTGCCATATAAATACTGTATACACTACATTGCAAAAGTTTTTGCTTATCTGCCTTCACGTGCATATGAACTTGAATAACATCCGATTCTTAACCCATAGGATTTAATATGATGTTGGTCCACCCATTGCAGTTATAACAGCTTTAACTTGTATGGAATGGCTTTCCACAAGTTCATTCATCCCAAAGGTGTTATATTGGGTTGAGGTCAGAAATCTGTGCAGGTTAGTCAAGTTCTTCCACACCATAGTGGGTCGCAATCGTCTTGGAACAGTAATGGACCATTCCCCCCAAAAATTGTCCAAAATGTCTTGGCAACTGAAGCATTAAGAGTTCCTTTTACTGGAACAAAGGGGTTGAACCCAACTCCTGAAAAACAACCCCATATCATAACCCCCAATCCAGTAAACTTCGCAATTCATGCACAACACAGTCAGACAAGTACCATTCTCCTGGCAACCACAAAACCCACACTCAGATTGCAAGACAGAGAAGCATGATTTGTCACTCCAGAAAACACATCTCCACTGCTCTCCAGTGGCGGCATGCTTTACACCACTGGCATCTGATGCTTTCCATTGCACCTGGTGATACTGTAAGACTTGGATGCATCTGCTCGGCCATGGACATCCATTTCATGAAGTTCTCTATGCACCCCAAATAGCACTACTTTGTTGGCCCAATGTCAGCAAAATTTTGGTAACCTTGGTCCAATGGCAGTGCATACGTTGGGCCCATGTTGGCACCAGTGGTTGGCCCAACATCATTTTGTCCATTGGCCCACTGTTGGCCTATTGGTGGGGCCAAAGATAGGTTGACCCAATGTTGGTTCAGTAAATCTTGGCAAGGTTGACAATTAAATTATATTATTTTAGCTTTGTGCAGCAGGCTCTCTCAATTATGCCATCACATCAGGATCTCCTATGAGGGTTGGTTACCAATCTAGTACATGAATAACATTAAAAGAACTATATATATCTAACTAAGTGGATGTTTTGTGAATTATTAATGTTAAATTCATTGTCCTTTGTGCTCAACTGTGAACACTGTCAAACATGTCACTAGATGTCACTACGTAGACTTATCACTACGGAGGAGGCTAAAACCCCAGAGGCCAGTAAGACGTAAGTGTGTTGAGAATCTGTGGTGGCAACATGAAAAACCTACAGTTAGTAGTTTTTCTGTAATGTGAGAAAGATGTTTAGCTATGTACTATTATGATAGGCTAATGGACCTGTTGCCAGGGAATACAGTAGCATAAAGAGCCATAACAAGGATAAAACTATAGTGATTGTTGCCATAGTAAGTGCCAGAAATGTTAAAGGGCTAATGTACAGTACATATTGTTATACTTTAGGGCACTGCATTTTTGTCGGGTGCCGTATATACATGTACTAAGGTATTCGGTTTATGAAATTGCTGTGTTTACTTTGTTTGATCTGGAGAAAAATATGTTTGCTGTAATACTTTTGAACTGAGGTGAGCCAAATGTGGAAAATGTTTGTTATTCTCATCATTTTGCTAATTCAATTAAATGTATTTTAATTATATTTACATAGCACTTTTAACAATGGTCATTGTCTCAAAGCAGCTTCACAAAATAAAAAATAAAAAGGGTGTATAAGTGAGAAAAAAAATCTGTTTATAATACAATAAAAAAATTTAAAAAACAAAAAAAATTATATGAGAAATACAACTGAAAAGCTTAGAGCACCTGCTATTCCCAGGTAGTCTCGCATCCAAGTACTAACCAGGCCAAAGTCTGCTTAGCTTCTGATATCAGACAAGATCTGGCACTCTCCGACTGGTATAGCCCGAAGTGAAAGCTGGTTTGAAGGAAGGACTATTTGAACAGTATCTACAATAGGGCTGTAGCTAGAATGTTTTAGTAATCCGGTATTTTACCAAAAATATAATCAATTGATCAAGTAATCGGATAAAATGTACTTTTGCGCAATTAAACAGCAATGTAAAATATATAAGAGAAACACATATAAATTTTTTATTTAATTAGTTTTGGTTTTTAGAAAAATCAACTTTTATTTTTTAAATGCATACAGCATTTGATCAAAAATAAACATTGTCATTTATCCACAATATAATGAATGGCTTAAAGTTGACTGAGATGAATTAAGTGCATTACAGTGCCATAAATTCTTATTTTAAAGCCTTTTCACAGATGCAAAAACTAAAAAAAAAGGTATTTCAAATGACTTTAAGTATAAAAAAAACTAGGGCAAAAATTAAAAATAAATGTTAATACAATTTTATCGCTCCCTCCCATTTTGTAGCCGTAACTCCTTCTGCATTTGTGGGTGACGTAAGCATTTCTTCTTCATCGGCAGAGGTGGACAGAGTAATAAAATTTTGTACTCAAGTACAAGTACTGTTACTTCAGTGAAATTTTACTGAAGTACAAGTAAAGTTACCATTATGAAAATCTACTCAAGTAAAAGTAAAAAGTAGCTCATAAAAAATTTACTCTGAGTAAAAGTTACCGAGTTACTTTTTAATTTTTTTAACAGCGGGGGTGGGGGGAGAAGGCATTCTAGCGTAGTTCAAAAAAGATGAGCAGATATAAATCTGAAACTAGTTGTTTTTAACTGAAGGAACACCTTTGCATAATAAAGCTGTTGTCTTTCTTGTGCTTGAAAATCAAAGTGGTCACTGAAATATGGTGTTACGTCCCAGTCTAGGGTCATACAGCAAAAGAATGGTTCAGGGTTCTATTTTAAACTGTATGGAAATGGTGGTACTGTATATGGCAGAAAGAACTAGATCTAATCATTAAACTGATGAAATAATAAGGTTTGTATATACAAAAAATACACACACACACACACACACACAACAGGAGGAGGAGGATCAGATTAAGGGTGGACTAAGGCCAAAATAATAAACTAAATGGTATTTATATTTAGTTTTTTACCTGGAAAAACACACACACACACACACACACACACACACACACACACACACAAACAAAAATACAGGTACCTTCCCGGACTCCCTAAACCAAAAACAGTGACATTATCTGCAAATATATCCAAAGACCAACCAAACCAAAGGGACAAAGCAATAATCAAAGTCAATGGAAGGCAAAAAGTCAAAACCGGAATATACAACCAAATATCAAAACGGCAAAATCACAACCTCTTTCCTCTTTCCGGTTTATATATGGTCGGGCTAGTCGATGACGTCACTTTCAGGGCGGAAGCGACCGCGTGGAAGGTCAGGTAGATGCAGATGTGGGTGACACTGTCCCTGGGACAGTCAGAAAACCTGGAGTGGAGTCTGGAGCGGCGTGCGACCAGGACATGATACACACACGCGAGCGCAACTGTCATGCACACGCAATCTGCGCCCGACACTAGGACCCGGAAGTAAGACGGGCGCAAAACCAGGAAGTATAAAAGAGGTAAACAAACGATGGCTTACCGCTCAGTCATTGAGTTCGGCCCATGTCAGCTCCAGTTGTCGTTTCAGCAAACCGTGAGTACTCACATGTTGGTTCCGTTTGTCTTTTGCTATTGTGTGTGTATCTACAGGACGCGGGTTAAATTTGTGTTTTTCCCTTACTCCGTTTTTGTGAGAGTCCTTAGACTAAATCGCGTGGCTATCCTGCCTACTCGCTTCTTTCCGCGTTTGGGTTTATCCTCCACGCTACATTGGGCTAACCGCTAAAGCTACGTCTTCTGGTCACCTCAGGTCACCTCTGGAGACCTCCGCGGTAAACCCAGCGGATTATGCGAGTCTCTGCGACGTTGTAGATCAGCATGCCGCGCTCATCAATCAGCTAACCGGGGATCTCGCTTCTCTCCGCCGCGAGGTCGCTGAGCTCCGGCGGGAGAATGCGGATCTCCGCGCAGCTGTTGATGACGTCACTGCTCGATCGCACGCCGCGGAGGCCGCGGCGCCGCATCATCCCCCCTCTCCCCCCCCTTCTGATGTTTTTCTTTCTCTACCAGAGAAGTGGAACGGCACGGATGGGAAGTGCAGTGTATTTCTGACAGCTCTCGATCTGGTGTTTGAGTTTAATGCTACCAAGTACTCCACCGATCGCCTTCGCATTGCTCTTCTCGTCTCGTTGCTTAAAGGGCAGGCAGCTGAGTGGGCCACGGCAGTTCTACAAGCAGATACGGACACCGCCCACTCATACAATGAGTTCACCCACCAACTCAGACTCACCTTCGAACACCCAGCGGGCGAGGTGGAGACCGACACCAGACTCTATCACCTGAGGCAGGGAGGATTGCCCGTGAGCCGCTACACAGCGGAGTTTCGCACCCTCGCCGTTCAGACCACGTGGGGCGATGCAGCGCTCCGGACGTCCTACTACGAGGGCCTGGCTTCGGGAATAAAGGACGAACTAGCCGGGCGAGAGCTTCCTGCAACCCTGGAGGGTCTGATCCAACTCGCTCTCCGGATCGACCAGCGCCTTCTCTCTCGCCCGAGGCCAGCCCCTCGCACCCTGCCACCTGCACCCACCTTCTCACACCCCACTCCAAGACCACCGGTAACCTTCATCACCACCACTCCGGAATCTGTCGGTTCTCCACCTCCTGCCGTGGTTGACACCGGAGCCGGGGAACCCATGCAATTAGGGCGCGCCTCCCTGACCGTAGCCGAGCGCGCACGCCGGTTCAGAGAGGGCCTGTGCGCATATTGTGGGTCAGCAGAACATCACCGGGCGATCTGTCCACTGCGTCCGGGAAACGCCCACCCCCGGTGAGCGGAGGGAGAGACTCACCGGGCCCACTTCTGATCTCCACCACTACCGACGCCACCATCTCTCGACTTACGGTCCAGGTATCCCTCCAGATTGGCCACAAACGAGTCCGAAGTACTGCGTTCATCGACTCCGGGGCAGCAGGTAACTTCATTGACTCTTCTTATGCCAAAAAATTGGGGGTAAAACTCGAGGCGTTATCCCAGCCCGTTCGAATCACATCTGTCGACGGTCGCCCCCTATCCACCAGCCCAATCATCACCCAAACAGAACCCATCACCGTCTCCATCGATCAACACCAAGAACAGCTTCACTTTTACGTCACCTCCATCTCGTCACCTCCCATCATCCTTGGATATCCCTGGCTGTTACAACATGACCCCCTCATCTCCTGGACCCAGAACCGGATTCTCCAATGGGGCGCGACCTGCACCGAACTATGCCTGCGGGCAGCGGCTGGGACGTGCTCTAGGGAGTCCGAGGCCCCCGACGTCGACACCAACTCCATCCCAGAACCGTATCGGGACCTGGCGGAGGTTTTCTGCAAACGGCGAGCCACCCATCTTCCTCCGCATCGTTCCTACGACCTCCAACCCGGTACAGTCCCACCCCGCGGCCACCTCTACTCGCTTACACCTACAGAGACGCAGGCTATGGAGGAGTATGTGACCAACGCCCTTCGCCAAGGTACCATCAGGCCCTCCTCCTCACCTGCCGCCGCGGGGTTCTTCTTCGTGAAGAAGCGGGGCGGTGAACTTCGCCCCTGTGTCGACTATCGGGGGCTAAACAACATAACTATCAAAAACCGACACCCATTGCCTCTTACCAACTCAGCCCTGGACGCCCTCTCTGGCGCCACCATCTTTACTAAGTTGGACCTCCGGAGCGCCTACAACTTGGTGCGCATCAGAGAGGGCGATGAGTGGAAGACGGCCTTCATCACCCCTACTGGACATTATGAAAATCTCGTCATCCCATTTGGACTGTGTAATGCCCCCGCCGCATTTCAACATCTGATTAACGACATCCTTCGTGACATGCTCGGGCGGTGGGCATTCGCTTACCTGGACGACATACTCATCTATTCACGCACCATGGAAGAACATACCCAGCACGTCAGGGCGGTCCTAAAGAGATTACTCGCCCATCAACTGTACTGTAAGTTGGAAAAGTGCGCTTTTCACGAGCGCTCCACCACGTTCCTGGGTTTTGTCATCTCGCCCCAGGGTGTGGCCATGGACCCGCAGAAGCTAGAGGTTGTGCGTCATTGGCCCCTACCCAAGACCCTCAAGCAGCTTCAACGGTTTCTCGGGTTTGCGAATTTCTATCGTCGCTTTATCCGGGACTACAGTACAGTTGCCGCCCCCCTAACCGCCCTGACCCGTCCCTCATCTCTCCCTTTTCACTTCAACTCTGCAGCTGTCTCCGCTTTCAAGTCCCTTTGTCACCGCTTCACCACGGCACCGATCCTCCTTCACCCAGATGTCAGTAAATCATTTGTTGTGGAGGTGGATGCTTCAGATGTGGGCGCTGGAGCTATCCTCTCACAACGAGGTCCAGATCAGAAACTACACCCATGTAGTTTCTTCTCCAGAAAATTTGACTCCACTCAGCAGCGATACGGGGTAGGGGACCGCGAGCTGCTGGCCATAAAGTGGGCTCTGGAGGAGTGGCGTCACTGGCTACAGGGCGTCAGAGAGCCATTCATAATCTGGACGGACCACCAAAAACTTAATACAATAAAGAACCTAAAGCAGTTAAATCCACGACAGGCGCGGTGGGCATTGTTCTTTGAAAATTATGATTTCCACCTTTCATACCGCCCGGGCTCCAAAAATACAAAAGCGGACGCTCTCTCCCGACAGCTGGAGGTGGACATTCCCCGGGCGGACCCCGCGCCTGTCCTTCCCTCCTCCAGGATCATCGCCCCACTCCAATTAGACCTGGAGACGAGAGTTCGCCAGGCACAGGCTGCAGAGACCGAACCGGCAGGTGTGCCACCTGGACGACTCTTTGTGCCCGAGAAGATGAGGTCAGAAGTTCTCCAGTGGGGTCACTCCTCACCCATTTCGGGACATCTGGGCACACGACGGACCCTCCAGTTTCTCCAGCAGGATTTCTGGTGGCCATCCATCACGAAGGACGTCCAAGAGTTCGTCCAGGCATGCCCAGTGTGCGCCAGGGCCAAGAACACCAATCAACCAACCCCAGGAGAACTACAGCCACTCCCAGTTCCTCGACGGCCCTGGACGCACATTGCCGTCGACTTCATCACGGGCCTGCCGGCCTCCGAAGGAAAGGACACCATCCTCACGATCGTCGACCGGTTCTCTAAAGCCGTGCATCTGGTGGCTCTCGCCGGACTCCCGTCAGCCAAAGAAACAGCAGAACTGATTTTAGAGCACGTAGTCCGTCTGCATGGGTTCCCCAAGGACATCGTCTCGGACAGAGGGCCCCAGTTCACAGCCCGGTTCTGGAAGGCCTTCTGCCGTCTGATCGACTCCACCTGCAGTCTATCATCTGGATACCACCCACAAACTAACGGTCAGACGGAGCGGACCAACCAACAGCTGGAGCGCTATCTGAGATGTTTCATAGCAGACCGTCAGCGCTCCTGGGCGCGCTACCTCATTTGGGCCGAACTGTCACACAACCTCCACACCTCCTCTGCCACCAACCTAAGCCCATTTGAGGTATGCTACGGTTTCCAACCTTCGATGTTCAACCACCCAGAACCGGAGGTTGATGTACCGTCCGCCCAACAGTTGGTCCGCAGATGTCGGCGGCTATGGATTACAACCAACCGGGCTATCCAACGCGCCAATACCCAATATACCCACCAACACCGCCGTCGACATCCTCCGGGACGTTTGTACCACGTAGGTGACAAGGTATGGCTTTCCACTAAA
Source organism: Channallabes apus (assembly GCA_030522415.1). Classification (NCBI taxonomy): domain Eukaryota; kingdom Metazoa; phylum Chordata; class Actinopteri; order Siluriformes; family Clariidae; genus Channallabes; species Channallabes apus. The sequence goes on from CM060111.1 coordinate 46,184,457, forward strand.
AATCTCCACCTTCACACCGAATCAAGAAAACTTTCACCCAGATTCATCGGACCATACCGCATCACCCACAGAATTAACCCTGTCACCTACCGGCTCCAGCTGCCTGCGGCGCTCCGGATCCATCCAGTATTCCACCTGTCCCAATTCAAACCCTTCATCACATCACCCATGATTCCACCCACCCCCCCAGCTCCTCCTCCCCGGATCATCGACAGCGGTCTCGCCTACACCGTACGCCGAATCCTCGACTCGCGCCCTCGGGGCAGAGGTACTCAGTACCTGGTTGACTGGGAGGGCTACGGCCCCGAGGAGCGATCTTGGATTCCGGCCCGGTTCATTCTCGACCCTGAACTGATTCGAGACTACCGTCACCGGGTATCCTCCACCTCAGGACCGTCAGGAGCCGGTCCTGGACAGGGGGGTACTGTCATGCACACGCAATCTGCGCCCGACACTAGGACCCGGAAGTAAGACGGGCGCAAAACCAGGAAGTATAAAAGAGGTAAACAAACGATGGCTTACCGCTCAGTCATTGAGTTCGGCCCATGTCAGCTCCAGTTATCGTTTCAGCAAACCGTGAGTACTCACATGTTGGTTCCGTTTGTCTTTTGCTATTGTGTGTGTATCTACAGGACGTGGGTTAAATTTGTGTTTTTCCCTTACTCCGTTTTTGTGAGAGTCCTTAGACTAAATCGCGTGGCTATCCTGCCTACTCGCTTCTTTCCGCGTTTGGGTTTATCCTCCACGCTACCTTGGGCTAACCACTAAAGCTACGTCTTCTGGTCACCTCAGGTTAGTCCATCTTGACAGAAACGAAGCATTTATACAAAGCATAATATTTTTATTATTTTAGGATTTTCATTCATTTATTTTTTACTCAGTAGCGAATATGATTTAAAATGTAGCGAATTACAATACTTCAAACAAAACGTACTTAAGTAAAAGTAAAATTACAGATTTTAAAAACTACTTTAAAAAGTAGAAATACGCAAAAAAAATACTCAATTACAGTAACGCGAGTAAATGTCATTTGTTACTTTCCACCTCTATTCATCTGTGTTTACTGGCAGCTTGCATCCAGAAGCTGTGTCACGCCAAACAAATAACAAGCATTTAAAAATAATTTACAGACGCTTCGAGGCAGAAGATTTTGCCTTGATCATTTTTTGTAATTGAATTGCTCGAGTTACTCAAGAAATCGTTTCAGCCCTAGTTTAGATAATAATGAGATTGTGAGATTAACACACTGTATAAATGCAGATCATTTCCTGCTATCTGTTTCACCCAGATGAGGATGGGTTCCCTGTTGAGTCTGGTTCCTCTCAAGGTTTCTTCCTATTACCATCTCAGGGAGTTTTTCCTTGCCACTGTCGCCCTCGGCTTGCTCACCAGGGACTATCTGACCATTTTGATTCATTCACATTCACATTCCGTACAAACTTAAAAAATTCTTTTGATTGTGTAAAGCTGTTTTGAGACAATGTCAATTGTTAAAATTTGCTATACAAATAAAATTGAATTGAATTGAGATAGTCCCTGGTGAGCAGGCCAACGGCGATGGTGGCAAGAAAAACTCCCTGAGATGGTAATAGGAAGAAACCTTGAGAGGAACCAGACTCAACAGCGAACCCATCCTTATTTGTGTGATAACGGATAACAGGGATTATATACTCAGCAAAAAAACAAACGCCCCCTTTTCAGGACTGTGTATTTCAACAATAATATTGTAAAAATCCAAATAACTTTACAGATCTTCATTGTAAAGGGTTTACTCAACAATATTTTTATTGATTTTAAACAGGGATATTACAGGGTAGACATGCAATGTTTCAATACAGAATTTAAAAACCTCCTTATAAATCCCTATAGCACCCATCCCACCCCTCCCTAACTCCAAGCCAGCTTTACATGTATAAGGAAAGACTAGATACCAGGCGTAACAAAAAAGGAGAGAAATGAAAAAAAGAAAAAAAAACCTGGAGCTGGAAGTTTTTTTGATTTTGCGTACAACAACACAAAAAAAAAGAAAGGCAAAAGAAAACAAACAAACGATTAAATAAAAAGGGAATCAAACTATAAATGTATATGAAAAAAATGAAGGAAGGGCCGCCACACCTGTTGAAATTTTAGGTCTGAATAACGAATTGTGTAGTGAATCTTCTCCAGGGACACACAGGACATAATATCTCTGAGCCACTGGGCGTGAGTGGGTGACGTGGCATCCTTCCACTTGAATAAAAGAGAACGCCTGGCCAGGAGTGTCGCAAAAGATACCAAACACTGTTTAGCTTGAGTTAGACGCTTACCTTCCTCTCCAGTGATACCAAAAAGAGCAATCAGAGGGTCTGGTTCAAGATTGCATTTCAATATATACGACAAGGTTTTAAAAACATCCCTCCATAATTTTTCAAAATTCGGGCATGTCCAGTACATATGAATAAGAGACACCTCTCCGCTTTTACATTTATTGCAACAAGGATCAACGTCTGGATAGAAACGGGAAAGTTTAAGTTTGGAGAGATGAGCCCTGTGTACAACCTTAAATTGTAATAAAGAGTGGCGGGACATAAGGAGGTAGAGTTGACAAGTTTAAGAATTAAATTCCAAGTATCATCTGATTTCAAATTTAAATCCTTCTCCCAAGCAGTTTTAATTTTACTTAAAGGGGTGTGACTCGAAGCCATCAATCCACCATAAATAGTGGATATTAGGCCTTTACGCAGCGGGGACAAACAGAGGAGATTATCTAGAATGTTTGCAGCAGGAGCCTCAGGGAAATCTGGTATTAAAGAGCGAATGAAGTGTCTTACTTGCAGATATCTGAAAAAATTAGAATTGAGTAGATTAAACCTTTCGGAAAGCTGTTCAAACGATGCAAACTTATGGTCAACAAACAGATCTTTGCAAAGCTTGATGCCCTTATCGTACAATTCCTGAAACACTGAATCATGTAAAGAAGGTTGGAAGAGATGGTTAGAGACGATAGGACTGGACAGAGAAAAGCCCAGAAGACCGCTGTGCTTTCTGAACTGAGCCCATACTCTCAAGGTATGCCTAACAACTGAGTTATTGATTAGTTTAATTGAGGGGATGGGGAGAGCAGATCCAAGGAGTGCAGAGACAGAGAGGTTTTTGACAGACTTTATCTCCATTTCCACCCAGGCAGGCCGAGTAGGTTGGTTATGAAAATAAGCCCAAAAGATGACAGATCGAATGTTTGCGGCCCAGTAGTAGAAACAAGCATGGTAGAGCCGGAAGATGGCGCCGGTGAGGTCGGCTGCCGTCACGACTGCTCCGACCACCTTTTCTTTGTTTTTGTTCTTTAAGTTAGTTTTCAGTGTTTTAAAATCGGCAAAATCATCACCATTGAGTACATTAGGTACGATAGAGACACTCTTGTTTCTATTGGTATACAATGTACTCACAATTCGACGTTTTAACTCCGGATCCGAGCTGGCCAAGTGAGATCCTGAGGGAGAACAATGGACGCGACGCGAAGCGGAGGCCCAGAGGGAAACGAGCTGGCGTGAGGAACTGGCTGAGAGCCCGTGCACACCGCACACCTCTGCCTAGCATCCTGCTCACCAACGTCCAGTCACTGGAGAACAAACTCGATGACCTCAGGGCCAGGATAAAGTTCCAGAGAGACATTCAGGACTGCAATCTCCTCTGCTTCACCGAGACATGGCTGAACCCAGCGGTGCCAGACCACGCCATCCAGCCAGCCGAGTTCTTCTCGGTTCACGGGATGGACAGGACACGGGACTCGGGGAAGTCAAGAGGAGGCGGCGTGTGCTTAATGGTGAACAACAGCTGGTGCAACAGTGCGAGCGTTGTTCCTCTTACACGCTCCTGCACACCAAATCTGGAACTACTGTCCATCATGTGTCGTCCTTTTTATCTTCCACGGGAGTTCACATCGGTCATAATCAGTGCCGTTTATATACCACCACAAGCGGACACAGACATTGCCTTATGCGAGCTGCATGAGGCGCTCACACAGCACCAGACACAACACCGGTATGCTGCGCTCATTGTAGCGGGGGACTTTAATAGTGCCAACCTCAAACGCGCAGCGCCGAACTTTCATCAGCACACCTGCCCCACCAGGGGTGAAAGGACACTAGATCACTGTTACACAACGGTCAAGGACGGCTACAAGGCGCAATCTCGTCCAGCGTTTGGTAAATCCGACCACGCCGCCATCTTTCTCATACCAAAATATGAACACAGGCTAAAACAGGAAGCTCCGGTTCAGAGGGAGGTCGCGCGCTAGACGGACCAATCGGTGGCCGCGTTACAGGACGCACTCGATGACGCAGACTGGGACATGTTCAGAAACAGCTCCGATGATGACGTCAGCGTGTTTATGGAAGCGGTTGTGGGATTTATTGGGAAGCTAGTGGACGATACCATGGAGAAAAAGACTATCAGACCGTTTCCCAACCAGAAGCCGTGGGTGGATAAAACCAACCGCGACGCTATGAGATCTCGCACCGCTGCCTACAACATGGGACTTGCGTCGGGGGACATGGAACCATACAAGGCTGCGTCATACAACGTCCGGAAGGCGGTGAAAGAGGCGAAGCAGCGCTACGGGAGAAAACTAGAGTCAAGCACCAACATTCGGTATGACGAACGCGGACGAGACTCTGGCAGACGAGCTCAACACATTCTACGCTCGCTTCGAGGCTGCAGCTAAAGACGCTAGCGATGCTAATGCTAACGGTGCTAATGCTAATGGCGCTAATGCTAGCGGCGCTAACGGCTGCAGACAGGAAGACACTGCCAGCACCGGGAACGCGCTCATCATCTCCGAGCACGACGTGAGGAGAGCCTCTGTTTCCTGTTGGTGACGTAGCTTCCTGTTTTTGTATCGTTGCCGCGAAAGTTTCGCGTTTGTATCAGCGTTTAAACTACATCGCTTTATAGAATAATAATATTAATAGCAACTACCTTTTACATGTCCATACTATTCGGCTTCGCCTTTTTTCTGCAATTTTTGGAGAACACGCGAGTTTCCTCGTCTAAGAACAACAAACGGAATTCATCTCCAAACAACTAAAACTCCGACTCAGGTACATTATCATGTCTACCATTCAGCTTGTTCAGTGTGTAGAGTGCAGGATGTTTAGACATTCTTCCTCCGTCATTAGTGATAATTTTATTTGTGATAGGTGTGTGTTAGTGAGCACTCTGACGGAGAAGATATCAGCATTAGAGGAGGGCATCCAGACTTTAGAGAGTGTTAGAGAGTGTGAGAGCAGCATTATTCCTGTAGCGGACAGTCTGGGTGCCGCACGCGGAGATAAACAGCCCGCGACTCCGGCATTAGAGACCTCACAGCGGGGCGAGTGGGTGACGACTCGGCAGCATACTCGTTCAGCCAAAGCTAACGCTAAGGCTAGCCCACCGGAGCACACCTCCTCTGTGCTTCACGTGTCCAACAGGTTTGCTCTCCTCAGTGCTGCACCCGCTGAGAAACCTGAAAGAGCTCTGGTTATAGGAGTCTCTATACTCAGACATGTGACATTAGCTAGACCTTTAGGGGCGCCAGCGGCAGTGGTTAGGTGTATCCCGGGAGCCAGAGCACCGAATATAGCAGGTAATCTTAGGGCTCTAGGACAGCACAGGTTCTCTAAGATAGTGGTACATGCTGGAGCTAACGATATACGCCTTCGTCAGTCAGAGGTTAGTAAGAGTAACTTTACAGAGATGTTTAAATTAGCGAAGGCGATGTCCGATGAAGTAATATGCTCTGGTCCCATCCCAATGAGACGTGGCGACATAGCTTACAGCAGGTTATGGTCGCTGAACCGCTGGATGTCCAGGTGGTGCTCCGAAAATAATGTGGGCTTCATAGACAATTGGAAGACCTTTGAGGGCAAAGCTGGCCTGTTAGGGCGGGACGGTGTCCATCCCACTCGGGAAGGTGCTGCTCTCATTTCCTGTAGTATAGCTCATAGTCTCAGTAGAGGTCTAGTTAATCGGTGACAATCCAGAGCCCAGGCCAGGGAGCAGACAGACAGGCTAAACCAACCGTCTGCTAGCTGCATAGAGTCGTCACTCAGGGTTCACCATATTGAGACTGTGTCTGTTCCCCGATCTAAGCAAAAATATAGAAAGACTCAGAAAGTCTGTTTCAATAATCTAATTAACATAAAGACCACAAACTCGGATCATACTGAATGCGCAGCCGGCACCTCTGATCTGAAGCTAGGATTGTTAAATATTAGATCTCTCGCATCAAAAGCAGTTATTGTTAATGAAATTATCACAGATCAGGCGTTTGATATACTCTGTTTAACTGAAACATGGGTTAAACAGGATGAGTATGTAGCTCTAAATGAAGCTAGTCCTCCTGGATACAGCTACATACACCAGCCTCGGTTAACTGGTAGAGGAGGAGGCGTCGCAATTATTCATGATGATAATCTGTCTATCGTACAAAAACACGGACACAAATTTAACTCATTTGAAATTCTTTATAGTAACATAAGTATACTTAAGTATATTAAGTCAGCTCAGTCGATTCCACTAATTATAATTTACAGACCTCCAGGGCCGTATTCTGAATTTCTTAGTGAATTTGCAGATTTCATCTCAGACCTGGTCGTTTCTGTAGACAAAGTGTTAATTGCTGGAGATTTTAACATTCATTTTGAGAATCCAGAAGACCCTCTGAGAACAGCATTTATGTCCATACTGGACTCCGTAGGCATAAATCAGTGTGTAGTAGGACCCACTCATAAAGCAGGTCACACTTTAGATTTAGTAATATTCTTCGGATTAATTATAAGAAATGTATTCACAATTCCACTGTCTGAAATTATCTCAGATCACTATCTTGTCTCCATTCAAGTGTGTCACAGTGATAATGTACGCACAGCACCGCGCTACCGTATTAAACGTACATTCACATCAACTACCACACAGAGTTTCATTAGTAATCTCCCAGAGTTACCAACTTCGATTAGGCCACCGTCTGACCCCACAGAACTCGATCAGGCGACTGAATATTTAGAGTCAACACTTCGTTGTACCTTAGATAATGTAGCTCCAGCTAAAAGAAAAATTATTAGAGATAAGAAACTCGCTCCCTGGTATAACGATCACACGCGCACTTTAAAACAGACTGCTCGGAAATTAGAGCGTAAATGGCGTCAAACTAAATTGTTGGTATTTCAAATAGCATGGAAAGAGAGCATCCTGAACTATAGGAAAGCTCTTAGTGTAGCTAGATCAACGTATCTCTCCACTCTTATAGAAGAAAATAAAAATATTCCTAGATTTTTATTTAATACCATAGCCAAATTAACCAGAAATAAGACCACTACAGAAATCTCCACAACAACATCATGCAATAGTGAGGACTTCATGAACTTTTTTAATAATAAAATTGTAAATATCAGGCATACAATTGAGGCTTTGAAACCGAACAATGTAATTGATACAGATGTTAACCTAGCCATGTCAGATTCAAACCTAGAATACTTTACTCCTCTTGAAGAGAATGAACTAATTTCACTAATCTCTTCTGCAAATTCATCAACCTGTATATTAGATCCTATACCGACACATTTTCTTAAACAGATAGTACCAGTAATAACAGAACCGCTGTTGAGAATAATTAATTCCTCACTCAGCATTGGTTATGTTCCAAAATCTTTTAAAGTAGCAGTTATCAAACCAATAATTAAGAAACCTGACCTCGACCCCTGTCAGCTGTCCAATTACAGGCGAATATCAAACCTCCCCTTTATCTCTAAGATTCTGGAAAAGATAGTAGCGGAGCAGCTATGCTCATATCTACATAGAAATGGCATACATGAACTGTATCCGTCAGGATTTAGGCCTCATCACAGCACAGAAACAGCACTCGTTAAAGTAGTAAATGACCTCCTATTGGCCTCTGATCAGGGTTGTGTAACTATGCTTGTATTACTCGACCTCAAGGCAGCTTTTGACACTATTGATCATGCTATTCTTCTTCACAGATTAGAAAATGTAGTAGGAATTAAGAGTACAGCCCTCTCCTGGCTCAGATCCTATTTGACCGATCGTTATCAGTATGTAGACTTAAATGGTGATTATTCTGCATGTTCTCTAGTGGAGTTTGGCGTTCCGCAGGGTTCAGTTTTAGGCCCACTGCTTTTTTCCCTTTACATGCTTCCTCTGGGCTGTAACATCCCGATGTTAGCAGTGATCCAGCCACACTCAGCACAGCATATCGTGACGTCATTAGTGTCGCGAGATTAAGGTTGTATGAGAGTTTGTACGTGATTCAAGATGTCGGATTAAAACTGCGAACGAGCTCACGTTGGGATCCTGTGTTTATTACAATCACACACATAGTGCCAAAGGGCAAACACAACATGGTGTCAGAGTAGCGGTCTGAAGACCCACCGACAACAGAAACGATGGACGCGAACGGAATTCCGGCCCCGCGCATGGACTGGGATTCGCCGAATCTACCCGAAGCATGGCGGCGGCTCAAGCAACAAGCCGAACTGATGTTTTCCGGCCCATTACGAGAGAAGCGAGAATCAAATAAGTGCAGTTACTTACTGTTATGGATTGGAGAGAAGGGGCAGGATATATTCAACACCTGGACTTTTACCGAAGACGAAGCTAAGAAGCTACAAACATACTACGATAAGTATGCAGCATATATCACTCCCAAGTCAAACCCGATTTATGCTAGATATCGCTTCCAAGAGAAAATACAGGCTGACGGCGAAACATTCGAACACTTTATAACCGAACTGAAATTACTCGTAAAAGACTGCGGATACCCAAACAGTGATGAAATGGTCAGGGACCGCATTGTATTTGCCACAAACTCACCGTGCGTCCGCGAGAAGCTGCTAAGCCAGGGTGCTGAACTAACACTAGAGAAGGCCATAGACATCGCGCGGTCCCACGAACTAGCACAGTTGCAGCTAAAGAAAATGAGTGCCACTAAAGATGATCCCAAAATTGATGCAATGAACGTAACAAGACAACGACAAAACATTCACAGGTACACGAAAACAATAGACCACAACCCAGCACACAGAGAATGTGACAGATGCGCAGGCTCACACAACCTGAGAGAGACCTGCCCAGCCAGAGGCAAACAATGCATCAAATGTAAAAAGTACAACCATTTTGCAAAAGCCTGCAAAACAAGAAACACCGTTTCATTCAAGCCTCAGAGAAGACCTATACAGGTTCCTCCGCCTGCCTTTTGGCATTAACTCGGCACAGGATGAGTTCCAAAGGTGCGTAAATGAGATGTACGAAGGCCTCAAAGGTGTTGCTGCTATAGTCGATGATATTCTTGTATTCTTGTAAGACAAAGAGGAACATGACACAAACCTGAGGGCAATGTTACAACGCACAAGAGAAAGAGGACTAAAACTGAACCCGGACAAATGCCGCATTGGCGTCCAAGAGGTCAGCTACTTCGGCCACAGGCTCTCAGGCAAAGGCATAAGCCCAGACCCACAAAAGGTAAAAGCCGTACAGGAGATGCAGCCGCCCCAGTCCAAGCCCGAGCTGGAGACCATACTTGGCATGATCAATTATTTAGCCAGATTCACACCACACCTCTCAGAGATAAACGCACCACTCAGGCAGCTATTAAAACAGGACAGTGAGTTTGTATGGGACGCAATACACGACAGAGCATTTGAGCGAATCAAAGACCTAATTACAAATCACCCAGTACTGTCATACTTTGACCCACAAAAGGACCTCGTTTTACAGGTAGATGCTTCCAAGAACGGCCTAGTCTTGCTTCAAAACAACAGACCTGTCGCATACGCCTCAAAGTCCCTCAACAACACAGAACAAAATTACGCCCAAATAGAAAAGGAGCTGTATGCCGTATTGTTCGGGTGCAAGCGTTTCCACGAATACATGTACGGCAGAAGAGTAACTGTAGAATCAGACCACAAACATCTAGAGGCGATACTCAGAAAACCGCTCGCTTCAGCCCCCCCTCATCTCCAGAGGATGATACTCCAACTTCAAAAATATGATATCCACATCCTCCACAAACCTGGGAAACAGATACCAGTGGCCGAGTTCCATGACAGCAGCCTAAGCGAAGGCATGGATGCACAAGTACACACCCTGACAGCAAACATCCAAGTAAGCGACGATAAGCTGAGAGAACTAAGAGTGATCACAGCACAGGACCCTCAGATGGAGGTACTGAAGCACACCACAAAGACGGGCTGGCCCGATAAATGCAAACAGTGTCCACCGATCATTCGTGAATATTGGAACCACCGTTGTGACATCTCTGAAATCGATGGCATAATGTTTAAAGGCGAGAAAATCATAGTACCCCAGTGCTTACGAAAAGAAATGTTAGAGCGCATCCACATGGGCCACATGGGAGTGGAAAAGTGTAAACAGAGAGCACGCGATCTCCTGTTCTGGCCACGCATGGGACAACAGATCGAAACACTGGTGGGACAATGTAACATCTGCCAGGAACGACGAAGCGCCAACATCAAAGAACCCTTACTATCACACTATATTCCGGAAAGACCTTGGCAAGTGGTAGGAACTGACTTGTTTACATGGGACGGTCAAAACCACATAATCATCGTGGATTATCACAGCCGATACTTCGAGATGGAAAAACTCCACAGCTGCACCGCCACAGCAGTCATTGACAAACTCAAAGCAGCCTTTGCACGCCACGGCATACCAGAGCGCATCATCAGCGATAATGGCCCCTGCTATAGCGCAGAGAAGTTCCACAGATTCGCAAAGACATGGGATTTTGAACACGTCACCACGAGCCCGAGATACCCCCAAAGCAACGGTTTAGCCGAAAAAACTGTTCAAACCGCAAAACACCTCCTGGATAAAACAAAAGCTGATGGAAAGGACTACTATCTCGGATTATTAGAATACCGGAACACGCCTGTGGACAACTTTAAATCTCCAGCACAACTCCTGATGAGCCGCAGGCTACGATCAATCCTTCCCATAACTGCCGCACGTCTCCATCCTCAGGTCACACCCCAGCACACGCTCCGAAATCGGAGAGTAACATGCCAACAGCGACAGCAGTTCTACTACAACAGATCTGCTAAAGCGCTGCCCCCTCTAACTGCGGACACACGCATCCGTTTCCGCCAAGAGGATGGCTCATGGCATCAGGCAAAGGTGATACAACCTGCCAATACACAAAGGAGCTACCACATCCAAACAGATGAGGGACAAGTGCTCCGGCGCAACAGGCGACACCTCCGCAACACCAGCAAAACCCCCAGTGCATCCGAAAACCACCATCCCGCACCGACTCGCTGCGCCACCTCAGACCTACAACCTGAGCCTGCCCAAGAGCCAAACGAACTGCCACCAAACGAACACTTCACATACACCACAAGATCTGGCCGTATAGTTAAGCCTAGACAAATTCTTGACCTATAATAACAGGACCCTTCGATTTCACAGGGCAACACAAGCACCATATGCTCATAGATGTTTCACATATAAGATGTTATGCAATTGTAAATGTTCGAACCAGATGGTTATCACCTAAACGCGTTAATGATGCATAAAGCTCTTTAAAGTGTTCTTTACTCTTGCTATTATACAACATGTATTTGATTACCCACCGAAAGGTTTTCATCCACACTAATCGCTGTTACAAGGCAAGCTTAGTTCAGTGCAGCAAGTTATGTTTATATTCGTTTATATTCAGGTTACATAGAATGTTCTAGTGAATGTTATACCCAGACCCTAAGCCATCCCACACGGAAAGAACCTATATAAACATATATGTTTTAATATAGGTTTTGATATAGGTTTTTAATATATGTGACATATATAAAATTGGCCGTTTTCCTATATTATATGTACATATATGTACATATATGCGTGCATATACAGTATGCATGCATATATGTACCTATATAGACATATATAAAATTGGCCGTTTTCCTATATTATATGTGCATATATGCGTGCATATATGAACCTATATAGTAATACAGTATATGTGACATATATAAAATTGGCCATTTTCCTATATTATATGTGCATATATGCGTGCATATATGAACCTATATAGTAATACAGTATATGTGACATATAAAATTGGCCGTTTTCCTATATTTTATGTACATATATGCACATATATAGGTACATATATGCATGTATATATGTGTGCATATATGCACCTATATGTTTACCTAAATTAGTAAAAAAAAATCCATAGCTGCTAGACAACATAAATAAAAGCCCAAAATGTAGAAATTAATTTTTTTTTTATTTTCTTAAGAACAATCAACTAGTAAAAGAACAAAAACATGACAAAAAACTGAACAGGAAGAAAAAAATATATTTTGTGGATCTTCCCAGCTCCGTGAGCTTTGAATTGATAGATGTGCCTATCTGCCTTCGGGTGGCTGCCGGCCACTTCTTCAATGTAGCATCTAGAGAAGACAAAAATAATAAGACAGTATAATAATAATAAATTATTATTTATTAAAACTTCAGACGACAACAATTAGTGCCACGAGGTTATTTGCAACTATGTTCTACAAAATAGAGGACTACACACCCTACAGCGCAATACCCCAGAAATGTGGCTTTAGAAGAGGAAAGGTAGGATTAAGAAGTGAGCAAGCGATGAATTAGTATTATAGGTACCAAGCAGATACAGTAACAATAATGGGTGCCCTACCTTATGCAGTCTCCATTGATGGCTGATAAACATTGATACAAGTAGGCTATGGTTAAAGTGGTGAACTTATAATGTTTTTTTCCCTTCTCAACGCATTATGCATTTACTCACCAATAATGGCTACCTTTTTAATTTGGTCCAGTCTCCAATTCGAAGGTGCCCAGCAGCAGATTCCGTACCATGGCAGTAGCAGAGGTGGCAAGGCGGGTTGCTCTCCACGCTTCTGCCTGGCAAAACACCCCAGAGCCCTTTATAACTTCAATCTGAAAAATAATTTCACATCACAATATTAATTTATTGGCAACTTTTAGAAACTTTTCATGTTTCATACTGATTCTCATGTTTAGCTTCCCAATAGTTATTTTATGTATAAATGCAGATTAATGATAAAGATACATGCAGGGTAAAACTGCAACAGGAACAGTACAAAATAAAAACTGAAAAAAGACGGACATTCAGAGTAAAACAGTGCAAGATAAAAAAAAAAAAACTGTACAAAACATATATGCAGGGTAAGCATTGGTGGGAGCAATGTCCAAGCAGTGTAGAGAAATATTTCTGTACGACTTCATTGTTTTGTGCTGTGTAGTATAGTATTGTAATAGCTGATCAGAGTGATCAACTCCCCATGTGCTGGTTGTATACGCAGTCACAGGAAATGTCTTTGTAGTCCATGTACCTTGTAATTTCACCCTCATCTTCACCGCGTCTACTGTATAAGCAGAATGGATGGTAGAACAGGTAGATACTTCTCGTGTGTCCATCCACTTCACAAATACAAGAGGTCCATCTGAACGGAGCTTGCGTGTCCTGATGTGAGGGGCTGGTGAAGGCAAGGGTGATGCAGACACATTCTTAAAAACAAATAAATAAAAAAATGTTAGCCTATACTGTTCAGAGTAAATGGATGTGCAATTAATATGGATGCATAATATATACAGAGATGACCAAAAAATGTATCCACACTTCAACATGAAAAATATACACCTCTCTTCTGTAGGTCACATGACAGCATCAATGATGGTGATAGATAATACTACACACTGCTGCCATAATTCAATTTGAGTTTTAAAAAAGGCCATAGATAACAATTGTGAAAGTGTGTATACATTTTTGTGCCCCTCTGTATTTTTGATGGGCAATAGGCTGGGCAAATATCTGTTGATGGACAACAGACCATGTAGTGGATCTCAAACATTTACAACTGAGACATTAGCAAACACCATCCATTGGACATTACACACATATTGAACACATTCTAAACAATTACATCTTATCAGGCATTTGTAAATACATGCTAAACAAAAGGGATTATATACATTTACACCAAAGAAATATTCATAAGCATCACTTAGCTACATAAGGCTGTATTTTAGCCACCTGGAACTAGCTTGTTTGTGCTAAATAACATTACCGATAGCGGTGTTATAAGCTAACCAAAACAGAGCCAAATATATATTAGCAACCATAATCTAAAGCTATCCAAAACAAGGTGAAATACATTAGAACATTTATAAACATCTGTAAACTCCATAAGGCATTAGCTTAGCCACCGGGAAATATCATGTTTGTGCTACATGAGGCAGCATGTTAGTGTTAGCATGTTAGCATGTGTCACACAAGCTGACAAGAGCTAGCTGTAGTGAGGAAAATATTTACTAATATTAGTTTAATATTATCAGAATAAGAGTTATATAAGACTTAATAACTTACCCAGTGTAGCATGGGTCTATTCTCTGTTCAAAATGCTCCTGTTCGGCATCAGAGTCACACAGTCTTCTTCTGAGGTAAATGTAAACTCCTCCCACTTTCCAGGAGTTTCCTCGGATGTGTAAGCGCGTGCCATCTTCCAAAACGTGCAGAAAACTCACTGAATCTAAGTGTTTTCAAACCTGTCTCTGTGTGTGTGTGTGTGTTGATCATGCCGGTGTCCGGGGGCGTGGCCTAGTATGTAAATTACCCTGACTGATTTCCGAAAGACCAACAACATTTCACATTTCAGTTAATTTTAGTGACGTGTTTCAAAAAGATTTTCAGACTGAGGTTTCATATATGTGCATATATCCTCATATACTGTATGTGGGCAATTAGGATACCAATTTCATGTGTTCGCACATACAGTGGTGTGAAAAACTATTTGCCCCCTTCCTGATTTCTTATTCTTTTGCATGTTTGTCACACTTAAATGTTTCTGCTCATCAAAAACCGTTAACTATTAGTCAAAGATAACATAATTGAACACAAAATGCAGTTTTTAAATGAAGGTTTACGTTATTAAGGGAGAAAAAAAACTCCAAATCTACATGGCCCTGTGTGAAAAAGTGATTGCCCCCCTTGTTAAAAAATAACTTAACTGTGGTTTATCACACCTGAGTTCAATTTCTGTAGTCACCCCCAGGCCTGATTACTGCCACACCTGTTTCAATCAAGAAATCACTTGAATAGGAGCTACCTGACACAGAGAAGTAGACCAAAAGCACCTCAAAAGCTAGACATCATGCCAAGATCCAAAGAAACTCAGGAACAAAAGTAATTGAGATCTATCAGCCTGGTAAAGGTTATAAAGCCATTTCTAAAGCTTTGGGACTCCAGCGAACCACAGTGAGAGCCATTATCCACAAATGGTAAAAACATGGAACAGTGGTGAACCTTCCCAGGAGTGGCCAGCCGACCAAAATTACCCCAAGAGCGCAGAGACAACTCATCCAAGAGGCCACAAAAGACCCCAGGACAACATCTAAAGAACTGCAGGCCTCACTTGCCTCAATTAAGGTCAGTGTTCACGACTCCACCATAAGAAAGAGACTGGGCAAAAACGGCCTGCATGGCAGATTTCCAAGGCGCAAACCACTTTTAAGCAAAAAGAACATTAAGGCTCGTCTCAATTTTGCTAAAAAACATCTCAATGATTGCCAAGACTTTTGGGAAAATACCTTGTGGACCGACGAGACAAAAGTTGAACTTTTTGGAAGGTGCGTGTCCCGTTACATCTGGCGTAAAAGTAACACAGCATTTCAGAAAAAGAACATCATACCAACAGTAAAATATGGTGGTGGTAGTGTGATGGTCTGGGGTTGTTTGGCTGCTTCAGGACCTGGAAGGCTTGCTGTGATAGATGGAACCATGAATTCTACTGTCTACCAAAAAATCCTGAAGGAGAATGTCCGGCCATCTGTTCGTCAACTCAAGCTGAAGCGATCTTGGGTGCTGCAGCAGGACAATGACCCAAAACACACCAGCAAATCCACCTCTGAATGGCTGAAGAAAAACAAAATGAAGACTTTGGAGTGGCCTAGTCAAAGTCCTGACCTGAATCCTATTGAGATGTTGTGGCATGACCTTAAAAAGGCGGTTCATGCTAGAAAACCCTCAAATAAAGCTGAATTCTGCAAAGATGAGTGGGTCAAAATTCCTCCAGAGCGCTGTAAAAGACTCGTTGCAAGTTATCGCAAACGCTTGATTGCAGTTATTGCTGCTAAGGGTGGCCCAACCAGTTATTAGGTTCAGGGGGCAATTACTTTTTCACACAGGGCCAGGTAGGTTTGGATTTTTTTTCTCCCTAAATAATAAAACCCCTCATTTAAAAACTGCATTTTGTGTTTACTTGTGTTATCTCTGACTAATAGTTAAATGTGTTTGATGATCAGAAACATTTTGTGTGACAAACATGCAAAAGAATAAGAAATCAGGAGAGGGGGCAAATAGTTTTTCACACCACTGTAAGTTTTTTGCATTTTTTTTAAAGTTAGTTCTTAGTTATTGCCTTGATAATAGACAATATGAACTAGGAATCATGTATGACAGTTGCCAAAGTGAGATATGAGCTAAAATGACCAGATCCTGCGAAAGGAGACATATCTTGTATGTACATATAGGGCTTATATGTGGATATAAAGAAGCAATACAGGAGACCTATATGGCCTGTATATGCACATATATGCACCTCAATGTTGCCTATATGTGGCATATATACGCATATATGCAGCATATATATTATCATATATATGCATATATACTGCATATAGGTTTCATATATGCCTATATATCCTCATATAGGTGCGGATATATACTGCATATAGGTTTCATATATGCGCATATATCCTCATATAGGTGTGGATATATGCACATATATACTGCATATAGGTTTCATATATGCGCATATATCCTCATATAGGTTCTTTCCATGTGGGATTATTTAGGAGGGAGATGTAACATCCCGATGTTAGCAGTGATCCAGCCACACTCAGCACAGCATATCGTGACGTCATTAGTGTCACGAGATTAAGGTTGTATGAGAGTTTGTACGTGATTCAAGATGTCGGATTAAAACTGCGAACGAGCTCATGTTGGGATCCTGTGTTTATTACAATCACACACACAGTGCCAAAGGGCAAACACAACATGGGCAACATAATCCGTAAGCATGGTATTAGTTTTCATTGTTATGCTGACGACACACAGCTATACGTCTCAACAAAACCTGATGAGAAAAACCATCTTACTAAAGTTGAGCAATGTGTGCAGGACATAAGAAATTGGATGCTAATTAACTTCCTTCTGCTTAATCCGGATAAGACAGAAGTTCTAGTCATAGGACCGCATACAGCTAGAAGTAAAATCTTAGATCTCACCGTAACTTTAGATGGCCTTTCTGTTCCGTCAAGTGCAACAGTAAAAGACCTCGGTGTGATTATAGATTCCAGCCTTTCATTTGAAGCTCATGTAGATAATATCACCAGAATAGCATTCTTTCACCTCAGAAATATTGCCAAAATAAGAAATATATTGTCGCTAAACGATGCAGAAAAACTAGTTCATGCTTTTATCACTTCTAGGTTGGACTATTGTAATGCCTTACTGTCTGGTTGTTCAGTTAGGTGCATAAACAAGCTTCAGCTAGTCCAGAATGCAGCAGCGAGAGTCCTCACTAGAACCAGAAGATATGAGCATATCACCCCTATCCTATCTTCACTGCATTGGCTCCCTGTGAAATTTCACATTGATTTTAAAATACTACTCTTGACATATAAGGCATTAAATGGTCTCGCCCCACAGTATCTGAGCGAACTGCTAGTGTCTTACGATCCGCCACGCCTACTTCGGTCAAAGGATGCAGGCTGCTTATCAGTACCGCGTATTATGAAAACTACAGCTGGGGGCAGAGCTTTTTCTTACAAAGCCCCAAAATTATGGAATAGTCTTCCAAATAGTGTTCGGGACTCAGACACAGTCTCAGTGTTTAAGTCTAGGCTCAAAACCTATTTATTTAGCCAAGCATTTTTATAAATAGATTTGCCATAAGGTAAAGGAGCAGATCTGGGGGACTCATGGACGTAGAGTATTATGGTGAACTGGTATGTTTAGATGCTGTCTTCCTCAGTCTCATTTGATCACTCAGGTTTGTTGACGGTGAGGTGATTGTTTGCTTTAGATCTCAGGGAGCCCTCATGTTTGTGTTTCCTTCTGGCTCTCCCTTTTAGTTATGATGTCATAGTTAGTCCTGCCGGAGTCCCTGCTTGCACTCTACAGTAAATATGCATTCACATTAGACATTGTGACTGTGACCATACCTAATTGCAATCTCTCCTCCTCTTCTCTTCCTCCCCCTCTTTCTCTTTCCTCTCTCCCCCTGTCTCCCCCTTTCACTCTTTCTCTCTCTCTCTGTCGAGCTACACATGTGGTTCCTGAGCTGCCAGTGATCCAGACTCCCTCTGCCCTCCGGACCTGTCTGATCCATCCTGGTGCCCCGTTTCTGGTTGGAGGTCTCGTCGCATGGATGCCCCGTGTGTCTCTTTAGGATGCGTCTGGTGTCTGGGGATGATTCTATCTACTTAGAACATGGTTCTGGCCTCGACTGGTGTTGTCAGCTGTTTCTCTGAGGACTTGACAATTCGATAGTTCAGGACTGGAACTTTCTACAAGTCTATCTGAGTCTCCAATAACTACTGGACTCCATTTTACATCAACTATTATAACATCAATTAACATCAACTATTATAGCTGAACCTAACACTGTATAAATGCAGATCATTTCCTGCTATCTGTTTCACCCAGATGAGGATGGGTTCCCTGTCGAGTCTGGTTCCTCTCAAGGTTTCTTCCTATTACCATCTCAGGGAGTTTTTCCTTGCCACTGTCGCCCTCGGGCTTGCTCACCAGGGACTATCTGAACATTTTATTCATACACATTCACATTCCATACAAACTTAAATAATTCTTTTGATTGTGTAAAGCTGTTTCGAGACAATGTCAATTGTTAAAAGCGCTATACAAATAAAAACTGAATTATGTATGTAGAGTAAATGCAGAGAGATGATATATTCCAGCTTTAGGTTTAGATACTCACTGTGTGTTTACTGCTGAAACATTAATTTTCCATCGACATAAAATGGAGCTGCTGAGTTTCACTTCCACTTCATCATCTGACTCAAGCTACGCCTGATAGTCTGTTGAAAGCCAAGGATGACTAATTAATCAGGTGCAGCTTCTGCTTGGTTGGATTAAATGCTTGAATCTACATGGCCCCCTCTGGATCCAGTTTGTTACCCCTGAATTACAGCACGTATACTGTACTTTAGCAACGATTATATCGATAACAAAATACCTTAAACATTAACCATCTCATTAATTAATTTTTCTAGTGCTATTAGCACAATGATGAAATATACATGAACAAGTTTGACCACAAAGCGCAAAACAAGGTAAATAAAAACAACAAATATAGATTAAACAAAAATATTGTAAAAATTACCATAATTACAGGCTTTAATAGCTTTTGTTAGGGCTTCGGCAGGGATATAAAAAATATATTTTTTTTTTTATTAAAGCAGTAAAGAATGGTGTACAGCGTAGGAATATGCACTTATGAATATGAAATTTGCCAAGTAATAGAGTAAATTTGATTAAAAACAATTTGTTATTTTTTATTATGTGCTTCAAGAAACCAAAAACCAAATACTATACAGTGGAACCTCGGATTACGAGTAACGCGGCTTACAAGTGTTCCGCAAGACGAGCAAAGATTTTTAATAAATTTTGACTTGAAAAACGAGCATTGTCTTGGATTATGAGCACCGAGTATCATGTATCACGTATGCGCTTCTTGTTTTGATGCCGAGCGTCACGTCATCACAACTGAGCCAACGGTTTTTCTCTCTCTTGCACTGCAGAATTGTGGGTAATCGTCTCCCCTGCTGGGTCTTATTGCTCGTCTCTTACTGGTATAATCAACATCTGTGCACGTGTATGTGTAAAACACATTTTATTTTGTGTTCGGAAGCGCGTGTACAGCGTGTGTACAGTTTCTTATAACACACATGTGTGTGTGCGAGTAAAATAAAAGAAATTAAAAATCCATTTTCTTCCTCATCGCGGTATGTGTGTGTGTGTGTGTCTGTGCGCAAGCGTAATTTGACACTGTGCCAGCTGTGTGTGCGCAGCCCCCTTCAGAAACAAAGACACACACACACACACACGCGTGCGCGCGAGAGAGAGAGACACACACTCTTCTCTCCAAAGAAACTCAGCTCTATCACAAATCTTTTCAGAGGTAAGGTGCGGATTCATTTGTTTGTTTGTTTTACTTTACAGCAGTGATTCTGTTAGTTTGCACTCATACGAGTGTCATTAGTGATGTTCATTGGTAATTTTCAGATAAAACAGTGTAGCGGGAGAGAGACGTTGATTTATGACCGCTGTTTACAAAAGTGTAGTCCAGTGTGGGAGATGCATTGTGCGTAGATGCATTGTGGGTAATGCAGTCCGGTGTGTGTGAACGCGAATGCGAGATGTAAGCTGGATATAGAGCCTGAGTTTTGTTCTTCAGTAGTTTTTTAAGTGCAGGATTGACCTGAAAGTTTGTACTATAGCACAACAATGTAGAAAATAAAAGAACGGGCATCAAGCAGATTGTCCATCTCATCATTACACCAGCATGAATTAACGGGCTGTTACACTGTTGCGAGCGACATTAAAATAAAGCAGAGAAGCTTTAATAATTTTGGAGAGAACAACAGTCTTTCCGTTAATATGTGTGTGTGTTAAGGGGGAGACAGGAGGGGCTGAAAGGAAGACTCTCCACTTACTCTAGCCTCAAACACACATACACATACTGCACGCACGCACGCACACACATACTGCCTGCATGCACAAACGGAAACACTCATCTGTCACGATTTATTTTTTACTTCTTTGAAAGGTAAAATGCAGGTTAATTAGTTTTATTTTTACTTTATATTTTGTATTAATTATTTTTATGTATTTATTTTTTTGGGCTGTAGAACGAATAATTTAAGTTTCCATTATGGGAATTATTCCATTATTCACTTATGGGAAAATCAAATTTGGTTTACTAGTGTTTTGGAATATGAGCCCGCTTCCGGAATGAATTATGCTCGTAATCCGAGGTTCCACTGTATTTTCAATTTAAAATTTATTTAAAATTATCTAGAGAAGGTAAAGTTCCAAAATAAGTGTGTAATAGTTTCAGGTGATTTTTATAAAAGGTACAGTTGTTCTTTTTTATTGTTCGTGATTGCTGCCAGACCATTGCTTGCCAGTTATCGTAAACGCTTGATTGAATGGTTGGAACAACCAGTTATTAGGTTTAGGGGGCAATTACTTTTTCCACATACGGCCAGGCAGTTTTGGACAGTTTTTTTTCACTTAATAATAGAAATCATTGCATTTGTTTTTTCATTTCGTTGCCGTCGTCCTCGCGCACACACACTTTCAGTTTGTACATAGAGAAGCATTATATTCAATTTTCAATTCAATTCAATTCAATTTTATTTATATAGCGCTTTTAACAATGGTCATTGTCTCAAAGCAGCTTCACAAAAATTAAAGAAATTTAACAAAAAATAAATAAATAAATAAATAATAATAATAATAATCATCATAATAAATAAATAAATAAATAAATAAAATAATAATAATAATAATAGAAAATAAATAAATAAAAACAAATAATAATAATAATTATAGAAAAGAAAATAATTGGAAGTGTGGATGTGTGAGAAAAATGTGCAGATAATAATGAGACGAATTAATGAAATTTCTCTGATGAGCAAGCCAAGGGTGACGGCGACGGTGGCAAGGAAAAACTCCCTGAGATGGCATTAGGAAGAAACCTTGAGAGGAACCAGACTCAACAGGGAACCCATCCTCATTTGGGCGATAACAGATAGAAATTATATAACATCTTGTGTGTTGTGCAGGTGAAAATTCAATATGACAGAAATTATTTAAATTGACATGAAGACCAGTTCAGCATAGGGACGAGTCAGTAGGTGCAGAGGGCAGATGAGGTCTGGATCACTGGAAGCACAGGAGCAGCATGTGTAGCTCCAACCATCATAAAGCTGAATCCAGCTGGAGCTGGTCCTTCTCTGGATGCCTCAGGAACCTCGCAGGGTCGGCCGTTGTCTACTGAACCTGGCAAAATCTCCCGATGCCTCGGGATGGGTAGAGAAATACAGAACAGATGGGGAGAATTAGCGTAGTTGCCATTCGGTATAGGTGTACTGGAGTATGAGATTATGGGATGAGTTATGTGAATGCCAGATTAAAAAGATGCGTCTTGAGTCTACTTTTGAACTGAGAAACCGTGTCTGCTCCCCGAACACTGTCTGGAAGGCTATTCCAAAGCTTTGGAGCTAAATATGAAAAAGCCCTACCCCCTTTTGTAGATTTTGAAATTCTGGGAACTACCAGAAGTCCGGAGCTTTGTGATCTTAAGGCGCGTGGTGGATTGTAGCGCATCAGAAGACTGGTTAGGTATGTGGGAGCTAAACCATTTAAGGCCTTGTATGTAAGTAATACTATTTTGTAATTTATTCTAAACTGAACAGGTAGCCAGTGCAGGGATGATAATATTGGGGTTATATGATCATATTTTCTGGATCTAGTGAGAACCCTGGCAGCTGCATTTTGGATTAACTGAAGCTTGTTTATTGAGGATGCAGGACAACCACCTAGTAATGCATTACAATAGTCCAGTCTGGAGGTCATGAATGCATGAACTAGTTTTTCTGCATCAGATACGGATAAGATGTTCCTAAGTTTAGCAATATTTCGAAGATGGAAAAAGGCTGTTTTTGTGATATTTGAAATGTGATTTTCAAAAGACAAGTTACTGTCTAATATTACTCCCAGATCTTTTACTGCTGAGCTGGTAATAACAGTACATCCTTCTAAGCGCAAGCTGAATTGTGAAAGCTGTTGTGTGCTGGTTTTTGGGCCAATAAGTAATATCTCTGTCTTATCTGAATTTAATAAAAGAAAGTTATTGGTCATCCAATCTTTTATGTCCTGGACACACTCAGTTAATCTAGACAACTTAGGTATTTGGTCTGGTTTAGTTGAGATATATAATTGGGTATCATCAGCATAACAATGGAAACTAATCCCATGTCTTCTAATGATGTTACCCAAGGGAAGCATGTATATTGAGAACAACAGAGGTCCTAAAACTGACCCTTGTGGGACCCCATATTTCACTAGCATTACACCAGACGGTTCTCCATTTAGATCTACAAAATGGTAGCGATCAGACAGGTAAGATCTAAACCATTTTAATGCCTGTCCCTGAATACCTATATAATTTTGTAAGCGATCTATGAGAATATTATGATCTATAGTGTCGAATGCAGCACTAAGATCGAGCAGGACTAGCAATGAGATGCAGCCTTGGTCTGAAGCTAAAAACAAGTCGTTTGTAATCTTAACTAGTGCAGTTTCTGTGCTATGATGGGGCCTGAAACCTGACTGAAATTCTTCAAGGATGTTGTTCTCCTGCAAGAATGTGCAAATTTGAGCTGATACTACTTTTTCTAGTATTTTTTATATGAACGGGAGGTTTGAAATCGGTCTGTAATTTGTTATTTCATTCGCGTCCAAATTAGATTTTTTAAGAAGCGGCTTAATAACTGCTAACTTGAAAGGTTTAGGGACGTGACCTAGATATAATGAAGAATTAATAATGTTTAGGAGTGGCTCTCCAACCGTAAGCATCACTTCTTTTAAAAATCTGGTTGGGATTGGGTCTAACAGGCACGTTGTTGATTTAGCCGAGGTGATGAGTTTATACAGCTCTTCCTGTCCTATACCTGTAAAGCAGTGAAAATCTAAATGTGAAGCTATAGGCTGAACTGGATCGTGAGATACTATTAGAGGTTGAACCTCCATTATTTTCTTCCTGATATTATTGATTTTTTCATTAAAGAAGTCCATAAAGTCTTATACATCTGATTGAAGTGTGTTTAAATAAAGTTTGAACTCCAGTGTGTGTGTGTGTGTGTGTGTCTCTAGCTATACAGGAATAAGCACATCATCATACTGCTCATACACACACACACACAGACACACAGATACAGGACATAAAGCATGCACACTCACATTAATGAACTTAAATAAAAGAATTTGAGAAAAATAACCAAAAAAAATACAAATAAAATCCTTATCACTCATTTTATTTTATTCAGTGTATGAACAGGCAATTAAATAAAATGAATATAATACAAATAAAATAATACAAATAAAATAAATATAATACAAATACAACTAATAAAATATAAACTAAATAAAATCAAGAAATCAGGACAGAAAACTCACTTTTTAATGAAATTTTCTTTAACTTTTTAGAAACAACTAGAATCACACAGAGGAAAACTGATGACAAACAAACTTTTAACTGTCTATAATACAATCTTTTCAAAACCATAATTAGAAAAAAGTTTTGTTTCAATCTGAAAGGAAGTGCAGAAAGGGTTTAGTGTCCCCCCCCCCCCCCCAATCCAGCTCACAGTCTTTGTAAGGCTTCAGAAACAGTTCAACTTTTAACGTTTTAATTTCCTCAATAAGTTGGATAACCTGGGACTCAGTTCACCTCTGTGGCAGTGGATCTCCAACTTCTTGACTAGTAGACCATCTGTAGTCTGGTTAGGCAGACATTTTTCAGTCCCCCTGACCTTCAGCTGAGGACGACCTCAGGGTTGTGTCCTGAGCCCCCTGATCTACTTATTTTATGAATGTGTGGCCACCATTAACTCAACCATCACTCTAATGTTGACATCACGCCATATTTTAAACATACTTTAAAATAATTGTATTATAGTACACTTTCCAAATATATATTATATATAAATATTATAGGAAAATATACTTAAAGTGAAAGATCAGTATAATTTCTAAAACACACTTATTTAAACTTAGCTTCTCAATTTATTTGGCATATTTTTTGAAATACACTCGTAATAATCATTGAAACAATATACAGGATATGCAAAATTTTAATATAAGGTAGTCTCAGTATATTTTCATTTAAATTTGAATGTACTTATTCATGCTTATATTTAGTTCACTACTCTTTTGCCCGCACAAGCTTTCACGGCTTGTTTCTGCAAGCTGAATCGCTCTCGCGTGCGCTCTCAAACTCATAATTTGTGTTCAAACTCTGTCTCTGCCATGCGCTCACTATCATAAAGCTACTGTACTCATGCGGAAGGCCCGGGTTCGATTCCCAGCCAGTGCCCAAAACCTGGTGTGTTGATTCTGTAGATTCTAATACTAATGTCTGTCTTTGTTCAGACAACAGTTTAAGTTTTTGTTTGTTTGTGTGTTTGTGAGACAACCTGACGTTTTGTTGAACACAAAAATTGTAGTACTGTGTTTTTTTTGTAACCTTGTGCAAATTAAATCTGTTGAACTCATGAATTAAATCTGCCACTTAATTACTGATGTAATGTGTTTCAAAAACATGTTAGTGTAAAAAAATGCACAATAAAAATACAGATTAGCGAACAGCAAAAAAGACAAAAATATTTAGGCGTTTCATCTATGAGTCAAAGATTTGTAGAGCAACACATTCAGTCCAAACTAAGACAAGATGAACAAAGAGATAAAATATAAACCTAAAAAATGGACTCTATGGAGCTAAAACCTCTGGATCTGCTAATCTGTAATTATATCTCTGTGTTCAGTGTGGCTGTTGTTAAGCTCCAACATCTGAATAGGAATGATTTATCTTCCACTCCAGGAGAAAAAGTCCATTATGTTGGAAAGTAGGTTTGAGGTTTGCCTCCTGTTAGTGCTGCTGAGGTCAGCTGTGTTAATGCTGTAAGACACAGAACAGGACAGAAAGATTTATTTGTGTAAAAGTGTGTAGAAGAATAAAGTCTGGGTGAAGTCAATACACACACTACAATGTGTCATTAATTTAGCAACTGTTCTGTCATTTACAGCAACCTGAAGGTCACATGTGTAAAATGACGACACCTGAAGAGCAGGTAATACACCGTATTATACTGTATATAAGAGCAGGTAATATACTGTATTTTTGGAAGTTTAGCCAAAGTTTAATCCAAAAATCTTCAGTAACTTACTGTAGTGTCTCCAGTTTACAGTGTGGATCCTTCTGTAGATCAGAGAGCAGCTGCACTCCTGATTCTCCTGGTTTATTGCCCTTTAGATCCAGCTCTCTCAGGTGTGATGAGGAGTTTGACCTCAGAGCTGAAGCCAAAGCAGCACAACCTTCATCTGTAATACTGCAACCACGCAACCTGCAGAGAGAACAACATCTCACAGTTGCAGTGTACATCACAATGTGTATGTGTGTGTGTGTGTGTGTAGGTGTGTGTGTGTGTGTGTGTGAGCTTGTGTGTGTGGTAAAATGTTAATACCATATCTCAGTATTTAAATCAAATCATCATGAAAAAAAATCTGTTGTGTAATGTGAGCTGTTTATTAAAACATCATGCAATTTAGAAATTTAGTTTTCCAGAACTGGGAATTTTTTTTAGAAAGTTTTGCAATTAAAATTGTCAAGTACGAGTATTATGTATGACACATGCACTTCCTGTTTTGATGTCGAGCGTTACGTGATCACAACTGAACCAATGGTTTTTCTCTCTCTTGTGCGGTGGAATTGTGGGTAATCGTGTCCCCTGCTCGCATGTGTACTGTTTACTATAACACTGTGGCCACGTGTGTGCGTGTAAAGCATCTTTTATTTTGTGTCTGTATGCGTGTGTGTACAGAGCGCATGTACTGTTTATTAGAACACACATGTGCGAGCATGTAAAGCAAAATAAGGTCTCATTAGAGAGGTTAAAGATCCATTTTCTCTCCCTCTCTGTATCAGTCTGCACTGATTCCGTTATGTGTGGGCGCGTCATTGAACACCGTGCCCCTTCACACACACCCCTCCTCCTCTCGCTTCACACACACACCCGTCCTCCTCTTGTGTTCTCGCACGCACGCGCACACACTCTCTAACGGAAACTCTACTCTGTCATGATTCCTTTCAAAGATAAAGTGCAGGTTAGTTTGTTTTATTCTTACTTTACAGCAGCGATTCCGTTCCAACAGTGTGTCGCTCAATCGAGTGTCAGAGATGTTTCTTGTTCATTTTACCGATAAGGCAGTGTTTCCGTTAGTGTGTTTGTGAAAGTCGTCCCACACAAATAAGAGAGGAGGAAGGGTTACTGTGTAAGATGAGAAGAGGGAGAGGGTGTCATGAATGCGAAATCTATCTATAGAGACCAAAACTGTTTTTGTACCAGGCTGTAAATGTCAAGATGGACTAACCTGAGGTGACCAGAAGACGTAGCTTTAGCGGTTAGCCCAATGTAGCGTGGAGGATAAACCCAAACGCGGAAAGAAGCGAGCAGGCAGGATAACCACGCGATTTAGTTTAAGGACTCTCACAAAAACGGAGCAAGGGAAAAACACAAATCTAACCCGCGTCCTAGAAATACACACACAATAGCAAAAGACAAACGGAACCAACATGTGAGTACTCACGGTTTGCTGAAACGACAACTGGAGTTGACATGGGCCGAACTCAATGACTGAGCGGTAAGCCATCGTTTGTTTACCTCTTTTATACTTCCTGGTTTTGCGCCCGTCTTACTTCCGGGTCCTAGTGCCGGGCGCAGATTGCGTGTGCATGACAGTACCCCCCTGTCCAGGACTGGCTCCTGACGGTCCTGGGGCGGAGGATACCCTGTGACGGTAGTCCCGAATTAGCTCCGGGTCGAGAATGAACCGGGCCGGGATCCAAGATCGCTCCTCGGGGCCATAGCCCTCCCAGTCCACCAGGTATTGCGTACCTTTGCCCCGAGGGCGCGAGTCGAGGATTCGGCGCACGGTGTAGGCGGGACCGCCGTCGATGATCCGGGGAGGAGGAGCTGGGGGGGTGGGTGGAATCATGGGTGAAGTGATGAAGGGCTTGAACTGGGACAGGTGGAAGACTGGATGGATCCGGAGCGCCGCAGGCAGCTGGAGCCGGTAGGTGACAGGGTTAATCCTGTGGGTGATGCGGTATGGTCCGATAAATCTGGGTGAGAGTTTTTTTGATTCGATGTGAAGGTGGAGGTTCTTTGTAGAAAGCCATACCTTGTCACCTACATGGTACAATCATCCCGGAGGATGTCGACGGCGGTGTTGGTGGGTGTAGCGAGCGTTGGCGCGTTGGATGGCCCGGTTGGTTGTAATCCATAGCCGCCGACATCTGCGGACCAACTGTTGGGCGGACGGTACATCAACCTCCGGTTCTGGGTGGTTGAACATCGAAGGTTGGAAACCGTAACATACCTCAAATGGGCTTAGGTTGGTGGCAGAGGAGGTGTGGAGGTTGTGTGACAGTTCAGCCCAGATGAGATAGTGCGCCCAGGAGCGCTGTCGATCAGCTACGAAACATCTCAGATAGCGCTCCAGCTGTTGGTTGGTCCGCTCCGTCTGACCGTTAGTCTGTGGGTGATATCCAGATGAGAGACTGCAGGTGGAGTCGATCAGACGGCAGAAGGCTTTCCAGAACCGGGCTGTGAACTGGGGCCCTCTGTCCGAGACGATGTCCTTGGGGAACCCATGCAGACGGACTACGTGCTCTAAAATCAGCTCTGCTGTTCCTTTGGCTGACGGGAGTCCGGCGAGAGCCACCAGGTGCACGGCTTTAGAGAACCGGTCGACGATGGTGAGAATGGTGTCCTTTCCTTCGGAGGCCGGCAGGCCCGTGATGAAGTCGACGGCAATGTGCGTCCAGGGCCGTCGAGGAACTGGGAGTGGCTGCAGCTCACCGGGAGTTGGCTGATTAGTGGTTTTGGCCCTGGCGCACACTGGGCATGCCTGGACGAACTCTTGGACGTCTTTCGTGAGGGATGGCCACCAGAAGTCTCGTTGGAGGAATTGGAGCGTCCGTCGAGTGCCCGGGTGTCCTGAGATGGGAGAGGAATGACCCCACTGGAGGACTTCTGATCGCATCCTCTCGGGCACAAAGAGTCGTCCAGGTGGCACACCTGCCGGTTCGGTCTCTGTATCCTGCGCCTGGCGAACTCTCGTTTCCAGGTCTAGTTGGAGTGGGGCGATGATCCTGGACGATGGAAGGACAGGCGCGGGGTCCGCCCGGGAAATGTCCACTTCCAGCTGTCGGGAGAGAGCGTCCGCTTTTATGTTCTTGGAGCCCGGGCGGTACGAGAGGTGGAAATCGTAATTTTCGAAAAATAACGCCCACCGCGCCTGTCGTGGGTTTAACTGTTTCAGATTCTTGATGGTTATGAGGTTTTGGTGGTCCGTCCAGACTATGAATGGCTCACTGGCGCCCTGGAGCCAGTGACGCCACTCCTCCAGAGCCCACTTTATGGCCAGCAGCTCGCGGTCCCCTACCCCGTATCGCTGCTGAGTGGAGTCAAATTTTCTGGAGAAGAAACTACATGGGTGTAGTTTCTGATCTGGACCTCGTTGTGAGAGGATAGCTCCAGCGCCCACATCTGAAGCATCCACCTCCACAACGAATGATTTTCTGACATCTGGGTGGAGGAGAATCGGTGCCGTGGTGAAGCGGTGACACAGTGACTTAAAAGCAGAGACAGCTGCAGGGTTGAGATGAAAAGGGAGAGGTGAGGGACGGGTCAGAGCGGTTAGGGGGGCGGCAACTGTACTGTAGTCCCGGATAAAGCGACGATAGAAATTCGCAAACCCGAGAAACCGTTGAAGTTGCTTGAGGGTCTTGGGTAGGGGCCAATGACGCACAACCTCTAGCTTCTGCGGGTCCATGGCCACACCCTGGGGCGAGATGACAAAACCCAGGAACGTGGTGGAGCGCTCGTGAAAAGCGCACTTTTCCAACTTACAGTACAGTTGATGGGCGAGTAATCTCTTTAGAACCGCCCTGACGTGCTGGGTATGTTCTTCCATGGTGCGTGAGTAGATGAGGATGTCGTCCAGATAAGCAAACGCCCACCGACCGAGCATGTCGCGAAGGATGTCATTAATGAGGTGTTGGAAGGCGGCGGGGGCGTTGCACAGTCCAAAGGGGATGACGAGGTTCTCATAGTGCCCAGTAGGGGTGATGAAGGCCGTCTTCCACTCATCGCCCTCTCTGATGCGCACCAAGTTGTAGGCGCTCCGGAGGTCCAACTTAGTAAAGATGGTGGCGCCAGAGAGGGCGTCCAGGGCTGAGTTGGTAAGAGGCAATGGGTGTCGGTTTTTGATAGTTATATTGTTTAGCCCCCGATAGTCGACACATGGACGAAGTTCACCGCCCCGCTTCTTCACGAAGAAGAACCCCGCGGCGGCAGGTGAGGAGGAGGGCCTGATGGTACCTTGGCGAAGGGCGTTAGTCACATACTCCTCCATAACCTTCGTCTCTGTAGGTGTAAGGGAGTAGAGGTGGCCGCGGGGTGGAACTGTACCGGGCTGGAGGTCAATAGCGAGGTCGTAGGGACGATGTGGAGGAAGATGGGTCGCTCGTCGCTTGCAGAAGACCTCCGCCAGGTCCCGATATGGCTCTGGGATGGCGTTGGTGTCGACGTCGGGGGCCTCGGACTCCCTAGAGCACGTCCCAGCCGTTGCCCGTAGGCACAGTTCGGTGCAGGTCGCGCCCCATTGGAGGATCCGGTTCTGGGTCCAGGAGATGAGAGGATCATGCTGAAGCAGCCAGGGATGTCCCAGGATGATGGGAGGTGATGAGATGGAGGTGACGAAAAATTGTAGCTGTTCATGGTGTTGGTTGATGGAGACGGTGATGGGTTCGGTTTGGGTGTTTATTGGGCTGGTGGAGAGGGGGCGACCATCGACAGAGGTGATGTGAACGGGCTGGGATAACGCCTCGAATTTTACCCCCAGGGTTTTGGCATATGTGGAGTCAATGAAGTTACCTGCTGCCCCGGAGTCGATGAATGCAGCACTTCGGACTCGTTTGTGGCCAACCCGGAGGTGTACCTGAACCGTGAGACGGGAGGAGTTGGTGGTGATGGCGGAGAGATGAAGGTGACCCGGCGAGTATCTCTCTCCTCTCACCGGGCCTGGGCGTTTCCCGGTCTGAAGGGACAGGTTGCTCTGTGATGTTTGTCTGACCCGCAATAGGCGCAGAGCCCTTCACGGAAGCGTCTCTCCCGTTCTGCAGCGGTCAAGGAGGCGCGTCCTATTTGCATGGGTTCCCCGGCTCCGGTGTCAACCACGGCAGGAGGTGGAGAACCGACATGTCCTGGGGTGGCGTAGGTGGCGGACTCTGCAGGACGTGGAGTGGTGACGGTGAAGGCGGGTGCGGGTCGTGAAGTGGTGATGGCGAAGTTGGGTGCAGGTGGCAGGGTGCGAGGGGCTGGCCTCGGGCGAGAGAGGAGACGTTGGTCGATCCGGAGAGCGAGCTGGATCAGGCCCTCCAGGGTCGCAAGAAGCTCTCGCCCGGCTAGTTCGTCCTTGATTCGAGAAGCCAGTCCCTCGTAGTAGGATGTCCGGAGCGCTGCATCGCCCCATGTTGTTTGAACGGCAAGGGTGCGAAACTCGGCCGTATAGCGGCTCACGGGCAGTCCTCCCTGCCTCAGGTGGTAAAGTCTGGTGTCGGTCTCCACCTCGCCCGCTGGATGTTCAAAGGTGAGTTTGAGTTGGTGGGTGAACTCATTGTATGAGTGGGCGGTGTCTGTATCTGACTGTAGAACTGCCGTGGCCCACTCTGCTGCCTGCCCTTTTAGCAACGAGACGAGAAGAGCAATGCGAAGGCGATCGGTGGAGTACTTGGTGGCATTAAACTCAAACACCAGATCGAGAGCTGTCAGAAAAACGCTGCACTTCCCGTCCGTGCCGTTCCACTTCTCTGGTAGAGAGAGAAAAACATCAGAAGGAGGGGGGGGGGGGGGGGATGCGGCGCCGCGGCCCCCGCGGCGTGCGATCGAGCAGTGACGTCATCAACAGCCGCACGGAGATTCGCATTCTCCCGCCGGAGCTCAGCGACCTCGCGGCGGAGGGACGCGAGATTCCCGGTCAGCTGATTGATTAACGCCGCATGCCGATCTACAACGTCGCAGAGACTCGCATAATCCGCTGGGTTTACCGCGGAGGGCTCAGTCATTCTGTCAAGATGGACTAACCTGAGGTGACCAGAAGACGTAGCTTTAGCGGTTAGCCCAATGTAGCGTGGAGGATAAACCCAAACGCGGAAAGAAGCGAGCAGGCAGGATAACCACGCGATTTAGTTTAAGGACTCTCACAAAAACGGAGCAAGGGAAAAACACAAATCTAACCCGCGTCCTAGAAATACACACACAATAGCAAAAGACAAACGGAACCAACATGTGAGTACTCACGGTTTGCTGAAACGACAACTGGAGTTGACATGGGCCGAACTCAATGACTGAGCGGTAAGCCATCGTTTGTTTACCTCTTTTATACTTCCTGGTTTTGCGCCCGTCTTACTTCCGGGTCCTAGTGCCGGGCGCAGATTGCGTGTGCATGACAGTAAACATGTTTGTTTCTGTTGTAAAGTTGGACATTTTAACCTAGGACTCTACGGGGATTAACTAAATTTTGGTGCCTCGTCTTAGTGGTCATTTTGGTCTCATTAATAATTCAACAAAAGACAGGATGCACACATGCTTATCCCAATTCACATGCACCAAAAGAAAAAATAGATTCACAAAAAAACTACTCAAATGCACAAAATAAATATATATATTCATAATATACATTTCACAAATGCAAAACACAATTCAGGAATGTACAACTGTGTACAAATTTTTGAATGTTTAAAATTCACGAGTGTATCATGGACTGTGAGTGTGAAAATCGTCTTTCGCGTGTGTGAATATCCCTGGATTTGTGTGTGTGTGTGTATATTTTTGCTGGTACCAACGTGGGTCACTCGTACTCTTTAGCCAATCAGATGCGACCTCACCATTCAACCAATCACAGCCCTCCAGCAGCGCAGCACCCAAGGAGCTCAGCTTTACACACCTTTTCTGAGTTAATTACAACGGAAATGAAGTTTTACCAACTCAAATCATTAACAGCTCAAATATATATAACATAATGAATTAAAGCTGCACGATTTCAAATTTGCTTTGGTGCCGTCACTGAGCCAGAGAGCGGTCTGTGAAGCACTCGTGAATTTTAAACATTCAAAACGTTTTACACAGTTGTACATCCGTGAATTGTGTTTTGCATTTGTGAAATGTATATTATGAACATATATATTTATTTTGTGCATGTGAGTTGTTTGTGAATATATTTTTTTTCACGCATATGAATTGGGATACGCATGTGTACCTGTGTCTTTTGTGTGAATTATTAATGAGACTGATGACACGTTTTGCCCGTTTTTTAAATCACATTTGACCCCTGAGTCTTTGCTCAAGTACCAACAGCAGTAACTTGTTTGTGTTGGGGTTTTAACCTGAAACCTAAACGCTAATGGCGAGTCTTGCAGCGCCCCCTCAACCCCGTCCCCAGGAGTATCATATGGGGAAGGTTTAAATGTAGCAGAAACTGCATATAACCCAACTCTTGTGTGTGTGTTTGTATACCTCAGTATCTCCAGTGTACAGTATGGATTCTCCAGTCCAGTAGAGAGCAGCGTCACTCCTGAATCCTGCAGGTTATTGTGACTCAGGTTCAGTTCTCTCAGACTGGAGGAGTTTGAGCTGAGAACTGAGGAGAGAACTCTACAGCTTTCCTCTGTCAGGTTACACTGACACAAACTGGGAGAGAAATGATGAAATATCAGAACACTGATCTCTCTCACACACACACACACACACACAGTACACTCACACACACACGCACACACACAGCTTTAAGAAAAGCTTTAAACTTAAATGAAACATTTGTTTTTGTTCCATATGTTCAGTAAAAGTGAAGTACGGTCATGTGATAATCACTGCGTTACACCATTACACACGTCTACCCGGTAGAGGAACCAGCTGCTACGGCCTTTCAGTCATCGTCTGGATACAGATCAACATTTCACTGCTAATCATTTTACAGATATTATGTTGTCATTTGTTCACACACACACACACACACACACACACACACACACACACACACACACACACACACACACACACACACACACAAATCAACCGCAGCCCTAATTTTTTAGGAGCCTGCTCTTAGTGATTATTTGCGGAACTGCATGTTTTTGCACTACTGACTTTCATTATATTACATTTACTGCATTTGGCAGACACCCTTATCCTGAGCAATTTATTTTTCTATGTGAGAAAATGCTTAAATAAAATGTTAAAATATTAAATACAGTGGAACCTCAGATTGCAGACAGGAAGACACTGCCAGCACCGGAAACGCGTTCATCATCACCGAGCACGATGTGAGGAAAGCGTTCAAGAGAGTGAACACCAGGAAAGCAGTAGGACCAGACGGCATCTCAGGCCGTATCCTCAGAGCCTGCGCAGACCAGCTAGCAACTGTGTTCACTGTGATATTCAACATCTCTTTATCTCAGTCGGTGATCCCCACATGCTTCAAAGAGTCCATCATTGTTCCTGTTCCAAAGAAACCACATCCTGCTTCTCTCAATGACAATCACCCTATAGCCCTCACCTCAGTAGTGATGAAGTGCTTTGAGCGCCTGGTCAGAGACTTCATAATTTCTTCACTACCCGACCAGTGGTGTCAAAAGTATTCACATTCATTACTTGAGTAGAAGTATAGATACTAGGGTTCAAAAATACTTCTTTAGAAGTTGAAGTATCAACCCAAGCTTTTTAATTAAGTAAAAGTTTAAAAGTACTGGTTTCAAAACTACTTAAACTATAAAAGTAAAAGTATTTTAGGGGGGAAAAAAGCATTAAGGTCTCGCTTTCTAATCATGCAACGGGGGGGGGGGGGGGGGGGGGGGAAGGGGGGGGCGTTGTGCGCGTTCTGATCATGTGACGGGGGGGGGGGGGCGTTGTGCGCGTTCTGATCATGTGACGGGGGGGGGGGCGTTGTGCGCATTCTGATCATGTGACGGGGAGGGGGGGGGGCGTTGTGCGCGTTCTTACCATGTGACCGGAGGGGTTGCGCGTTCTGATCATAAAAATAGAGTAACGAGGCTGTTTTTAAAAAGTAAGGAGTAGAAAGTACAGATAATTGCTTAAAAATTTAAGGAGTAGAAGTAAAAAGTCGGCTGAAAAATAATTACTCCAGTAAAGTATAGATACCTAAAATTTCTACTTAAGTAAGGTAACGAAGTATTTGTACTTCGTTACTTGACACCTCTGTACCCGACACACTGGACCCTCTACAGTTTGCATACCGCCCGAACCGCTCCACAGACGATGCAATCTCTCATCTCTTCCACACATCACTCACTCACCTGGACACTAGGAAAGGGAATTATGTTAAAATGCTCTTCTTCGACTACAGCTCTGTATTTAATACCATAATTTCCTCCACACTCACCACCAAGCTGGAGCACCTGGGACTCGGCTCATTTTCTGCGTCAGTGGATCTCCAACCTCCTAACTGGCAGACTCTCAGCACTGGAGATCCCCAGGATTGTGTTCTGAGCCCCCTGCTGTACTCTTTGTACACCTATGACTGCATGGACACTACCAACTCCACCGCCGTCATCAAGTTTGCTGACGACACTGTCGTGGTCTGCCTGATCACGAACAACGATGAGACAGCCTACCTAGAGGAGATTGGAAATCTGGAGAACTGGTGCCAGAGGAACAATCTCCTCCTGAACATCAGTAGACAAAGGAGCTGATAGTGGACTTCAGTGCAAAGCAGGAGAGGAACTACAACACCCCCATCGTCAACAGGATCCCAGTGGAGAGAGTGGATAGCTTCAGATACCTCAGTGTTCACATCACGCAGGACCTGGCATGGTCCTGTCACATCAACACTGTGGTGAAAAAGGCCAGGCAGCGTCTGTACAACCTCAGACGGTTGAGAGATTTCAGACTGCTCTCCAAGGTGCTCAGGAATTTCTACTCCTGCACCATAGAGAGCATCCTGACGGGATGGTTCGGGAACAGCACCATGGTTCGGGACGACCTGGTTCGGGAATAGCACCATGCAGGACAGGCGGGCTCTATAGAGGGTGGTGCGATCAGCTGAGCGCATCATCCACACCAAGCTCCCTGACCTGCACGCAACCTACACCAAGAGGTGCTGGACCAAGGCCAGGAAGATTGTGAAGGACCTCAGCCATCCCAACAATGGAATGTTTTCTCTTTTGTGGTCTGGGAATCGATTCCGCTCCCTGAAGGCCAACACAGAGAGACTGAGGAGGAGCTTCTTCCCACAGGCGATAAGGTCTCTTAACCAAACCACCATACAGAACTAATACAATCTTTTAACATCCATGGACACTATGGACAAATCCACGCACATCTACACTTACATGTTTACGTTTACATTCTGGACCATTGCACAAAGACACTTTAATAAGGCACCTTAATACGGCAATTTTTTATGCATATTTGCACACCATCTTTCTTTCAACAAATTTCAAAATTTCTTAAATGTTCTATTGTACAGTATATTTCTATTTTTATGTACAGCATATTTCTATTTTTGTTTCTATTTTTATCTTAGTTAAATTAAATGTTTCTATCGTCTTCTTCTTTTTTGTCTTTCGGCTGTTCCCTTTCAGGGGTCGCCACAGCGAATCATCTGCCTCCATCTAACTTTATCCTCTGCATCCTCTTCTCTCACACCAACTACTGTAACTTCATGTCCTCTCTCACTGCATCCATAAATCTCCTCTTTGGTCTTCCTCTAGACCACCTGCCTGGCAGTACCAACCTCAGCAGTCTTCTACCGATATATTCACCATCTCTCCTCTGAACATGTCCAAACCACCTCAATCTGGCCTCTCTGACTTTATCTCCAAAACATCTCACATGAGTTGTCCCTCTGATGAACTCATTCTTGATCCTATCCACCCTTGTCACTCCCAAGGAGAACCTCAACATCATCAGCTCTGCTACCTCCAACTCTGCCTCCTGTGTTTTCTTCAGTGCCGCTGTCTCTAAGCCGTAGAGCATCGCTGGTCTCACCACTGTCCTGTACACCTTTCCTTTCATTCTCACTGATACTCTTTTATCGCACAACACACCTGAAACTTTTCTCCACCCATTCCAACCTGCCTGTACCCGCCTCTTCACCTCCTTTCCACACTCTCCATTGCTCTGGACCGTTGACCCTAAGTACTTAAAGTCCTGCACCTTCTTTACCTCTGCTCCCTGTAGCCTCACCGTTCCTCTTCGGTTCCTCTCATTCACACACATGTATTCCGTCTTGCTGCGGCTAACCTTCATTCCTCTGCTTTCCAGAGCGTACCTCCACCTCTCCAAATTTTCTTCCACCTGTTCCCTGCTCTCGCTACAAAGCACAATGTCATCTGCAAACATCATAGTCCATGGAGACTCCTCTCTAACCTCATCTGTCATCCTGTCCATCATCAGAGCAAACAACAAGGGGCTTAGAGCCGATCCTTGATGCAGACCCACCTCCACCTTGAACTCTTCTGTCACACCTACAGCACATCTTACCACTGTCTTAGCGCTCTCATACATGTCCTGCACCACTCTAACATACTTCTCTGCCACTTCAGACTTCCTCATACAACACCACAGCTCCTCTCTCTGCACCCTGTTGTACGCCTTCTCTAAATCTGCAAAGACACAATGCAACTCTTTATTACCTTCTCTGTAGTTCTCCGCCAGCATCCTCAAAGCAAATACTGCATCTGATGTACTCTTTCTAGGCATGGAACCATATTGCTGCTCACAAATGCTCACCTCTGCCCTTAACCTAGCTTCCACTACTCTTTCCCACAGCTTCATTGTATGGCTCATTAGCTTTATGCCTCTGTAATTGCCACAGCTCTGCACATCTCCCTTGTTCTTAAAAATCGGCACCAATACACTTCTCCTCCATTCCTCTGGAATCCTCTCACTCTTCAAGATCTTGTTAAACAAACCAGTCAGAAACTCTAGTGCCACCTCTCCTAAGCACTTCCATACCTCCACAGGTATTTCATCAGGACCAATAGCCTTTCCACTCTTAATCCTCTTCAACAGCCTTCTCACCTTACTTTTACTAATATTTGCTACTTTCTGCTCCACAACAGTCACCTCTTCTACTCTTTGTTCTCTTTCATTTTCCTCATTCATGAACCCCTCAAAGTACTCCTTCCATCTTCCCATCACCCTCCTGGCATCTGTCAGTACATTTCCATCTCTATCTTTAATCACTCTAACCTAAAGTTGCTACATTGCGTGGCAACACGACAAATTTATATCAGCACCTCAAGCAACACAGAAAAGTATGATGAATGCATGGCAGTAAAAGCCAAGAGTAGTAAAGAGACCGAACAAAACAAAGCACAACCCAGTGTGAGCAGAACAAAACACCACATTATTACAGATGTGATTACAGTTTGCAAGTCTCACGCCATATGAAAAGACGTCGCAAAGATATAAAGAAATCACTGACTCCATCACGCACTGCTTGGCAAAAGACATGATGCCCATATATACTGTTAGCAAAGAGGGATTTCAGAAAATGATTCGTACACTGGACACTGGCGAGACTGAAAGGAAAGGTGTACAGGACAGTGGTGATGTAACGCTTGGATTTATAAAACCACCTAATTACAAGAAAACGGATTCGGGAATCTAAATAGGGGCTTGTAAACCACACTAAAGAGTGTGTTTGGGATGTATGCGGGTGTGTGAGTGTGTGTATGGTAGTCCAGTGTCTGATATATGGCAATGGGTATGAAAATGGTGAGTTGGAGAGATGGCTCGATCTCACCAGTAAACGATGGTAAGTTAATGAGCTGGGTACTGAATGAAATTAACAAAGTATAATCCACAAGCAGTCGCTCAGCCTCGAAAAACATACAGCACGCTGACTTCATCTCTCCGTGCCGGCTACCTCGCCGGTTCCGGCTTTATGCCGGCAC
Organism: Channallabes apus; assembly: GCA_030522415.1. Taxonomy (NCBI): domain Eukaryota; kingdom Metazoa; phylum Chordata; class Actinopteri; order Siluriformes; family Clariidae; genus Channallabes; species Channallabes apus. The sequence goes on from CM060111.1 coordinate 46,223,348, forward strand.
ACGTGACCCACGTAACTTCCGGGTTCCCTCACGCTGCGATCGCGCATGCGTGCGAGCTTACCCGGTGACCAAAACACTGTAACAAGGGGAAACAGAAACTGCCTAGGGCACATCTATGGCACAGGCGAGCAGCATTAGCTCTTTAATCCTTTACCTGTTATTAAAATGTCCCTTTGTGTGGCTGCGCTACATAGACCTCCCCCCCCCCCCAAGCTTCCGGCGTCTGAGGAGAACGTCCGTACCAGTGCTTTAAATTCGCCACACTGTACACATCGGCTTTTTGTGGGTAGCCCCAAGACATTGTGTATTTAATTGGTCCTCTTCTGTTTTTTATTTCTGCTGGTCCCTCCCACTTGGGCGCTAGCTGTGCAGAACATCTCTTTGCTGTGGAGGAGAGTGATTGAGCTTTTCTCCAAACCAGTTCTCCCGGATGAAAGTGCGCTGCTTTCGTCCAGGTATGGTGATAACTTTATATCCTCCGTGATGAAAGGTTGTCTGTGAAATGAAGGGTAGGCAGGCTTGTGTTGTTGACACCCGTTGCATGCTCTTGTATAATGCCAGACGTCTTTCCATACCGTCGGCCACCACGCCACCTCTAGTAACCTCAGCAGGGTTTTCAGTTGTCCCCAGTGTCCTCCCAGTGGATTGTTGTGATAATAATGTAGAAAGTTTTTGATGAGCGACTGGGGGACTACTAGCTGAAATTTCTCTCCTTGCCTTACTGGTACCCGGCGATATAGCACGCCCTGATGACGTTCGAAGGTGACCCTCTGATCTTGTGCGCTCCTTGAATGGTCGTTGGAGAGCAGCTTTAAAATAGTAGGGTCCTTCTGTTGGGCTTTGATAATCTCGCGCAGGTCGCTCGATAAGTCGGAGGCCCATTTAGTGGTCGTGGTGGTTATACGTGGGGTGTCACCTCCTTTCAGCGGCGGGGGTGCTCGGGGTATGGCATCTGGACCAGGATTTAAGCGGTCCTCGCCGTCTTTCTCTACCCTGGAACCTCCCCTCACCAGCTGTTCTACGGTGTTCTCCGTCCCTGTTACACATCCGGCCACTCTCGTGTTGATGTTCTCCCTGGTTCGCCCCACTAGTTCTCCCTCTGAGATATCAGGTTTCCCCTTTAGACAGAGGGCGGGGAGGTCATCGGCGAAGTCTCCCAGGCGTTGCCCCGGCTGCTGTACCGGAGACCTCAAGTTGTCTTCCTCTTCATCGAGGTCGTCGTCCAGTATGAAAGCCGCCATGAAAGCCTGTTTGAAAGACAGCCAGTCCTTCACCTTGCCTTTCTCCGCCTTCCACCAACTCAGAGCCGGCCCTCGTAGAACTGTGCTGAGGGTTCCTGCGCAGCTCTGGGCGGGTCAGTGGTCTGATCTCCAGATACTTCTCCGCTTGCTCGATGAAGTTCCGCACCTCAGCTGTCTCTGACGCGTCGCAGAAGGCTGGAAACTCCACGTAGATGGATGGTCGAGCATGAAGAGAAGAAGAAGAGAGTGGCGGGGAGAGCAGAGCCGAGGAGTGTATTGGAACACCTGGAGGAACGTCGTAGCCAGTAGGAGTGCTTGATGGCTTTAGCTTGGCCGTTGCTGTAGTGGTAGAAGTGCTTGGAAGATGTTGTGCAGGGGTGCAGGCCTGTAACCTGTGGGCATACAAGTGGGACGCAGTCTCTTCATCCGGTTTTCCCAGATGACGTCACGCCGCAGAAAACAGTCAACGATGGCTCTCTCCATTTTCTCGAGAGCCTCCTGGCAGTAGCGCTGCAGCCATTCCAAGCTCACGTCCACTGCGTCACAAAGACTGATTTCCCTGTTGAGACTGCTGTCCAGGGATTGTATAAAATCCTGCTCCATGGAGCTCACTTTATCTGTAAGCGCCACCATGTCCATCTTGCATTGATTAAGTTCCTTTTGTAGTGTGTGCACTACCTCAATATCAGTCCCATGAACAATAATATCATCATCATCATCATTATTGTCATTATCATGGCTATCAGATATATATAATGAACTAATCAATGAAGTTAATTCAGCTGTAGGGTTACGGCGTGTATTAATTGCATCATCTACCTCCGCCAGCACTTCACTAGCCACAACAAAGTTGGCCTTAGCAGCACTACTAGCATTAGCATTAGCGTTATTAGCATCCATCTTGTTCAGCCATGCCACACAAAACCGGAAAATACCCCAAAATACCAATTCCCCGTATGTACGGGCCACCACTATGTAACGCTTGGATTTATAAAACTGCTTAGTTACAAGAAAACGGTTTTGGGAATCTAAATAGGGGCTTGTAAACCACACTTCCGGTATTGCGCAACCGCGGCAGGACAATATACGACGTGACACAAAACAATGGTAATAAATTAAACCAAGTGTATTATACAAGACAAACAAATAATTAAACAAACACGGTGCACGACAAACCAATATATACATGTTTGTACAATACATACATATATATATGTACAAATATAATACAAATATAAAGAGTGTGTGTGGGATGTATGCGGGTGTGTGACTGTGTGTATGGTAGTCCAGTGTCTGATATATGGCAATGGGTATGAAAATGGTGAGTTGGATAGAAACGGAATGAGCTGGGTACTGAATGAAATTAACGAAGTATAATCCACAAGCAGTCGCTCAGCCTCAAAAAACATACAGCACGCTGACTTCATCTCTCCGTGCCGGCTACCTCGCCGGTTCCGGCTTTATGCCGGCACACGTGACCCACGCCACTTCCAGGTTCCCTCACGCTGCGATCGCGCATGCGTGCGAGCTTACCCGGTGACCAAAACACTGTAACAAGGGGAAACAGAAACTGCCTAGGGCACATCTATGGCACTGGCGAGCAGCATTAGCTCTTTAATCCTTTACCTGTTATTAAAATGTCCCTTTGTGTGGCTGCGCTACATAGAGACCAGCGATGCTCTACATCTTAGAGACAGTGGCACTGAAGAAAAGACAGGAGGCAGAGTTGGAGGTAGCAGGGCTGAAGATGTTGAGATTCTCTTTGGGAGTGACAAGGATGGATAGGATCAAGAATGAGGTGATCAGAGGGACAACCCATGTGAGATGTTTTGGAGATAAAGTCACAGACCAGATTGAGGTGGTTTGGACATGTTCAGAGGAGAGATGTTGAATATATTGGTAGAAGGATGCTGAAGTTGGAACTGCCAGGGAGGAGGTCTAGAGGAAGACCAAAGAGGAGATTTACGGATGCAGTGAGAGAGGACATGCAGTTAGTTGGTCTGAGAGAAGAGGATGCAAAGAATAGGGTTAGATGTGGCCACCCCAGAAAGGGAACAGCCAAAAGACAAAGAGGAAGAAGAAGATTCGCACACTGGACAAGAGATACCAGTTCCCCCTTACAAAAATACTTTACACAGTAAGTGCCATAGCAAGGTTCAACTTGAAATAACTGCAGTGAAATTCTTTTTAACCATTAAGGACCTTTGGTCAAGCAGGACGACCGAGCCATAAATTAGCCTAAACGTGTACTTTGTCGACGAGTTTAAACTGAACAGCCGTTGCCTGCAAACATCGTATTTCCCTGATGATCACACGGGAGAGAACATAGCCGCGGTCTGAGAGAGGGACTGATTGCATGGGACCTCTGTGAGGATGGATCACTGGACTAGGTTAAAGCTACTTAACTGTATGTTCAAGAGGACAGCTATTAACAGATTTATTTAAGAACAAATGGAAATACAGTGTAGAAATCGGTGTGTCACAAAGAACACTAGAAATGTCCCATTTAAATAATTTTCATGATTATTAGCACATGACTCTAAAAATGTATACAAACCGGATTCCAAAAAAGTTGGGACACTAAACAAATTGTGAATAAAAACTGAATGCAATGATGTGGAGATGGCAAATGTCAATATTTTATTCAGAATAGAACATAGATGACAGATCAAAAGTTTAATCCGAGAAAATGTATCATTTTAAAGGAAAAATATGTTGATTCCAAATTTCACGGTGTCAACAAATCCCCAAAAAGTTGGGACAAGGCCATTTTCACCACTGTGTGGCATCTCCCCTTCTTTTTACAACACTCACCAGACGTCTGGGGACCGAGGAGACAAGTTTCTCAGGTTTAGAAATAGGAATGCTCTCCCATTCTTGTCTAATACAGGCCTGTAACTGTTCGATCGTCTTGGGCCTTCTTTGTCGCACCTTCCTCTTTATGATGCGCCAAATGTTCTCTATAGGGGAAAGATCTGGACTGCAGACTGGCCGTTTCAGTACCCGGATCCTTCTCCTACGCAGCCATGATGTTGTGAATGATGCAGAATGTGGTCTGGCATTGACTAGATGTTGTTCTAGAACCTGAATATATTTTTTTGCATTGATGGTGCCTTTCCAGACATGCAAGCTGCCCATGCCACACGCACTCATGCAACCCCATACCATCAGAGATGCAGGCTTCTGAACTGAGCGTTGATAACAACTTGGGTTGTCCTTGTCCTCTTTGGTCCGGATGACATGGCGTCCCACATTTCCAACAAGAACTTCGAATTGTGACTCGTCTGACCACAGAACAGTCTTCCATTTTGCCACACTCCATTTTAAATGATCCCTGGCCCAATGAAAATGCCTGTGCTTGTGGATCTTGCTTAGAAATGGCTTCTTCTTTGCACTGTAGAGTTTCAGCTGGCAATGGCGGGTGGCACGGTGGATTGTGTTCACTGACAATGGTTTCTGGAAGTATTCCTGAGCCCATTCTGTGATTTCCTTTACAGTAGCATTCCTGTTTGTGGTGCAGTGTCGTTTAAGGGGCCGGAGATCACGGGCATTCAGTATGGTTTTACGCCCTTGACCCTTACGCAAAGAGATTGTTCCAGATCTTCGGATGATATTATGCACATTTGATGATGATAACTGCAAAGTCTTTGCAATTTTTCACTGGGTAACACCTTTCTGATATTGCTCAAATATCTTTCTGCGCAACATTGTGGGAATTGGTGATCCTCTACCCATCTTGGCTTCTGAGAGACACTGCCACTCTGAGAAGCTCTTTTTATACCCAATCATGTTGCCAATTAACCTAATTACTGTTAATTGGTCTTCCAGCTCTTCGTTATGCCCAAATTTACTTTTTCCAGCCTCTTATTGCTACTTGTCCCAACTTTTTTGGGATTTGTTGACACCGTGAAATTTGGAATTAACATATTTTTCCTTTAAAATGATAAATTTTCTCGGATTAAACTTTTTATCTCTCATCTATGTTCTATTCTGAATAAAATATTGACATTTGCCATCTCCACATCATTGCATTCAGTTTTTATTCACAATTTGTTTAGTGTCCCAACTTTTTTGGAATCCGGTTTGTATGTTTAAAGGACACTTATCTTTCCTTTAATCTTTTCTTCATCGTTAGATTAGAAATGGTAAGTGATTTGATAAAAATATTAATAACTGGGTGTTTGTCGTTTTAGAATTTTAATGAACCAGTTGGTCATTTAAAATAACAGTTACAGAGGTTTAAGTTTTATTGTGAAACCACACTCCTACAGATGGAGCCACGCCAAATAGCTGCAACCGTGCAAATGGCGTGCAAATGCCCTATGCACGCCGTGATCACCCCTCCTTTTCCTGCCAGAAATGCATGTCAAGATTTCACAGATTTAAACACACCCATTCAAGCCCTATTCATTCATTTACCTGGTTCGTTCTCAAGAACACGTTAAAACAAGCCAGCAATTTAGCTGCGCTGAGTTGCAATCAAGTGATTTTAACAACCTGCCCCCACCCCCGCCGAACTGACGCTATCAAACTACAGAGATGAAGATTGCGGCTTAACGGACTGTTCGCAGTAAGTAGTGTTTAATTTTATAAAGTTTGTTTGGGGTAGTTTACAGTTTATTTCCCAGTTTAGTTTTTTTTTATTGGCCATTTTGAAAATCACTGGCAGCAACAGCAGCGGTCAGATGTGACTTTAGATAACTTAATGATCAGTTTGTTAAGTATGGAGTTAACATTACAGCTTACTGTCAGTGTCACAAACTCACAATGTCACTCCTCTTTAACTCAAAAAGATGCTAAAGCTTCGAAAATACTATTAATGTCCCTATTAGAAAAGCTGCACTACCCGATGAAGAGTTTTTGTGCTCTCTGAAAATACTGAGAGAATCTGACCGCGTGTTGTCTGGATAAATTCAGCATTTATTTATTCTTTGGGTAAGAGTTAATCTGCAGGTTATTTCAGTGACTGGAATATAATGTTATGCAGTTCATGAGGGACACAAGATGAGGCTAGATGTACAGGAGCTAGTAACGTGAGCGATTAGTTATCGAGCTGGATAAAAACACTGAAGTGTTTATCAGTTAAGGAGGAGGAGGGGGGGGGAGGTGTGTGTGTATGGGGGGGTGTATGTGAGGGGGAGGGGGAGGTGTGTATGTGTGTGTGGGGGGAGGGGGGTGTATTTGGGGGGGGGTGTATGTTTGTGTGGGGGGAGGTGTGTGTGTGGGGAGGTTTCAGTAAGTTATAGTTTGGCTTCAGAGATGCTCATAATGCTCATATACGAGTGCTATATCGCTTAACTTATTTGTATATAAGTTTTATAAATTTTTGTAAAGCGCATTAAGTAAATTTTCGGTTAATTTAATACAGACAATAATACAGACAGTCAGTGGTTAACACTAACAAAGCTCAATAGTTAACAATAGCACAGGCAGATTATTTACATTCCAGAATTCCCAAAACAGTATTTTACACCCTCTGTGGTAAATAGGTTTATTAATATCTTTTATATTTATTACAACTAGGTGTTCTGTGAAGTTTATTTGTCTTTGTCTTCACTAAATTCTCCTGTTGTCTTTAAGCAGAGCTCCGCTGTGGAGGATTGGGGGGTCAGACGACTGACGGCTGGACTTTTGGAGCTACAGGACTGGAGGAGCCTGAACAAGCTGTTGAGGGAGCTGTAGGAGGGATGACGTCACAGTCCGACAGCTTTAGAATGATGTTTGGTCAGGTCTACTGTATATTCTGAACATAGAACTGCAAAATGTCTGATACAGTACTTTGGGGGAAACAAAGACTTAAACTGTTCCATCGTTAATAGTTTTTAAAAATTGATATGATATTTTAATATAAAAGAACTATAGATAGAGACTTATAAGCAGCTGGTGTATCCGGGTAGTTTAATGAACTTTAAGCAAAAATACAACATGTATTTGTGTATTTTTTTTTATAAATTACTGTTTTAACTTTGACTAGTTTTGAAAGAATAAATCGAATTGTTAAAGTCATGTTTGCGTGTTTTAATTGTTGGGGGACTGTTTGGGTATTTAAAAAACGTTTAGTTGAACCAACAACTTTGTTTTAAATAGTCAAAGAGTTGGGCTGAAAATAATAATATTTTATTTATTTTATTTTATAAATTATTATTATTATTATTATTAATATTGGTCATAGAAACAAATGAAAACAGTTAAACACTTGATTGTATGTATCTGTGCTTGTAAGAGCCATATCGTATTTGTTCTGAATTTGTTGTTGTGTTTATTTTATCTTATTTTACTTGTTGTTATTTCATTTATTCTACCTTGTTCTATTCATTAGTAAAGCATTAAGCATTAAGTTTGTTACATAAGCCATAAGCTTTATATTTCTTAGTCATGCATCATAAGTTGACAATCGTAGGTTGGTCTGTGATGTCATTCTACAATTACATGCATTTGTGTGACTGTGATATGATTGAGAGTTCAGTTTAGATTGGGAAGGCTACGGAAACACAAGCTTTTGACCGTCAGCTAACGAGAGCTCCCGGTAAGCTAAGAATGTAAGATACAGCAACCAGGTTGTTGTAACCGTAAGCTCCCGTAAGTGGATATATACAGCAAGAGTGTTGTTATATTCGTAAGCTAAGACTGTAATTTACAAGATACAGCAAACAGGTTGTTGTAAAAGTCAGAGATTTGCAAGATGCAGCAACTGGTGTCTGTAATCACAGTGGATTTACTCAAGACGACTGTATGAAGTGTTGATTCTTTGATGCTGACAAAATAAACTACAAGAGACAAAGAGATCGGACTTCTGTCGTGTGAGTGAAACTTTAAACCAGAGCTACGCGTCAAAACTGGTGAAATAATTATGACCGCATCTACAGTGCTAGTTTGTCTTTGTGATTATGTGACCCATAATCATTTTTTCTCATAAATAAATGTTTTGGGTTTTAAGAACTTCATCAAAACAGCAAAGACAAACTTAGGAGGAGTGGAAGGTGAGAAACCTCAATGGAGAATACCGAGTATGACATGGTGTTAATTCCTCTGTGTGTGTGTGTGTGTGTGTGTTTTTGGTGGGGGGAGGGGTGTGTGTGTTAAAGCCAATGGAGAAATGCAGGAGCGCACAAACACACACACACCCCTCTCCATCCACAAATGCTTTAACTGTTGTCTTGTAAATCGTTGATTAAACCTATGAACATGGCTGTTCAGCATCAGTCCAAAACACAAGCGCAGAGTCTGTTTTTGTCCTTAACTAAAATACTTCAATATGTTAATAATAAATAAATTTTGCTGAATAAGGTAATAAGCAATATTTAAAATAAACCTAACCAGTAAGTTAAGTAAGTGTTCCATACATTAAAGTACTGTGTATAACCAAGTGCCCTAGCAAATACAATTACAGTTTACAGTACAAATAAAGAGTGTGTGCGCTGGGGGGATTGGAAGAGGAATGAGGATACTCATTTACAAGACAAAAGAGGTGTGAATGCGCACCCTTCGGTGTGTGTGTGTGTGTGTGTGTGTTCTAGGTTCCTAGGGGTGCATTCTTAAATTCAGTCTGTCTGAATCTTTATAAACGCCAAGTTGGGAAAATCATGTTTGAGAAAACGACAACAACAATTAAAAACTTGATCATTTGCGTCTGTGTTATTTTGTGCTTAAGTGAACCATATTTATTTTTTCTTAGTTTAAAAAATGCTTTGGGTTTAAAGAACTTAATTAAAGGGGACATACGGTGCTACATGGACTTTTTCAAGCTGTTTGGACTGCATTGTGTGTTAGGAGAGTGTGTACACAACCACTCTACAATGATAAAGAGCCGCCCAGCCGGAAATCAGGCCGTTTTCAAAAGCCTGTCGGTGTGACGTCACACCGACAGAGGCCGCTCCCAGTATAGTTGATTGTTTTAGCAAAGACTAAAACACGGCGTGAAAAGACGGCCATTGCTTTTCAACACTGGAGCAAAATGGCGCCTACACGAGTGTGGTGTGCAGTTTGTTGGTGTAGTGGGGGGGCCAGGTTAAGGTAGCTCAGTGGTTAAGGCATTGGACTACGGTTCGGAAATTCCCAGGTTCAAACCCCACAACCACCAAGTTGCCACTGTTGGGCCCTTGAGCAAGGCCCTTAACCCTCAACTGCTCAGATGTGTAATGAGATAAAAATGTAAGTCGCTCTGGATAAGAGCGTCTGCCAAATGCCTAAATGTAGTGTGGTGATCTAGTGGTTAGGATTCAGCACTCTCACATGGGAGACCAGGGTTTGATTCCCACTCAAGGTACATGCGTTTTTGCACTACATATTTATAAAGTTCGCTTAGTAGACGAGGCGAGTGCGCTATGCTTCGGTAAGCTTTTCTGACACCAGGAGAGACTCAGTCAAACACACACACACACAATGCTTTGCGTGTATGATGTCCTAGGTTGAATACCCGGCATCTCCATGACTCAGTCACACACATACACACACACACACGTTGTCTGTCAGAAAGGTCTCTGTTTATTAACAGCAAAAGATCGGTTTATATATGCTTGACCAAACGCCTGTGCTATAGACATATGTTACTACAAAGAAAATGAACCATTGTAAATGTCCTGGTGAGATCCCGAAAAAACAATGCTTCACATGTATAAGGTCGCGGGTTAAATACCTGGCATTTCCACGAGGTAGCGATTAATCCCTTGTGGTCTAGTGGTTAGGATTCCGTGCTTTAACGCGGTAGCCCTGGGTTTGATTCCCGCTCAAGGTACATTCTTTTTTGCACTACATATTTATAAAGTTTTTCTAAAGTTCGCTTAGTAGACGAGGCGAGTGCGCTATGCTTCGGTAAGCTTTTCTGACACCAGGAGAGACTCAGTCAAACACACACACACTGCTTCGCGTGTATCATGTCCTAGGTTGAATACCCGGCATCTCCATGACTCAGTCACACACACACACACACACACACACACATATGTTGTCTGTCAGAAAGGTCTCTGTTTATTAACAGCAAAAGATCGGTTTATATATGTTTGACCAAACGCCTGTGCTATAGACATATGTTACTACAAATGAACCATTGTAAATGTCCTGGTGAGATCCCGAAAAAACAATGCTTCGCGTGTATAAGGTCGCGGGTTGAATACCCGGCATTTCCATGAGGTAGCCATTTATCCCTCGTGGTCTAGTGGTTAGGATACGGCGCTCTCAACGCAGCAACTCGAGTTCGTTTCCCGGTCTGGGAAGTCAAAAAAGTTTTACAACCAGATACACATGTAAAATTTTATATACATATATAACCATATATATATATATATGAGGGCATAATAAAAATATTACAAAATATAGGGGAAATATATATATATATATTTCCTCTATATTTTGTAATATTTTTATTATGCCCTCATTTGTACAGTTTATTTTACTAGTTTAATTAATTTTCTTTAGTGAATTTTTAATTAAAGTATATTACAAACTTTTCATTAGGACACTAACGAATCATATTAACCTATGCAAAATTTAGACTGTATGTCTCCTTTAAAAGACAAACATAGGAGAAGTGGAATGTGAGAAATCTCAGTGGAGAATGTACTGACTCCACCCCTGCACACCTGACAAATGCAGGAGCACACACACACACACACACACACATGTGGCACTTTAACCGTTAGTGCATCAACATTGTCCTGTAAATAGCTGATTAAACCTATGAACACAGCTGTTCAAAAGAAATACTAAACAGACACACGTCTATTTTGTCCGCAAGTGAAATACATCAATATGTTAATAATTTACACCATGATAACATTAGTGCAGAAGGATATGAAGAGACTTGTCTCTATTACATCATGACTTTGAGATGTTAACAGTATATTCGAATGTAGACAGTGTTTTTCTGAGCTTTAAAAAACAGCCATTTTTAATAAAACAGTGCATCTTTAATAAGCCACATTGGTTTCGAGTAAGAAGTATACAGTAGTATTCTGGAGGTGATTCCTGTCCTGCGATAACAGGCACTAACCCTCTGGAACTGTTTAGTTCTTTTAGTATTGTTTTCAAGTGTGAATGTTTATGGGGATTAAATCTGTCTCTGCTGCCGCATCTATTCACAGTTGTGATAAGTGATTAATGCCCCATCAGATCTTTGATGTGGGACGTTATGCTGGTTGAATGACTAAAGAAATACTGATCCGTATGGACAGATATTTGTTCCAGATATTATGCGCCATTAATCAATTTGTTATGTCAATTTGACTATCAGCGAAAACATCAAAAATATAACGTAAACAAACCCAAGCAGAAGTTAATTTTTAAGCTTTACTTTGCAGCAAAATATTATCTACCAGTGTATTAAACGGAAATAGCTAAAATTCACCGTAATGTAAAATACTGTATATAGCCTGAACTAGTATTTCGTACCACAACGACCGGTATAGATAAATTACAGATGTTACTGTGTCTTTAAGGATTATTAAGGATGTCTTGAAAAATCAAATTTTATTTGTTACATACACAGTACAATATGTAGCAAAATGCTTATAAATCTGTGCTTTAGGCGAGGCTCGAACTCGGCATTGCTTCACCTGTGGCACTGCTTAATCCAGTTCAGCCTATAGCTTCACATTTAGATTTTCAGTGCTTTACAGGTATAGGACAGGAAGAGCTGTATAAACTTATCACCTCGGCTAAATCAACAACGTGCCTGTTAGACCCAATCCCAACCAGATTTTTAAAAGAAGTGAAGCTTACGGTTGGAGAGCCACTTCTAAACATTATTAATTCTTCATTATATCTAGGTCACGTCCCTAAACCTTTCAAGTTAGCAGTTATTAAGCCGCTTCTTAAAAAATCTAATTTGGACGCGAATGAGATAACAAATTACAGACCGATTTCAAACCTTCCGTTCATATCAAAAATACTAGAAAAAGTAGTATCAGCTCAAATATGCACATTCTTGCAGGATAACAACATCCTTGAAGAATTTCAAGTCCTGCTTGATCTTAGTGTTGCATTCGACACTGTAGATCATAATATTCTCATAGATCGCTTACAAAATTATATAGATATTCAGGGACAGGCATTAAAATGGTTTAGATCTTACCTGTCTGATCGCTACCATTTTGTAGATCTAAATGGAGAACTGTCTGGTGTAATGCCAGTGAAATATGGGGTCCCACAAGGGTCAGTTTTAGGACCTCTGTTGTTCTCAATATACATGCTTCCCTTGGGTAACATCATTAGAAGACATGGGATTAGTTTCCATTGTTATGCTGATGATACCCAATTATATATATATATATATATATATATATATATATATATATATATATATATATATATATATATATACCAGACGAAAATACCTAAGTTGTCTAGATTAACTGAGTGTGTCCAGGACATAAAAGATTGGATGACCAATAACTTTCTTTTATTAAATTCAGATAAGAAAGAGATATTACTTATTGGCCCAAAAACCAGCACACAACAGCTTTCACAATTCAGCCTGCGCTTAGAAGGATGTACTGTTACTACCAGCTCGACAGTAAAAGACCTGGGCGTAATATTAGACAGTAACTTGTCCTTTGAAAATCACATTTCAAATATCACAAAAACAGCCTTTTTCCATCTTCGAAATATTGCTAAACTTAGGAACATCTTATCCGTATCTGATGCAGAAACGCTAGTTCATGCATTCATGACCTCCAGACTGGACTATTGTAATGCATTACTAGGTGGTTGTCCTGCATCCTCAATAAACAAGCTTCAGTTAGTCCAAAATGCAGCCGGCAGGGTTCTCACTAGATCCAGAAAATATGATCATATGACCCCAATATTATCATCCCTGCACTGGGTACCTGTTCAGTTTAGAATAAATTACAAAATAGTATTACTTACATACAAGGCCTTAAATGGTTTAGCTCCCACATACCTAACCAGTCTTCTGATACGCTACAATCCACCACGCGCCTTAAGATCACAAAACTCCGGACTTCTGGTAGTTCCTATCTACAAAATCTACAAAAGGGGGTAGGGTATTTTCATATTTAGCTCCAAAGCTTTGGAATAGCCTTTAAGAATTTAGTGCAATGTTTAATTTGCATAGAAAGTGCCGTCTTTCTTAACGCTGTCATGAAAAAGGAGTGAAAAATCGATTCCTGAGCAACCGATGTCAGCTAATTCAGGACCTTCACTGTAGACAGCGCCTTGTAACGTCGGACGTAAGAGGCAGCGACTTAAGAAGACTCCTAAGAGACAGTTCGAGAAATACACTTAGAAAAGTTATCACTTAACGTAAGATATATCTTGAGTCTTCTTAGCACGCGAATAGTGTGCGTTATCGAGAAACCGGGCCTTGTTCATTTTCTATTGGGCGTGCATGTGCAAAGACCTCCGTATGTCATATACAGGAAACAGAATTGAACGATTCTCAGCAATAAGTCTTCAAGTCTCGAGTCGTTCGTTCTTTTGACACGTGACTCCCATAGACGCTATGCGGTGCAAAAGATTCAAAGGAATGAACGACTCAGAATGGAAGATATAAGAGGTGAGCTACTTATTCTGTTTATTATAATATGTCCTTATTTACACTGTAATATTTTCATAACTGGAACTATAGCCAAAATTTGTGTATTTAGACGTATTGGGGTATTTTTTATTGAAAATGCAACATTTTAATTTATTTCTGATCAAAAGAACGAAATAAATGAAATGACTCAAAAAAAGATTTGTTCATTTTGATGAACGAGATTCAAAGAACCGAGTCACTAAAATGATTCGAGCTTCCCAACACTAATACTGAATGACGAGGTGTTTTTATACTCGATGATATTAAAGCAGTTCAGTCGCTGCCATAAAAGGTCTGAAAGTTCGGTGTCCAGCCCTCGTCACAGATACTGTTGTGTTAGTTTTTCCTACTTATTTAAGATGATTGTTGTGTAGAAGGTGAAGTTTATATGCTGGTGTTACAGTATGTAGTGTGTAAAAGTCACACAGTTAAAATCTCAGTGTGGCAGATTAACCTGCTTTCAGGAAGAGCAGCTGTTTAACCTCTGTCTCAGGAAGGTCACATGGTGCACTTCTTCTAGCATCCAAGCTAACACGTTTACTCACATGCGCACACACACACAGGCACACACACTTACGCCTCATTATGTACAAACTCAACTGACCATCTTAATTTTTTATCTATTCAAAATATTTAAAAAATATATAAATTTAATTTAAAAAATAATCTTTAAAAAATGGTTATTAAAAAACACAAGAATCCTGTCACTTTTCAAAATCTTCAGATATTAATTTTCCATAACTTTCCTGGGTGTAAAATAACATGACTTCTAAATGACTTGATGATTCCAGGATTTTCATGACCTAGTCACCTAGACCCCAGTCATAGACACACACTCCCTTTTTGAAACTAAAATGTCCCAAATGTGTGCAGAAATCCCAAACAGTGCCAGAGAACTTTAAGCCCTGGACACACTGCCATAATAAAACCTTTTTATCATGTAATGGTAATAAGCAGAGGTGGAAAGTAACGAATTACATTTACTTGCGTTACTGTAATTGAGTAGCTTTTTTGTGTATTTCTACTTTTTAAATCTGTAATTTTACTTTTACTTAAATACGTTTTGCTTGAAGTATTGTAATTCGCTACATTTTAAATCATATTCGCTACTGAGTAAAAAAGAAATTAATGAAAATGCTTAAATAACAAAAATATTATGCTTTTGCGCCGCGTGTGTGTATCATGTCCTGGTCACGCGCCGCTCCAGACTCCACTCCGGGTTTTCTGACATCGGCAACTACCTGACCTTCCACACGGTCGCTTCCGCCCTGAGAGCGACGTCATCGACTAACGGGACCATATATAAACCGGAGAGAGACGCGGGAAAGAGATTGTGATTTTGCTGTTTAGAATTTTTGCCTCCCATTGACGTTGATTATTGCTTTGTCCCTTTGGTTTGGTTGGTCTTTGTATATATTTGTAGATAATATCACTGTATGTTTGTGCACTCACTAGTAGTAGGGTCGTGGCTGCCATGTATTTTGGGAAGAGGGAATTTATTCACTGTTTTTGGTTTAGGGAGTCCGGTACCTGTACTTTTTGCAGGTAATCTAACTACTAAATATAAATACCATTTTGTTTATTATTTTGGCCTGGGTCCATGCTGAATCTGATCCTCCTCCTGTTGTGTATGTGTGTGTTTTTGTATATACAAACCTCATGATTTAATCAGTTAATGAGTTCTTTCTGCCATATACCACCATTTCTGTACAGTTTAAAATCGAACCCTGAACCATTCTTTTGCTCTCTGGCCCTAGACTGGGACGTAACACCATATTTAAGTGACCACTTTGATTTTCAAGCACAACAAAGACAACAGATTTATTATGCAAAGGTGTTACTTCAGTTAAAAACAACTAGTTTGAGATTTATATCTGCTCATCTTTTTCGAACTACGCTAGAATGCCTCATCTCTCACCCCCCCCCCCCCGCTTGTTAAAAAAATTAAAAAAAGTAACTCGGTAACTTTTTCTCTGAGTAAATTTTTTAATGAGCTACTTTTTACTTTTACTTGAGTAGATTTTTATAATGGTAACTTTACTTGTACTTCAGTAAAATTTCACTGAAGTAACAGTACTTGTACTTGAGTACAACATTTTATTACTCTTTCCACCTCAAGTGTGTGTGTGTGTGTGTGTGTGTGTGAGTGAGTGAAAGTGTTTCTCTCACACACATAAATCAGAGGACAGGACGCCACATTTACAGGAGCAGGTGGAGTACAGGTGTTTATGTACAGATATAACATATTAGTGTAAAAAGGCAAACAGTTTCCTGTAAAATTACCAAATGATTGTATAAAGATGATTAAATAATCTATTAACACACAATAATCCAACAGTGCAGTTCAGTGTTACATTACAATAACAAACCATGCAGTAATACATTTATAATAAAATACTTACCGAGCTTTTCTGGAGGCTTTGACCACTGGCAGCAGATTCAGAAGACATTCATCTGATGGGTAATATTTACTCAAATCAAACTCATCCAACTCCTGATCTGAGGTCAGTAACACAAACACCAGAGCTGACCACTGAGCAGAAGAGAGTCTGACTCCACTGAGACGACTGTATTCTCCTCTCTCCAGGTAATGCTGTACTTCCTGCACTAGAGACTGATCATTCAATTCATTCAGACAGTGGAACAGATTGATGGATTTCTCTGGAGATGGATTCTCCCTGATCTTCTCCTTGATGTACTCGACTGTTTCCTGTTTGCTGTAAGAGCTGCTTCCTGTCTGTGGCATTAAGCCTCGTAAGAGAGTCTGATTGGTCTCCAGTGAGAGACCCAGAAGGAAGCGGAGGAACAGGTCCAAGTGTCCATTCTCACTCTGTAAGGCCTTGTCCACTGCATTCCTGAGGACATCAGACAGGTTTGACTTGATGAAAAGATGAGACAGATCAGACGTTTGTTGTACTTCTACATTTCTGCTGATGAAGGAGAGAAATGCATATAAAGCTGCCAGAAACTCCTGAACACTCAGATGTACAAAGCTGAAGACCTTCCCCAGGTGCAGCCCAAACTCCTCTCTGAAGATCTGAGTACACACTCCAGAGTACACTGACACTTCTCTGACATCAATGCCACACTCTCTCAGGTCTTCCTCATAGAAGATCAGGTTTCCTTTCTCCAGCTGTTGGAAAGCCAGTTTTCCCAGTGCCTGGATACTCTCTCTGGTCTGCTGAGGATCAGGGTCACATTCCTGATGGTACTTTTGGTCCTTGTGTTTGATCTGAAAGATCAGGAAGTGTGTGAACATTTGAGTCAGAGTCTTGGGGATCTCTCCATTCTCTGCTTCACCCAACATTCTCTCTAGAACAATGGTTGAAATCCAGCAGAAGACTGGGATGTGGCACATGATGTAGAGACTTCTTGAAGACCTCATGTGTGAGATGATTTTATTGGCCAGGCTCTGATCACTGATCCTCTTCCTGAAGTACTCCTCTTTCTGAGGATCACTGAACCCTCGTACCTCTGTTACCTGGTCTACACATGCAGGAGGGATCTGATTGGCTGCTCCTGGTCGAGAGGTGATCCAGAGGAAAGCAGAGGGAAGCAGGTTCCCCTTGATGAGGTTTGTCAGCAGCACATCCACTGAGGCTGACTCTGTCACATCACACACTTTCTCATTCTTCTGGTAATTTAGAGGAAGTCGACACTCATCCAGACCATCAAAGATGAACAGCAGTTTGTAGACATCACAGTTTATTAATTTTACTTCTCTCATTTCTGGGAAAAAGTGATGAAGAAGTTCCTTTAGACTGAGATGTTTCTCCTTCATCAGATTCAGCTCTCTAAAGGGAAGTGGAAACATGAAGGTGACACCCTGATTTGCTTTTCCTTCAGCCCAGTCCAGGATGAACTTCTGCACAGAGACTGTTTTTCCAATTCCAGCAACTCCTTTAGTCAGCACACTTCTGATGGACTTGTCTTTAAAGAGATCATTACATTTGATGGGTTTCTCCTGTGTTGCTGGTCTCCTGGATGCTGTCTCTATCTGTCTCACCTCATGTTCATTATTGACGTCTCCATACAAACCCTCTGTGATGTAGAGCTCTGTGTAGATCTCATTCAGAAGAGCTGAACTTCCATGCTGTGAGATTCCTTCATTAATTCTCATAAACTTCTCTGTCAGGCTGGATTTGAGTTTTGACTGAGACTCAGAGATGAAATACAGCTCTAATAAACAAAAGAATAAACATGTTAATCATAAATATAAAGCACAATGTAAAAGTTAATATTAATTTTAAAACTACTGAACATTTATAATTCATGGTAAATTTAAAAAGTAAATTTAGAAATCTTTAATTTCTCCTGATATACATGTGTTGGATATACTCAAGTTTCTAGAAAATTACTGAAGTTGATAAAATATAAGTCATGACTCAGAGCTCTTACGGTTCTGCAGTGTTTTAGCGAGATCTGTGAGGTTCATGTTCTTCAGGACGTGCAGTGTGATCTTCAGCGCTCCCTCTCTGACATTGTGCAGATCCTCCTCATCCTCCACCTCCCTCTCAGTGCATGCTGGGTAATCTGGACTCAGGAGCTTCCTAAACCTCTTCAGCTCGTTCTTTATCAGAGTGATGACTTTGTGTTCCAGCTCCTGGTTAGAAACACACAGGAACATCTCGAGATATTATAATCTAAGACAGTGAGAGAGACTTTTATTTCATAAAGAGAAGAAAAGTCTCTTTCTGTTACCATAGTTACACTGAAATTCTGTCTGAATCTGCACAACTCTGTTAATAGACAGCTTGGAATAATGGTTAATATGTTATGGTGTAAAACTGCTTCAAGTAAAAAAAATGATAAGGTGCTGAAATAGAAACATTAAAAACTTAAACCACAACATAGGGAATAGGTTTATACTGTTTGTGTTATGAAATAAGTTTGTGTGTGTAAACATGCCAAAGTGCAGAAAAACTAATCTAAGCATATGAACTGTAATGTTTAATGTAATCTACTTACAAAATTATTATTGTTCAGGAACCAAAGTCAATATATAAATACACACACACACCTTGAATATGGAGTCCAGCTCCTTTCCGTTGTTTGTTTTTTTCTTTTGTGGTCTGTGAAAAGATAAAACACATCTTGTAAAAAATGATGTCGTGTGGTCCTGATTCTCTCTTTAATGTTTTACTCTTGGTTAAGTCTTATCAGTGTACTCAGTTATAAAGTCTGTTTAAAGTTTCCCACAGAGCAGCTTTTCAACATCCAGCTCATGTTCCTTGGCCTGTACTATTCCTCTAGGCCTTACATGGCTGTAACAGTATTCATAGTTGCACCACACACACACACACACACACACACACACACTAAAACACAGGCAGAGACCTAAGGCTGAACTGACCTCTTAAAGCAGTCCTCCTCACTGACACTACCAGAGGTGGAAAGTAACGAATTACATTTACTCGCGTTACTGTAATTGAGTAGCTTTTTGTGTATTTCTACTTTTTAAAGTAGTTTTAAAAATCTGTAATTTTACTTTTACTTAAGTACGTTTTGTTTGAAGTATTGTAATTCGCTGCATTTTAAATCATATTCGCTACTGAGTAAAAAATAAATGAATGAAAATACTAAAATAATAAAAATATTATGCTTTGTATAAATGCTCCGTTGCGCCGCGTGTGTGTATCATGTCCTGGTCGCGCGCTGGTCCAGACTCCACTCCAGGTTTTCTGACTGTCCGCACATCTACCTGACCTTCCACACGGTCGCTTCCGCCTTGAGAGTGACGTCATCGACTAGCGTGACCATATATAAACCGGAGAGACACGGGAAAGATGAAAGAGGTTGTGATTGTGGCGTTTGACATTTGGTTGTGTTTTCCGGTTTTGACTTTTTGTCTCCAATTGACTTTGATTATTGCTTTGTCCCTTTGGTTTGGTTGTTCTTTGTATATATTTGTAGATAAGTTCATTGTTTTTGGTTTAGGGAGTCCGGGAAGGTACCTGTATTTTTATTTTTGTTAGTGTTTTTTTTTTTTTGCAGGTAATCTAGCTACTAAATATAAATACCATTTTGTTTATTATTTTGGCCTGGGTCCACCCTGAATCTGATCCTCCACCTGGTGTGTGTGTGTGTGTGTGTGTGTGTGTGTGTGTGTGTGTGTGTGTGTGTGTGTGTGTGTGTATACAAACCTCATTATTTCATCAGTTAATGATTGGATCTAGTTCTTTCTGCCATACACCACCATTTCCATACAGTTTAAAATAGAACCCTGAACCAGTCTTTTGCTGTATGACCCTAGACTGGGACGTAACACCATATTTAAGTGACCACTTTGATTTTCAAGCACAAGAAAGACAGCAGCTTTATTATGCAAAAGGTGTTCCTTCAGTTAAAAACAACTAGTTTGAGATTTATATCTGCTTATCTTTTTTTAACTATGCTAGAATGCCTCATCCCACCCCCGCTGTTAAAAATAAATAAATAAATAAAAAAGTAACTTGGTAACTTTTACTCTGAGTAATTTTTTTAATGAGCTACTTTTTACTTTTACTTGAGTAGATTTTTATAATGGTAACTTTACTTGTACTTAAGTAAAATTTCACTGAAGTAACAGTACAAAATTTTATTACTCTTTCCACCTCTGGACACTACTACACTGTAAAAAAAAATAAGCGTTAAAAAAAAAAACGGTCAAATGACTGGCAGCAATGGCTGCCAAACAAAAAACGTAAAATTAAGGTAAAATACTCTAGCTCATATTATGCTCAAAAACATTAAATTTACAGAAATTGTTATTTTATCTTTTACAGAGAAACACCATTATTTTACAGATTTTTCCTAAATTTATACGATTAAACACCTTCATTAAACGATCAACAGTAGAAGTTTAGCAGTGAAACACCATTATTTTACAGATTTTTACCAAAATGTATACGATTTAACACATTCATTAAAACAGCACTAGACGTGTAGCAGGAAAATGTTTTTATTTTACAGTTTTTTCCAAAATTATTGCAATCAAACACCTTCAATAAAGCAAAAGCATTAGGCATTTAGCAGGGAAACAGTTATTTACAGATTTTTCATAAATTGAAGATCAAACACCTTCAAACAAAGCAATAACACAAACCCCTGATATTTAACTTTTTTATATATATATAAATTCCTATGAATACACATGTTCAATAAAGTGTTAACACAAACTCAAGAATACAATATTTGTAAAAAAAAAAAAAATAATAATAAAAAATATAGTCTGTATAACTGACAAAGTATAGTATATGCAAACGGTATATAGGTATGATGCAAAATACAGTAAAAAGAAGTTCAGTTTTATAGCATTACAGTAAAATCCTAAAATGAAAAACAATGAAATATTTAGACTATTGTACTATAACAGTGAAACATTCTCTCTCACAAACTTAAACATTGCTGTGAAATATCCTTGACTATAAACTATGAAGAAATGAACAATTTCAAACAATATTCTCAATGTTCCAATTAATGTTGGATTGGAAACTTTATTACAAATATACAGTGGTGTGAAAAACTATTTGCCCCCCTCCTGATTTCTTATTCTTTTGCATGTTTGTCACACAAAATGTTTCTGATCATCAAACACATTTAACTATTAGTCAAAGATAACACAAGTAAACACAAAATGCAGTTTATGAGGGGTTTTATTGTTTAGGGAGAAAAAAAATCCAAACCTACATGGCCCTGCATGAAAAAGTAATTGCCCCCTGAACCTAATAACTGGTTGGGCCACCCTTAGCAGCAATAACTGCAATCAAGCATTTTCGATAACTTGCAACGAGTCTTTTACAGCACTCTGGAGGAATTTTGGCCCACTCATCTTTGCAGAATTGTTGTATTTCAGCTTTATTTGAGGGTTTTCTAGCATGAACCGACTTTTTAAGGTCATGCCACAACATCTCAATAGGATTCAGGTCAGGACTTTGACTAGGCCACTCCAAAGTCTTCATTTTGTTTTTCTTCAGCCATTCAGAGGTGGATTTGCTGGTGTGTTTTGGGTCATTGTCCTGCTGCAGCACCCAAGATCGCTTCAGCTTGAGTTGACGAACAGATGGCCGGACATTCTCCTTCAGGATTTTTTGGTAGACAGTAGAATTCATGGTTCCATCTATCACAGCAAGCCTTCCAGGTCCTGAAGCAGCAAAACAACCCCAGACCATCACACTACCACCACCATATTTTACTGTTGATGCTCTTTTTCTGAAATGCTGTGTTACTTTTACGCCAGATGTAACGGGACATGCACCTTCCAAAAAGTTAAACTTTTGTCTCGTCGGTCCACAAGGTATTTTCCCAAAAGTCTTGGCAATCATTGAGATGTTTTTTAGCAAAATTGAGACGAGCCTTAATGTTCTTTTTGCTTAAAAGTGGTTTGCGCCATGGAAATCTGCCATGCAGGCCATTTTTGCCCAGTCTCTTTCTTATGGTGGAGTCGTGAACACTGACCTTAATTGAGGCAAGTGAGGCCTCAGTTCTTTTAGATGTTGTCCTGGGGTCTTTTGTGGCCTCTCGGATGAGTTGTCTCTGCGCTCTTGGGGTAATTTTGGTCGGCCGGCCACTCCTGGGAAGGTTCACCACTGTTCCATGTTTTTGCCATTTGTGGATAATGGCTCTCACTGTGGTTCGCTGGAGTCCCAAAGCTTTAGAAATGGCTTTATAACCTTTACCAGACTGATAGATCTCAATTACTTTTGTTCTCATTTGTTCCTGAATTTCTTTGGATCTTGGCATGATGTCTAGCTTTTGAGGTGCTTTTGGTCTACTTCTCTGTGTCAGGTAGCTCCTATTTAAGTGATTTCTTGATTGAAACAGGTGTGGCAGTAATCAGGCCTGGGGGTGACTACAGAAATTGAACTCAGGTGTTTTAAACCACAGTTAAGTTATTTTTTAACAAGGGGGGCAATCACTTTTTCACACAGGGCCATGTAGATTTGGAGTTTTTTTTTTCGCCCGTAATAACATAAACCTTCATTTAAAAACTGCATTTGTGTTCAATTATGTTATCTTTGACTAATAGTTAACGGTTTTTGATGAGCAGAAACATTTAAGTGTGACAAACATGCAAAAGAATAAGAAATCAGGAAGGGGGCAAATAGTTTTTCACACCACTGTAGTACAATGTGGTCCCCTTTTTAACTCTATTGTTCTTATATAATGCGTGTGTACAAATAACTTAAACTTTTAGTTCATAATCCTAATGTCTTAGTGCAATTAAGTCAAATCTAAAACATACCAAAATGGCAAAATGGACGGTCCAGTGTATCCAAGAAAGATCTTCTTCCAAGCAGGCAGTAAAGAACTTGGTGCATTAGGGTGGATTGGAAGAGAGAAGAAAAGAACACATTAAGATCTTAGATTTAAAAGAAAAACGTGGCAGTATTAATAAATGAGCTTTGTTTACAGCAACAACAATAAGAATTAAAATAAGAATAAAAAAATATCTTACCTTCATTGTCTCTTGAGCTTGCAGGTATTTTACATTTCAGAGTCTTCTCCTCTGTCCCTCAGAGACTGCTTTCCTCCTCACCTGTAGCTCAGCAGCCTGTCTTCACTCCTCTGAATTTACACACAACCGTTTACTGGCTGCTGAGTCACACACACCCCTGCGCGCGCTAAACATTTGAAGGACGCCTGTTTCCCATTGGCTGGTTCATATCACGTTACGTCTGTACCTGAGCAATAAGCGTAGGCGTTTTCCGCATCAGGTCCCGCCCTCACTCGCGCGCTTATTTAAATGCGCCAGTAATGAAGAGGTAATTAGAATATCTCTGCCTCCGGATGCTGATCAGCCAATCAGAAACAAGATTAGAATGTTCCCACCTCCAGCTTCTGATTGGCTGTGGCAGTTAAGCGGAGAGTCCGTGTTGTTTTCTCTAACGTTTTTGGTACAAAAATAACACCATAGTTCCCCTCATACAAGCTAAATATCAAAATGTAACTTAAAGCGCTGCTTTAAAACAGCTACACAGTAAATACATTATCCTTGTGTCAGAATATGCAGGAATGCATTAAGAAAGCTGATGGCTAGATTGTCATGGTGATATTTCAGAACAACTGTAATACAAATATATATATTTTTTTGATAAGTATCAGTCTCCTAAAGTCTCTTCACATTCCTTGAAGGCATGAAGCAGATACTATAGCCTACATGTAAGTGATAATGTAAGAATAATCTTTTAAAAAATTATGAAAAAATGCTAAACTTGCATCTAGAACTTAAATATCAAAGTATTATAAAACTAATATGATTTACCTCAAAATTACAAAGAAAAACAATAATTTTTTTGTATGGACATTAACCTTTATCTAATGAGTTTTGCATTTAATTACAATTTATTATTGTAATTTTACATAAAGTTACACGTAATTTACAAAAACAGAAAAAACACAGTAAAAATAATATGGTATTTTTACTATAAAAAATGTGAAAAAAAGTTAATTTTTCAATATTGAAATAATACTTAAAAAAAACAGTCGACTTCGTAATTTACAGATAATGTCTGTAATTTTACAGAGATTTGTATGTAGTTTAAAAAAAAAGGAAAACTACTATAAAATTTGAAAGTTATTTTCCATAAATTTAGGACTTTTTTTTAAAGTGTATATGAGTGAATTAAACAGTTGTATAGTGGTGAATGTGGTGCGTAACAGTAGTTGTGAGTCTCCAGCTCAGGGAATGCAGGCTGAACTGAAGTCTTAAAGCAGTTTTCCCCTCACTGCCAGACAGAGCTGCAGCACTGCTGTCACGAATGGGGCTGTAACGGGCTGATGTTATCGCCATTGTCTTAAGGATGGCAGGTATAAACGCAGGGGGGTTTAACATAGAGTCTTTTATTTAAAACAAACCAGACTCAAAACCAAAACAAAACACTGGCTCTTTCAGCATAAAATGCTCAGGAGTTCTCCAGGTATAACACATAGTACGATAGAAACATGACATACAGAAGGGTAGCTCTAGGTCGTACAGAAGGTGGACAACCAGACTGCTCATTACCGTCGCACTCACCGCCGTGGAAACGTGGCAGCGTCCAAAATAAACCAGTAGCATTTCAAAATAATTTGTGAAATGACCGCCAGGTGGCGCAAATTGACATTTTCCGTCGTCTCGGTTTTTAAATATATTCAGAGCTTAAGTCATAATAAAGTCATAAGAATATGTTGTAGCGAAGAAATACTACAATTATGATAATTTACACATCCAAGTACTGTGTCCAACAAACATGAAAAACTATAAATATAAAAAAAATATGAGTTAGAAAACATTTTTCAGAGATTTGGGCAAAATAATATTTATGCAATATATTTACAGGTTCTGGATTCGTTTTTCGTTTGCAGTATAAAACCAAAATACATCTTACTATTTTTGAGAGATTTGTTTAAAAAAAAATCTAAAAAAATAATAATAATTCAGATATTTGTCTGTACAAAATAATATTTATGCAATATAATCACAGGCTCTTGATTCGTTATTCGTTTGCAATATAAACCAAAATACATTAACCATATAATATAAACCAAAATATTTAATTTGTTGTATTAAATATTTATGCCGTCTCATCAAGGATCCAAAGATTTCGTTGTACTAAATAATATTTTTGCTGATTTTTTTCTGCGATTCAGTTGTACTGAATGATGTTTATGTCTATATTTAAAAATATGAGTTAGAAAACATTGGTTTTATTTTGTTTAGACAGACTCTATGTTTTTATCTGTTTAGTGTTATTATTAAAGAAAACAGCACAAACAGCACTAGGGCTTTTAAAAAAAATTTATTTCGACAATACTGGCAGTTGTTAGAGTTTAAGACATCAAGATTTAAATATAGAAATAACTAAAACAAATAGAGCAAACTTCCAGAATACAAACCGGATTCCAAAAAAGTTGGGACACTAAACAAATTGTGAATAAAAACTGAATGCAATGATGTTGAGATGGCAAATGTCAATATTTTATTCAGAATAGAACATAGATGACAGATCAAAAGTTTAATCCGAGAAAATGTATCATTTTAAAGGAAAAATATGTTGATTCCAAATTTCACTGTGTCAACAAATCCCAAAAAAGTTGGGACAAGGCCATTTTCACCACTGTGTGGCATCTCCACTTCTTCTTACAACACTCAACAGACGTCTGGGGACCGAGGAGACCAGTTTCTCAAGTTTAGAAATAGGAATGCTCTCCCATTCTTGTCTAATACAGGCCTCTAACTGTTCAATCGTCTTGGGCCTTCTTTGTCGCACCTTCCTCTTTATGATGCGCCAAATGTTCTCTATAGGGGAAAGATCTGGACTGCAGACTGGCCATTTCAGTACCCGGATCCTTCTCCTACGCAGCCATGATGTTGTGATTGATGCAGAATGCGGTCTGGCATTATCTTGTTGAAAAATGCAGGGTCTTCCCTGAAAGAGATGACGTCTGGATGGGAGCATATGTTGTTCTAGAACCTGAATATATTTTTCTGCATTGATGGTGCCTTTCCAGACATGCAAGCTGCCCATGCCACACGCACTCATGCAACCCCATACCATCAGAGATGCAGGCTTCTGAACTGAGCGTTGATAACAACTTGGGTTGTCCTTGTCCTCTTTGGTCCGGATGACATGGTGTCCCACATTTCCAACAAGAACTTTGAATCGTGACTAGTCTGACCACAGAACAGTCTTCCATTTTGCCACACTCCATTTTAAATGATCCCTGGCCCAATGAAAATGCCTGTGCTTGTGGATCTTGCTTAGAAATGGCTTCTTCTTTGCACTGTAGAGTTTCAGCTGGCGACGGCGGATGGCACGGTGGGTTGTGTTCACTGACGATGGTTTCTGGAAGTATTCCTGAGCCCATTCTGTGATTTCCTTTACAGTAGCATTCCTGTTTGTGGTGCAGTGTCGTGTAAGGGCCCGGAGATCACGGGCATCCAGTATGGTTTTATGCCCTTGACCCTTACGCACAGAGATTGTTCCAGATTCTCTGAATCTTCGGATGATATTATGCACAGTTGATGATGATAACTGCAAAGTCTTTGCAATTTTTCGCTGGGTAACACCTTTCTGATATTGCTCCACTATCTTTCTGCGCAACATTGTGGGAATTGGTGATCCTCTACCCATCTTGGCTTCTGAGAGACACTGCCACTCTGAGAAGCTCTTTTTATACCCAATCATGTTGCCAATTAACCTAATTACTGTTAATTGGTCTTCCAGCTCTTCGTTATGCTCAAATGTACTTTTTCCAGCCTCTTATTGCTACTTGTCCCAACTTTTTTGGGATTTGTTGACACTGTGAGATTTGGAATCAACACATTTTTCCTTTAAAATGATAAATTTTCTCAGATTAAACTTTTGATCTGTCATCTATGTTCTATTCTGAATAAAATATTGACATTTGCCATCTCCACATCATTGCATTCAGTTTTTATTCACAATTTGTTTAGTGTCCCAACTTTTTTGGAATCCGGTTTGTAGATAATAAAAAAATAAATCAATAAAAAAGATGTATGCAGTATAATCGGGGCCTCTCATTACATTATTTGCTCGCACTTCGTCTGGCACTGAACCAAAATATATTGTCTTACATTTGTGAATAAAATATCATTGTTTTTTTCAGAGATTTATTTGTGCAAAATAATATTTATGAAATATAATTACAGGCCCTGGATTCATTTTTCGTTTGCAGTATAAAACCAAAATACATCTTACTATTTTTGAGAGATTTGTGGTAAAAAAAAAAAAAAAATCAGTTTTTTTCAGACATTTGTCTGTACAAAATAATATTTATGCAATATAATCACAGGCTCTTGATTCGTTATTCGTTTGCAATATAAACCAAAAAACATTAACCATATAATATAAACCAGAATATAAACCAAAATATTTAATTTGTTATATTAAATATTTATGCCGTCTCATAAAGGATCCAGAGATTTCGTTGTACTAAATAATATTTTTGCTGTATAACCATCTTAATTCGTTAACGGTAGATTTTTTTCTGCGATTCAGTTGTACTGAACGATGTTTATGCAGTATAATCAAGCTCTCTTATTTCGTTATTTGTTCTCATTTGGCTTGCACTTGCTGCATTGCACACTACTGAGCATCCAAGCGTGGCAACGCATGCTTGGTTTAAGTTGGACATTGACGCACATATTGTAAATGAATGTGAATCGTAGGGCATTATATTCCTGCCACAATTCTCTGCACAGCTGCACAGTATGTATTGAAATAATAACAATAGTGTTTTTCTTTACTGAATAGAAATATAATTGCGCAACTGTTAAGCATTAGCCCGTACTTGATAACACAAAAACACAAGCGCTGCTGTATAACATCTAACGCAAATTTTATGGTCCCTCCCCCAAACCGCGCAGCGAGGAGCATTTACATTTAAACAGGTTTTACAGGTGTGCTTTGCGAAGTCAGACACATACTCTACAAATGCAAATGACACCTCCCCAAGCTGTTCTTACCTACAGTATACACTCGGAGAAACTAAAATCCCTGGAATCCCTGGAATGAGATTTTTCTTACCATAGCATGTAGTGTTATTAATCACTCTACACTGTTTTTAATTACTTTTAATTTTAGATTTTATTTATAAATAAACAAAACAAATTAAATTATTCCATGTGTATTTACACTTTGTAAAATGGCATAAAAAATGATGGGTCGTGTATCGAGCGATTAAAAACAATACAAGGCACGTTATGATGAGGAAACTTTCTATCTCGTCCATTCCAGTGATTAAAAAACGGTAAAAATGTCAATTTTGGAATCCACAGACGCTCAAACAGCAAAAGAACATGATAATAATAATCAAAATAATATTATTCTTTTTGCTGTTTATGTCCACCATTTAATAATGATTTAATTATTAAAGCTGCTCACATCGCGCGCTTTCACTTTAAAAATGCAGTGTTTAATCAGCAAGTATATGTCGCCTCTCTTTATGATTGATAAATATTCTGACTGAAACAAATCTGCTCGTGTCGGCTCATATCGGGAGCATTTTTGATGAAAGAGGAGAGTAGAAGGGGAAAACTGAAAGTGTGTACAAACAACAGCACAATGCATGTGTGTGAATGGCTGAAACGTGGTTGTGAATAAACCTTTTAGTGAATTTAAAACATTTGCGTGATCCCGCGGCGCGCATGTGCGCTCTTTAACTTTGCCGAGTTTTGATCTAAAGTCAGAAGAACGCGCGCGCCGATATGAGAGATTAAATATCTCTTTCAGCAAACACATATTATAGGTGTTAAATAAGCGCTGTCTATGTGGCGCTGGGAGAAACGCACGCCGATGTCAGCCGCTGTACAGTATTTCAGTCATGATATACAGTACTAACTCTACCTCTCACGGGCGAGCCTCCATATAGCAGACCAAAACGTCATTCGCGCGTCCCTAGCAAGGAGCATTTACTTACATCTAAATCATTTACATAAATCACTGATCACATTTAAACAATTTATTCATACAGATGTACATGTTTTATAGGTTTGTTACTGAAGAACTTTGGCAGTGGGCACACCTAATAATAAATGCCGGATTATTATTATTTTTTTATTTATAGTTTTATATAAATAAAATGCTTTTATAAATGAGGGCTACTGTTATCTACTTCAAATATTTGTTAAAACAGCCAGGAAACTCACTCTGACCATTTTAATAATTCATTGATAAATTAGTGATTCCTTTGGTTTCGGCTGTGCTGCTGAAGGTGATCATGTCATCTCGTCGTCTCCGCAGCAGTGAGCACGCCTATAATTCACTTCTCATACGAATTACATAATCTAAATTTTTTTCCATTAGTTTATATTAAAGCAGATATTTCTCTTTCTATAAGTATATATTTTTCACGTCTGTGAGGCGAGTATACACGGAGTTTGGGTTCATTTTCTGACGCGCTCAAGTTCACCGAAATCAATACAGAACCCCGTTTACTTTATTTATTTAACAAAATCATAAAGTTTTTTCGTCATTGTGAGTGCACCTAAATAAAAGTATAGTCTTATAAAAGCTACAAATTTAAAGAACACAAATTCTAAGATGACACAAGACCCTACACGTGTAGCTTTTCTAATTACACATAATAAAAAGGCTGTGTGTTAACGTTTACGTTGCTTAAATTCGATCCTAAGAAGACTGAATTTAATTTTAATTATAAATTTGTACTGTAATGTTACTACTGTGATTATGAATTCGTTTAATTACAATGTTTCACTTTATTTTATCTGCAACGACGTGCAGCTGTGGACGACCTGCGCCTCATTAAGCCTGGAGAGAACGAACTGATGCCTGAGGCGTCAGTCTATAGTTATATAGCGCCACTCAGTGGTAAAAGCCAGCAAACGCACAAACCCGAATGCTATCGCCGTAGGCCGTGACGGTAGAAGTCGCATACTGCTTGTACACCCACTGTAACACAGGTTTGATTGACAGACAGGCTCTAATCCCTTAAGACACTTAAACGCTCTATGTAGTGACACAGGCTTTAACACACACAGGCTCAAATACCCTTAGACATTTTGACACAAACTCTATGTTGTGACCCTAGCTTTAACACATACAGGATCTAATACATTAGACATAACTTAAGCTCTTTAAGATAGAATAAAACCTATGCTCCTTCAAGCGATACACACGCTCCCACAACACACACACGCTCCTAATAGCAACACACACTCATAGAACATACACAGGCTTAGAGCTTTAACTAAGGGAGAGACACTAGAGACACGAGGGAGTAACAAACAGGAGTAACTGGAAACAATAAGACACTAATCACACTCCACAATACTTAGGTAGAACTAAAGATACACTTAAGTACATTCAACACAGAAAACAAACCTCCAGAGCCAGGTCAACATAAATCTGAATATAAAAAAACAAATGACCACCAGACAGTATTGATGCTCGACCCAGTTTCCCAGAACTAACAGCTTTTTATAACGTCTCTAATTGGCTGCCACGGCGCAGGTGAGCTTCTTCCTCACCTGACCGAGGTGCCTTCTGGGAAACTGGGTAACTGTAACACACCTCACTGTACTGACCTCAGATCAGGAGAACTGTCTCTGAAGTATATTGGATGGTCCATTGATGCGTCACTCTTCATGGACACACAGCTGGGTTCTGCTGAGTCTGACTTCTTTCCCTCCATCATTCTACAACAGAAAAATACAAGTGCATCTCAATAAATTAGAATATAACTGAAAAGTTGATTTATTTCAGTAATTTATAAATAATTCAGTTATTTAAATCTTCTCCTGCCTGATTTTCTAGCTAAGCACTTCAGTAACTGTGTATGTTGGCTCACTTATAAAATCAGATACCAGAAGACTACAAAGGATGGTTCGGACTGCTGAAAGGATTATCGGCGCTCCCCTGGTCAAACTGCAAGAACTGTATATATTCAGAGTTTAAAAAAAAGGGCTCAGATTATCACTTTGGACCCTTCACATTCAAGCCACCTTTTCTTTGACCTTTTGCCGTCCCTGGAGACTTTGGGCACAAGGATCTTGATTTTAACTGAATCAAACCCAGACCCTGGAGGTGCAAGGCGACAGTGCTAACCACTGTCCAAAAACTCTCTGGAAGCTTCTGGTCACCTAAACAAATTCCTTGTACATGCAAATGTACTTGACAATAAAGCTCTTTCTGATTTAGTTCAAAGAGTGAAACTTTATTTTTCCGTATATTATATGGATTCATTACACACAGACTGATATTTGATTGGAGTCTGTGAGGTTGTGATGGATCCAAATGCAGGGGAGAGATCAAAAGAAGCTCCTTGTAGTATATCATGTTGTATATGGGTCAAAGTGAGGCTTGAAACGGGTTTGGCAACTGACGCGGGATTCTTTGCCGCGGGGTTGGAAGCGCAGAGAGCCGGTGAGAGAGAAGTGAACTCACGATGAAAGCCAGTGTGTGTAAAAAGAAGTCATGCAGGTTTGGCTGGTCTGTGCACCTGTTCCTTCCATTAAACCTTCCATTAATGTGCTTGGATACAGCACTCTGTGAACAGCCAGCTTCTTTAGCAATGACCTTTTGTGTCCTACCCTCCATGTACAGGATGTCAATGATTGTCTTCTGGACAACTGTCAAGTGAGGAGTCTTTCCCAATATAATAAAATATACTATATTATAGCCTAACACTTGTAATGTCATTCAAAATCTAATTAGGGATCATAGAATCTTCTGAGTTTCACCAAAGTTAACTGCTGCATTTCTGCATTTCATCAGCTTCACCCGACTTCTCTCTCAAAGATCAGGTTCCACTGAGTGAATAATGTTGCCATGAACCACACCATGGTACTGACCTTATATCTGTAGAACTGTCTCTGTCTCTGAAGTATATTGGATGGTCCATTGACGTGTCACTCTTCATGGACACACAGCTGGGTTCTGCTGAGTCTGATCTCTTTCCCTCCATCATTCTACAACACAGATATTATTAGAGATTAAATTAGGGGAATGTGATGATAATGTAATATGGATTATTGGTTAAAGTATAGTGTTGTACAGAACCTCAAACACACTCAGTTTAATCACCAGCAAAAAAGAGTGTGTTTTTAATAATAAAATTAACAAAACAAGGAAATAATCACTGTGGAAAAAATAATGATATGACAAAATGGAACATTAATGTCTGTGGTATGACTACATTTACATACATATTGCTAATATGTAATGATTCTGGTATTGAACTACATGACCATAACAAGGCATAAACCAAGACCATAAGGTATAAAACAACCTGTGTTCATCTAACCTTCAGTAAAATCTCCTAAACATGTTGTGTATGTAGAGTAAATTTAGAGAGATGATATATTCCAGATGTAGGTTTAGATACTCACCGTGTTTACTGCTGAAGCATTTATTTTCGACACAAAATGCAGCTGCTGAGATTCACTTTCATTTTTACTGTATACCTGGGTTGGGCGAAGTGTGCGCACACACACACACACACACGAGCCCTGATGCTGCAAACTCTGACATATTGAGCTTCACATTATCCACACCATCACTCATCTTCACACTCTCATGCCACACTTTCACATTAAAATACAGGGTGATTCACTTGAAAGAGGCCCTGAATATTCTGTAATAATTCTCACTAGGTCAAAGTAATCTGAATGAAACAATGAGCTCCTCACTATATGGAGCTTCAAACACACGAGGATGTCCCTGAGTCAGACCACTCAGGTTAGACAGCCATCAGGACGTTTAACAGCTTCATTCGACTTCTCATCAGGATGCTGGTGTACAGTAAAGAGCAGCATGTATTCATAGTGCAAATATATTGGATCACCAACTCGTTTAATTGAGTTGATTTAGGAAGAAACATGGAGTAGAACAATATTTCACCTTCTCATCGCTGCTTGTGATGTTAGGACTTACACAAAATCTGTCCACTAGATGTCAGTAGAATGAACCATCACTACCGTCGAGTCTGTGTTGAATAACTTTTAACCTGTAGTAGACGGGTCCTGATGATCTATAACAGATCCTGAAGTGATTTGTGCATGAAAGGCTAATGTGTAGTCGAGTTAGAGGAGATTAATCATGTGACCTCACATAGTTAATAAACCAAAAACGAACAGGGGTTTCAGGATCAGTACAGTGAAGACGTGATGTGGGGCGTGTGATGTTTCATTATATAAGCTAATGTTTGTACATCATAACAATCGCATCAGACTCTCTGGTCATGAGCTTCAGAATCTGATTGTTGAGTTTTCAGTAGAAATTAAACCCCAGAGCAGTTTGTTGGAGCGAGACTTGGAAAATGTCTCAGAAGCCCATCTGTAAGTCTGGGTTGTGATTACGGAGACCTGTGTGTGCTGGGCAGGTGAAAGTGGGCGGGGCTTACCAGATTCCAGAAGTTTAACATTTTATTTAAAATCAATCATCATTAAAATAAAGTAAACATTTCTCTTTCATAAAAAAAATTTACAAAAAAAAAACATCTACATAAACTAACAGAAAATGAGAGCAAACTACAGTTAATCTGAATAAAGAACCGCTGCTAATATTAAACTCAAACTGAAACAGATTAATCTTCTGTCACTGGTTTATTCTGACTCTTTCAGTACTTTATTCACTTTCTTCTTTTTCCTTCTTCTTCTGTGTGTTGTTCTCTCCGCTCTGTTCCTGACTCACAGCTCTGTCTCTCTGCACTAACGACTCGTCACAGCTTTCCTTTTCTTCTTTTTTTTCTTCTTCCGTTCAGCACTGTCCTCATCCCTCGCTCCGGTGTCCGTCCTCTCGTCCCCCCGTCCCGTCTCTGTGGAGGAGGAAGGAAGTAGATCTGATATGGACACGGCCGCTTCCCTCAGTCTCGACTCCATCTCACTGTCACTGTCACTGAGAGGGGGGGGGGGGAGTGGTCAATGGTTACTATGGCAACAAGTAAGTGAGGAAAGGTAAGGAGAAACATCCTCACAGTAAATACACAGTGCTGTTTAAAAAAAAAATTTAAAAAAAGAAGAAAAAAAAAAAAAAAGAAAAAAAAAAAACACTTGATTTTTTTTTTGCACATTTTTCACTCGTACGGTATAAATAACTTAACTTTTAACATTATCCAAGGCAAACCATAGTAAATACAAAACACAGCTTTTAAACAATGATTTCATTTATTGAGGAGAAATAAACCTGTCCAAACTTACCTGGCTCTGTGTGAAAAAGTAAAAAAAAAAAAAAAAAAAAAAAAAAGGCTGCTTAGTCAAGATTCAGATGTAAATCTGACTGAGATCCTTAAACAGGCTGATCAGGCTCGAAAACCAATGTCCAATGTGGCTGCATTAAAACAATTATTTACTGTATTTACAGCAGCGATGTGAAAGACTCATCAACAGTTATTCAAACACTTGATTGCCGGTGTTGGGTGGAACAATCAGTTATTAGGTTTAGGGGGCAATTACTCCCCCCCACACACACACACATAGGGCCAGGCAGGTTTCAATAGCTTTTCTCCCTTAATAAATGAAAGCGTCATTTACTCGGGTTATCTTTATGTGATATTAAAATGTGTTTGATCATTGAAGTGTGACAAATATGCAAACAAATAAAATAAATTCAGGAAGGGGGCAAATACTTTTTCACAGCACTGTACCCATCTGTTTGTGGGAGTGTGTTACCTGGAGCTGGGTGCAGGTCTGCGTTTAGGAGGCGGGGCTTGCTTTGGCTCCTCCCTCCAGTTACCAGGAAGTGATGTAGTGAAAAGTCTGAAACCTCGAGAACAAAGCAATAAATTCAGGTTTAAACTTAAACAAACTAAACTTAACCTGATCAAACTCTATCGCCACACGCTGCAGTGCATTCTGGGAAAATTCTGTGGTACAGACACACTGCTGCTCCAGGTGCATCATGGGGCTGAAATATATACACCATCATATGCAGTGTTTTAAATCACCTTCAGACTCATCCTGTGTGTTTTCCTGTGGAGCGGATTTACAGTCCGGAGTCTCGCTGAACACCTCACAGATCACACTGCAACACACACACACACACGTTTAATCACATCTAAAAACGACATGCTTTTTGTCAACTGTATCTCTCTGATTTTTTATATATATATATATATATATATATATATATATATATATATATATGTGTGTGTGTGTGTGTGTGTGTGACCTTATTATTATCTGCACATTTTTCTCACACATCCACACTTCCAATTATTTTCTTTTCTAAAATTATTATTATTATTTGTTTTTATTTATTTATTTTCTATTATAATTTTATTTATTTATTATTTTATATATAATTATTCTATATATATATATATATATAATTTTTTTTTTGTTAAATTTCTTTAATTTTTGTGAAGCTGCTTTGAGACAATGACCATTGTTAAAAGCGCTATATAAATAAAATTGAATTGAATTGAATTGAATTGACCTGTCCAGCATGGCTCCGAGCTTCTTGGCCACGTGACAGCGGAACTCTGGTGTGGTCTTCAGTTGGTTTCCGTCGTGCGCGTGCTCACACACTTTCAGCCTGTACACAGAGAAACATTACTCATCTGATTAAAGTGTGTTTAACTAAAAGTCTGAACTCCAGCATGTGTGTGTGTGTGTGTGTTTACCTCTTGCTGTGTGTGTGCTGCTCTCCAGCTGTACAGGAATAAACATCACATCATCACACAGTTACTGAACATAAAGCAGAACACACACACTCTCTCTCTCTCTCTCTCTACAGCACCAGCTGTGATGTGCAGTAAGAGCGCTGCTGTGCATTAGTAATGGCACCCGGTACCTGGCTGTGCCCGGTGTGTTTCAGCCCCGAAGCTCCACACCGCCTCTTTAATCCTCTCATCTTCATCCTCATCCTCACTGCTGCTGCGGTCACTGCGCGCGCTCATTACTCATCACTCTGTAAAACCTCTTAAACCTAAAACTAAACACACACCAACACAACATGAACCCGAACAACTGAACGTGAATAACTTTACAGATCCCACTGCACTACTGGTTTAATCCCCACACACTCCTGTGATCAGCGGCCGCTGGACTGCAGTCTGAGTCGCGGACTTTAAACGTCATCACACACACCCGCGCGCGAAGGTGAGTTTCTAGACGATTCTCTCTCTCTCTCTTTGTTTTAGATGTATTTGTATTTTATTTACACATTTTTTTCTACATGTATAAATAAAATAGAACATAACCAAATTCGAGTTATGTACAGAACTTCCGGGGAAAATGTAAAGACATTTCTTTATTTTGTGTACAAGTGAAAACCTGAACCCGTTACTGCCACCTGCTGGGGAGAGAATAGAACTGATTTTATATGGAATTCACTTGTGAATAAATAACTAACTGAATGACTGAGTCAAACATGAGGACAAAATAGCTTATAAAATTAATAAATTCAACCCTCATGCTGAAACCAATACAGCTAGACTGACATATTAAATGATTAACATATTTTAGTTGAGAAATACTCAAACAAAAATAAGAAAAATAAATGTGAAAAAACTCATCACAGAGCAATTAAATAAAATTATATATACAATATATATATATATATATATAAATATATATATAAAGAATCCCAACCACCGTTTCCTCCCAAGTCATAAATCAGGACAGAAAACTCACTTTTTAATGAAATGGTTTATTTTCTTTCATTTTTTTTAGAAACAACTACAATCACACAGAATGAAACTAATAACAAACTTCTAACTTTGTCTATAATACAATCTTTTTAAAACTATAATCAGAAAAAAGTTTTGTTTCAGTCTGACCGAACTGCAGAAAGAGTTTAGTGTCTTTTCCCCCGATCCAGCTCACAGTCTGATCTACTGTCGGGCTTCAGAAACAGATCAGGTCTAATCACCATCTGACTCTTCATCTAGAATCTGAGCAACTGCTATTGGAAAGTAGATTTCTGTTTGTTCGTTATCATCGCTGGAATTTTGGGGAGTTATGTGATATTTTCCGTTTCAGTCCTGATACAGGCTTCATCATCATCATCATCATCAAAGACAAATTGTAATGCAAAAAATAAAAGTGTATATAAAACATGTTTCCAGTTGAACACGTTGTACACAAATCAGTAACACAAACGTAACCAGCTTTCCTCCTGGACGAAACACGAGTCGGCTTCTCGCAGGGCGTCATGGCAACTAAACGTCACCGGGGAAAAATACAAACACTTTAAAGTGTCTAAATTCAGTGAGGTGAAGAATAAAAACATTCAACATGATGCGACGGGAAAAAACTACTTATCAGCTTACATACGTGTGAAATCACCTGATTTATCACAAGGAATTAATTTTAAACTGATTATTTTATGAGAATTCAAAATAAATCTGTAGAATCTCACTCAGATGCTACACAATATCTCATTATTATTATTATTGTCTGTGTTTCCATGTGATGTTTATCTCTCCTTACAAAACTCTCATCATCAGACTTAAGACGTCTTAGTGTTTATCTGTTTAGTGTTTTAAGTGGAAATGAAGCTCAATAATAACATCCTGTATGATACTGTGATAAAGTCGTCATCAGTGTGTGAGTGTGAGGTCTGTGTCATGTCTGATGGGACGAACGTGTTTCTGTGTGTATCAGCAAATCTGCTGCATTAGATACAAACTAAACACTGCTGAGTGAGGGAGACAGGTGTGCGTGTGTGTGAGGCCACTCAGACGTGTCAGAGACACATGGGGCTCTCTCTCACACACACACACCACTCAGGGGTGGTACATTCAGCTGAATATCAGACATTCAGACACTGACACACTCCTGACACACACAGTGTTCATGACGCAGCAGCTGATTGTTTCTCTCTGACTGACGGCTGATTTCAGGATCATCATAACTCTGACTTTTACATCCTGTAGTGACACTAATTACACAATCACACCTCGTTTATTTCCCTCATCACTGTGGCAGGTGAATACAGAGCAGTTCTAACACACACACACTCACATTACTTGTTCAACATCTAAGAAATGGGGTGCCATTATTTATGGCTCTCTTAAACTGTGTCAGAAAGAGTCCTGCATTTTTATTTCTTCACTTATTTACATTTATTTATTCATTAAGTCCTAGTTTGAACACAAGGGGGCGACACTTTTCACTTTTCAAAAGGTAAAGAAAAAGCTACAAAAATGATTTGTTGAAATTAAATATTCTTTGACCATTAAAAAGAAACGGTTCTAAAACTGTCCTCAGAACTCTCTACTTGTGGATCTGTTAGTTATAGACCTTTGACTTGCTGCAAAATAAATTTACGAAGAATCTATTTTGGTTCATTTTCACATCAAAAAGCCCCTCCCAAAGATCTGCTTAATCCCGCCCCTTTTCCTTAAATGGAAGTATGTGTCACATGGAGCATGTGACACATACGCAAATGTTAAAAAAAAACGCAAGCGTTAACAAAATCGAAGGCTTTATGACAAGCGCCACTGGTTACAGACCGGAATGTTCTGGTTAATGTTTATTAATATTTTAGGAAACAGGAAAAATTTAATTAGTTTCGATTCTCCGTCTTCAGTTTCCTCATCAGCTTCTCTTTTACATTAAATAAATAAACTCCTACATCCTGATGCTCAGAGCTGACACTAGAGACTCCTTCCGCTGACGTTACACAGATCTGTTTCTGATCAGCGACCCGTTCGCCGTACACATCACCACGAATGAACCGTTACTATGGAAACCATAATCATATAACCCTGTGTTCTGTCTGAGCTGCGGCTAAAGAGAACTAATCGCCACCTTCTGGCTGAACGCTGGTACTGCACCTGTGTGGTGGTGTGTGTTATAACTTCTCTGTATTCACACTCTGGCAGGTCATAGAGGTTTTGCTCACTTTTAGGGTAAAAACACAAAGTTTATCATC
This sequence comes from Channallabes apus, assembly GCA_030522415.1. Lineage (NCBI taxonomy): Eukaryota > Metazoa > Chordata > Actinopteri > Siluriformes > Clariidae > Channallabes > Channallabes apus. The sequence goes on from CM060111.1 coordinate 46,262,443, forward strand.
AACAGGTGGAAGGAAACTTCTGGAAAAATAGGAACTGATGGAAAAGAAGGAGTTTTATATAATCATCATCTGATCTTCAGCAGAAGTCCAGGTGGTGTGACGATGGCTGTGGTGATGGAACGGAACTGTGACATTCTCTCTCTCTCACACACTCTCACTCTTTCTCTCTCACTCTCACACACACACACACACACACACACACACACACACACACACACACACACACACCGAGACTGTGACCTGGGCGGTTCTCAGCAGCATCATTGGCCCCCGTTGTAAGCGTAATCCGCCTTGTTGTGCATGATCAGTTTGTTATCCACAAAGTAGAAGCTGTCTGAGCGAGTCTCGTACGGGCGTTCCACCATCTGACGGACTGCACACAGGAACACACCAACATGTAAACTCACACACACTCGCACAGCGTGACCAGGACAAGGTTATTAGGTTGCTGTTACTCACTGAGCTCGTCCGGGAGCTGGGGGAACTCGTAGATGTGCTCGCAGGTGTTGCGGCTGTTCGGGATGCAGAAGCCGAAGTCAAAGTCGAAGTTCTTCAGCAGCCGATCCTGGAAGTAATGACGCTCGATCATCCGGAAATTATTCACCGGCCGATCTCCTACCGTGAACTCCACACTTTACACACACACACACACACACAGGAGAGAAAAAATCTGAGTAATCACTCATTAAAAGAGATGGAAAAAAGAAGCCAATTCGTTTCCCCCCTAATGTGACCTCATATAAGAAGAGCCCCTCCCCCAGCTTGTTGCCCAGCTCTGCAGATCTCTGGTGGGCGTGGCTCAGCAGTAGCTCATTTACATAAACACTAAAACAGCACATCCGGAGAAGGAGTGTGAGCTGTGAAAAATCTGAGTGATGTTTTAACGATGTTTTAGTGAGTAACAGACACGGTGTATTCCACACACACACACACACACACACACACACACACACAAAGGACAAATTCAGACACCGAGAGGGATGCAGAACTGAACAACAACAAACAGGAAGAGACCCAACAGGGAAAGTGTCACGTACGTGGCTCCGACTGTGCGGAGTTTAAGAAACGCAGATGTGAACTGATAGCGGACGAATCGGCCGGTACTCGTGTCCACGTCTACATTTTCTTCATCTTCAACGTCAACGTCTGAGAGACAGAGAGAGAGGACAGAGTTAAACACAAAAAAGAAAAACAGCATCTCAGCCTCAAGATAACACTGGTAAGGGTTACCACACACACACACACACACTACCAACACCCTTCACTGTACTAAAGCTACTACACTCAGATTAAAGTGAGTGAGACAGACAGTGAGACAGAGACAGACAGTGAGACATATGGATAGATAGACAGACGGACAGATAAACAGACAGAGAGACAGGCAGACAGACAGTGAGACAGACGGACAGTGAGACAGACGGACAGACAAACAGTGAGACAGACAGTGAAACAGGCAGACAGACAGTGAGACAGGCAGACAGACAGTGAGACAGGCAGACAGTGAGACAGAGAGAGACAGACAGACAGTGAGACAGACGGACAGTGAGACAGACGGACAACGAGACAGTGAGACAGACAGACAGTAAGACAGACACAGAGAGAGACAGACAATGAGACAGTGAGAGAAAGACGGACAGACAGACAGACAGAGAGACGGACAATGAGACAGTGAGACGGACAGTGAGAGAGAGACAGACAGCGAGAGACAGACAGTGAGAGACAGAGAGAGACAGACAGTGAGAGACGGACAGTGAGACAGTGAGACGGACAGTGAGAGACGGACAATGAGACGGACGGTGAGAGAGAGACAGACAGCAAGAGACAGACAGCGAGAGACAGACAGAGACAGTGAGACAGACAGTGAGAGACAGTGAGAGACAGTGAGACAGACAGCGAGACAGACAGACAGTGAGAGACAGAGAGAGACGGACAGTGAGACAGTGAGAGTACCACAGTGAGGAGGTTTGGCGATCTCGAACAGCACCGTGCTCGTCTCCAGGTCTCTGATCTTGAAGCGTGTGAAGTCGATGTTGTAGACGTTGTCCTCAGGTTTACAGAGGTAGTCTGTATACACACACACACACACACACACACACACACACACACACACACACACTCTCTCTCTTATAAACACTAACACACTGAAACTACACCGCTGTAGTTCATCACTGATACAGTAAATTATACATTGTTACTTTTATTACTTTGATGCTAATCTTACATCTGTGTGTGTGTGTGTGTGTGTGTGTGTGTGTGATGTTATTAAACTCGTTTACCTGTTGAAATGTATATTTAAAATAAAATAAAGTAACTTATATATAAAGTGTGTGTGTGTGTGTGAGTGAATGTGTGTGTGTAAATATATAAGTGTGTGTGTGTGTGTGTGTGTGTATATACAGTATATATATATATATACTCTATAAATCTGCCTGACCGCGGGTGACGGTGCGGAGCGCGAGCACTTCCTCCGGTGTGATGTCTCCTCCGGCGGTCCGCAGCTCCTCCTCGGTCAGGGGCCGCCGCTCCGCCGCGCTGCGCCGAGACTTCAGCCTCTTCACCCCGCCGCCGCCGCCGTGTTTCCGCTCCCTGGAGCTCGCCGGGTCCGGTCCGCTCACCGCGGCGGCTGTGGACTCGTTCCGGGAGCTCTGGCTGCTCATAGTCGGTCTGTGTGTGTGTTTGTGTTCCTGCGCTTTACACACTCTCTGATAGCTACAGCTACGTTGCTAGTGAAGAAAAAAAAAACTCGAAGATTTTTCGGATCCCAACCGTTTTCTCAAAATCCACGCCCTCTTACTCTATCACTGGCTAATACGTTAAGCTCATAATGTATGAGCCAATCAGCAAGCAGAACCCTTTGGGCCATCATCCAATCCCTTGCTACGGGAGGCGGAACTGGTCGTAATACGGGTGGTACAAACAAAACGCGTCCCGGAGACCCCCTGCTGAAATTTAAGATGGCGTCTGGCGTCACTATGGAGAGGAACATACGCCGCAGGAAGCGGCTTCTGATTGGCTGTTCGCGTCCGAACGTTGCCATGGATACCCGGTTTAACTTCCGCATGTTCCCCGGTTTGATCGCAAATCTTAGCCTTCTTGGTCCATATAAAAGTGTAATATAATTTCCATTTTCAATTTACATTTTTTTTCCAATATTTTTTGGATTCAGTCTGAATTTCAGTTTAGTTTCATTGACTCATTTCTATTTCGTTTTATTTTATTTTAAGTTTTTATTTTAGTTATTTTACTCAAGGATAAAAGTTCTGAGGTATTAGTTTGATGTGAAAAAAAGATCTAATGAGCACAAAGACATGGAGGTACCTCGGTATACGAGTTTAATCCGCTCCTGACGAGGTCTTAAGGTGAAATGTCGTATTGTGAAACACATTGTTTCATAGGACATAATGTAAATACAGATAATCCGTTCCAGCCACCCAAAAAATATTACCAATTTCCAACACTATAATCATATTTTTTGCATATAAAAACAAAACACTTTTAGAAATGACATGTAAATAAAGTAAAATATGAAATTAATAATTAACCCTCACTTAACATTAATGTATGATTCCTCTCGGCACCGGCTGCTTTAAAAACCAAACTGAAAGCGGCTCCTTTTCTTCTCTCTACCGTCCTTGATAACATTCCTGTGACCCGCGTTGCTACGTCTTCACTAAATCTTACAACAAATGCAAAAATAAAGTAAAATGTAAACTCGCTTTCAATTGTCTTTCCACTGATGCAAACAAGCTTGGAGCGGCTCCTGGACATTCGCCGACGCCGGGGTCGACTCGGTTTGTTCACTCGTCTGCCGAGGCAAATTTCTTGCAAAATTTCAGTTAAGGTGAAAATTCTTGATTGGATTTTCGTAAAAAGTTTGTATATTGAGGTACCACTATGTAAAACTTTTCAAGACTATCTAACATTCTCTAACATGATGTAAGATGTACATCTGTTTCAGACTGACGAAGCCTGTTGATATAGACGGTGGGGGACCGTTTGGGACAAACCTGCAGATACGCCCAAAAAGGAAGACATCCTGTTTTTTGAGATCCACTTTGCATTTCCATCTCAATTACGTGATTTACACGCACAGATTCCCGCGATGCTCCCGCACGTCTCGATGTTAGCGCTCGGTCTCTCAGAATCTTTCTTGTTCCTTTCGGTGGTAACTTTGCAGGTGAACTTCAAGATTTATTTATTCCCTTGTACTTCTGCACCACATGTGCCGTCACCTGTGCTTGTAGTGGATTCACTTCTAGTCCCCTGATAAGGTGAACGTGTTGGTCCTTGTACTACATCTCCATCTACAGACTGCAGGCTAAAGCTACACAAACGTTTGGGACGTCATGTGATTGTCATCAAGCAGACAGAACTTTGCACAACAGTGGCCATCTCGAATGTTATTATACAGAACAATAACAGTCTTCTTTCTAATTTTATTTGTTTTATAGCAACTATTATTAGTTTGTTTTTAGTTTGTGAGTAAATTGTTTTATTTCAGCTTTCGAAAATGCTTTAAAACCAATAGTTTTAGTACGAAACGATACAATACTAACCCTGGTACACACACACACACACACCCTGTCTGAGGTGTTCATGTGAAATCCAGCCCTCTATACAAGATCCTGGAATTCACTATACAATAGTAATAATGGCACATACAACTCACACAGAGCACCACGTGACCATGACTACAGATCTCACACACACACACAAAGGTTAGGGCTGAGCTGAATGACTCTGAGCTGCGTCTATAGAATTAAAGCTTACAGGTTTAGTTTATAAAGAGGGTTATAATCGGGTTCAGGTGAACTTTATATACATTTAGGGGAGAAAAGTTGATTTTAAACTGTTATTAAACTGCATGATACTATAGTAAGTAACAAAATATCTATTTACAATGTTATTAATGTGTTAAATACGACAAACAAAAAGATACGTTTTAGAAGTGTGCAGTTGTTGGAGAAAATAATGACTTCAAAGCCGTTGTAGATAAAATAGCACATTTATTAAAAAGAAACAGAACACAGTCTGCAGTTCAGCGTGCTTCGTTTCCTTAAAAGCCCGCAGAGTGTCCCGTTTTCAGGAGGACGAGAGAGGGACGGGGTCCAACCGAGGAGTGCTGGTCCATCACACACACTCACCATTTCACCTCTACACACACACACACATTAGACAATTAATTAGACAACCAGCTAACTAGCTAACGTCGTACAAAGGCAGCAGCGTCTTTGGCCGCGTCGATGTGTATGTGTGTGTGTGTGTGTGTGTGTGTGTGCGTGTGTGTGTGTAAACTGAGACATGATAAAGAACTGTGCAAAAGAAACAGATCATGACTCACGAGATGGTAAATCACACAAGAGTGTATTTTTAAAAATCAACATTAAAAATTAAATTCCAAGGCATCGAACACAAAAAGGCATTGAATCAAAATGGCAACAGATGACAACGAGGAAGGAGAAGAGGCTTTAAAATCATAAACAGCAGGCAGTGCAAAAAAATTCACCAATTAAAAACCCAATAAAGTAGAATCAAAATCAAATCAGAAATCCTGAGGAGACGAGAAGGAAAAAAAAAAAAGCAACTACGGCAAAAAAAAAAAAAAAAAAAAAACACGACAAAAACCTCAATCAATTCATTAAATTATAAAATATACAGAAAAGAAAAACCCCGATACTGTAACGAGCCTCGGCGTCAGCGCACCGTCGCAGGCCTGAGAGGGCGTGTCCCAGTCCATATACGGAAACACGGGCGGGTACGCCGCCCTTATGTGGAAATCCAGGCGTGTCTGAATCCATGTATGGAAATGTGGGCGTGTCTGAGTCTCAGAATATGTAAATAATGGTTTGTTTGAGTCCTTATATGGAAAGGCAGGAAGGTTTGAGCTTTATATAGAAGTGTGTGTGTGTGTTAGTGAGAGAATGTCCATGTAGAGAGCATGATGTTTGATGTTATATCCTTATAATCGTTAAAGCCACACCCACACGCCCCACCCGAACCACACCCACCCGCAGGCCACACCCGGCCACTCCTCTCCGTATCCAACGGTAACAAGGTCTCGCCTCAGTCCTTACAGCAACACAAGAGACTACAGAGAACCTCCACAAGCACAATATTATTCATTAACCCAATGGCACGCGCTAATCAGTGTGACTCCGTACCATACACCAACCACACGCGCACACACACTCACACACACACAGCATACAACAAGTTCACTTTGGTGCTGATTATCGCTTCTGAAATGAAACAAGGTGCTTCATGTCATTCCTTTGTGATGTCAGAAAACAAACATAAAATAAAATAAAACGAGGGGCGGAGAGAGGACAAAGCTGTGATGTCGTACAATCATGAGCAGGAAACTAAACTGTTAAAGCACCTGGCGATAACTGGGCGTAGGCAGCCACCGGACCAGCACGACTCCGCCTACACAGCGCTACCTGGTGGCTGTTGACTTGCAGTTACACCGTTAGCAGCGTTAGCATTTATGGATTTATTTTTTTAGCAAAACGGTCTCTTCAATACGATGGATGGCGCGGCGACGTTCGGCCACCAGGGCGGTGACAGAAACACACAATGTAAACGAACTGTAAACATGAGGAGGGGGGCGGAGCCAGCAGGTTGGTGTGTGTGTGTGAGAGAGAGAATAAGAAATCGGAAATACAGTCATGTGGGTATCATGAGGGACGTCCCGATACGATAATCACGATACCGCGGTGACGATTCGATACGTGTTGCGATTCTATAAGCGTCACGATGTTATTTGAAGAGTAACGATTCAATTCAACTTCAATGCTGCTACACACAGGGTACCGGTTTAGTGTGGAAACAACTGGAACTGCAACACCTTACCACCTCAAACGCAAACGTATATATAAATAAAAAAATTTAAAGATTGTTTTTGGTAAAAATCAATTTCGGTGATTCATGCATCGCCACACAAAACAATCGTGATACATAACTGAATCGATTTACCCCCTCGTTTAATTCTAGGTATTATTTTGTGCATAAATAATAATAATAATAATAATAATACAACCTCAGACGAATATCATCATGTAACATTTTTTCACTGGGCATAAAATTAATTTAACAAATAAATAAATAACTTTTTGTTAAATATATAATGGCACTGTGAGAAAACTTATGCTGTTATTCGTCTGAGGTTGTATTTGCAGAATACTGAGGTCATCCACGATCAGACGAATGTTTATTTGATAAAAAAAAAAAAACAATAGAATTAAAATAAGGGGGGGGGGGTCCTAATTTTTGCACATGACTGTATAGTGGACGACAGCCGAATCCGAGCTGATCTGTACTGGACGTAGTGCACTACACAAGGAATAGGGACTTTTAGAGCACTACATAGTGTTTGAAACCATGAGGTAGTGCACTAACATGAGCAATAGGGATGTTTAGTGCACTACCAAGGGTAAACAGACATAGTGAACATAGTGCACCCTACCTGCACTATACGTGTGTGTAAATACACTACACCCTATACAGTGCACTATACATCAAGTTGTATACACACACTCCATAGGGTTGAGTTTCTGTACACTCTGTAGTGCACTACATGTCCATTAGGGAACATCAGGGACTCAGGAGCCGCATTGTTTTAAATAAACGTAACTAGTAAAAAAAAAAAAAAAAAAACCCAGACTGAATAAAGAATAAAGAGATGAAAGATGAGCTGAGGTGAGAGTTGTGTGGAAGTGTGTGAAGTTGTGTATAGTCAAAGTAAAAGCCCCACCCCCTGGATGCTGCGCGTCTCCCGCTGGTTTAACGGTTGCATAGCTGACGAGTAATACGCTGGAGCTCAAACACTTCTATACCGGAGGCTAACGTCGCTAACAAGTAACACAGGCTCACAGACAGACAGATTAGCATCGTGCGCTAAATGGTGCCACGGAGACGGGACGGAGCGCACCATGCTAACCTGACGGCTAATTAGCAGACATCACTTGTTAGCGTCGTAGCTCCGGGGCCAAAAACTAAAGCAGAGAAAAGCTGAAGACGTGTCGGGGTGAAGAAAAGGGAAAACGCCGCGCCTTAACCGGTCCTTTAAACATCTAAACTCTCACTGGCTCCACTCTCTCCACCAATCACAAAGCAGTATGAGACACCGTCCCACACACCCCCGTCATTTCCTGTTGGACCAGATGAATCAGTCCGTCCTCTCTCCCTCTCTCTCTCTCTCACAGGCGGCAGAGGCAGAACAGTGTAGGGATGAACACTCCGAAGGCCACTAGGATAGGGAACATCAGGCTGCTGTTATCAGCCGCGTACGGGTTCGGCGTTCTCGGCCCGGACCGGACCTGTTTTTTCGGAGACTGAGACCCGAGCTTCTTCATCGTCTCGTCCCCACTTTCGGGTTCCTCCTCGTCTATATCTTCCTCTTCTGGTCTCTCCAGGCCGGGGTGGGGCTGCAGCTTCGGCACGTCTGAGACGAGGACACGGGAAGTGTTACAGCAGGGAGAGAGCGTGAGGAGACAATGTGTCCACAACACACACACTGAGCCAGAATTTAAAACTAACAAAGTTTGCAAAACTTGAAAAACTTTAAATTTAATCCGAAACTGTGTTTTTTATTATTATTATTATTTAACAAACACCACTTTGAATGGACATCATTTACATGACCAGGGTTTCTTTTAAAAACTACTCACTGCATCAGAGCAGAGTGAATCGACATGACTGATTCTCACACACACACACACACACACAGTTTTTGACTAAATCCTGCACATTCTGCTCAGGAACCAGGATCACATCACTCAGAAAACATTCTGATACACTGATATGGTCATGTGACATCAAAAAGGGACTGTTTCCAAGGTAACGCTGATCACAGCGCGGGGTAAGGCAAATCATTTGCATTGTTTCTCCTCACCTTCAGGTTTCCCTTTCATCACGTACAGCGCACACACCTTCGGATTATCGTAGTAACCCTGAGAGAGAGAGAGAGATGAGGCACAGAACACACACACACACACACACACACACACACACACACACACACAGGGAAATCAATAATTTTGTCCTGCGAGCACACGCCCACTCTCTGTGCCTGATACATCAATTATATTAGAGTTAAATAAGAACAAAGTATTTGGACCCTTTATAAAAATGAATTAATTGAGACGTGATGTAAAGAAATGCTGCACGCTGAGCCGCTCCTCCTCTCTGCCTCACTTCTATAAGCGCTTCTCGTTACGACTACAGCTAATGGAACATTTTCATTCGCATGAACTGATCTAAAGCATTTAACTAAATAAAATGTTTGTTTTGCATCGTGTTTCTCTGTAGCTGACAGATATGTGACACCACAAGAGGGCGCACTTCCAGTTCGAACGCCTTTTGCTTTTTTACCTTCCAAGTGAAATATCTGTAAATTCAATCATGACTCGTGTGTTGTACCTTCCTTTAGTGCGATACGGACTATCGGTTTTTAATGTTTTTTTCTTCCCCTTGTCCAATCCATTACTCTTTTCCTTTCTTCTCAGAAAACAACAGTAAGCAACTGTAACCAAGACTGAGCAGTGACCTTTTCCCTCTGGGATTAATTTTTTTAAATAAATTTAAAAAAAAAGTTTTTTTCATCATCTTTTTGAATATAGAATGCTATGAATTTTAGCGTCCGCATTGTTGACGGAGTAACTGTAACAAGAGAACCGTTAAAAACAATTAAACTGAGAAAATGTGTGTCCTGTAACAGTTAGTAATTAATAACAGATGTCTGATATTTAACATGTTCAACTGTCGGTAAAGAAAAATGTGAGATTCACGACCCTCGTAGTAACATAGTAACGTCCATTTAACACTACGGTGACTCTCGACATTAATTTTAACGTTCTTTACACAGTACAGATAAACAATACAGAAACAGTTAGCTACATCATAATCAGAACAGATCAGTTTCCTCTTTATATTGTTTTCTTTCCAGAAACTGTTGCTGTACTGTGTCCCCTACATATGAACGAGTTCTGTTCCAAGATCTTGTTCATAAGTCAGATTTGTCCATAAGTCCAACAAACATTGTGTAAGTACTCCCGACATTCACACACTTGCCTAAACACAGTGTATTACTCTACTGTGTTCTTTAGAAGTCGATCGATTCATGTTAAAAGAATGAGCGATGTCAGCCATGTTTTCCCTTTGAGGGATTTATTTCTAATTTTCCTTAATATTTTATATGAATATGGCACAATAATTAATAATGGATTTATGTCAGCGTGATTTTTATAAGTTTCCTTGTTTACTTAGTTCTCACATGATGTTTTTAACCTTGATTGTATTTTTCTTCCTTTGTTTTTCCTTTCTTGGCCTTGGGTCGATGTTTACATCGTAGTATAAAATGAGTGTTTTGCCATTTATGTTTGGATTTAATTGCCCAGGCTGACAGGTTTAATTTGCATGCATGCGTCAATCAATCTTCTCCAGCTGAACCCTGGCTCTGAGTCTCCTGATTCCTTGATCATCTAATGCTCTGGTCACATCCTGAAGATTTTATTTTTATTTACAACAATCCTGGCGACTCCGGTGGGACAGTGATTGTCTCCGTCTGACGACTGATCCAGGCGACAGCAACATCATCTGCCTGAGTTCTGACTCTAGTCCCTGGAGGTCCTGTGCATGACAGCACGAGTGAGTTCCACCCTGTAAAAAAAATCCTCGCTGCTAGCTGATTGTAGAAGAATCAGTAAAAGTCTAACGTGTAGTTTTCTCAGTACTGAATGAGTTAGCCTTAATATTGTTTGACAATATGGCGACGTGTTTTCAGGATCCTAAGTGTGACGGACGGCGGTTCTCACTAGTTTGTGAACCCCTGCCCTATGCCGATGATTCCTGTTTTGAGAAGGAATTGAGGCAGATGTTGGATAAATTGTGTAGCAAAAAAAAGGTGAAGCTATGCAAATTTCTTGGTGTTAAAGATGAGGATAAATGGACTAGAGAGCAATGTTTTTCTGCTTTGGAAAGGTGTGTGCAGTGTAAAAACCTTGAAGCTGCAGTTCAAGTATTTAGGCAGTGGCATGCTCTTCTAATACAATCACACGCTGCAGAGTGGGATTGTGAGAAGCGTGAGAGTGACGAAAAGATCAGTAAACTTGCGCAGGAATGCGCTAATCATAAGCGTGCCGCTCAATCTGCTCAAAAAACACGTGAGCAGTCTCAGCGCTCCATTAACTCTCTCCAAACCAAACTCAATGTTTTGGAAAAACAAGCAGGGAAGCTGTCTCTGTCTAAATCAAAGCCATTGTTTCCATCTCTTCCTAATCTTGGCTATGATATACAATTAAGAGAGCAGTCAGAGGTTGAGGATTCTGACTTAGATCCAGCACGCATCGGCGTGGCTCCGATGGCTGTGAGAGAGTCTCGCTCTAAAAAAGATGAAGACTCAAAAGTAACAATCACATACAAGCCACTGAGTCCTGCTGAAGTCGATCGTACGGCAAAAGACTTTAAACATCCGAGAGAGATGGGCATGGGCCCTTTCTTAACGCAGATGCAGCGTAAAATTCAGTTGTATAATTTCCACCCTCTGGATGTGATTGCCATAAGTACAACAAAAGCTTACTTCGGCAAAAGCTGTGCAGAAGTGTTCTGATGACCTTCTTATGATTATTCGTGATTTTGTGGATTGCTGGCGTAAAGTTGTGGATTGTCAGCAGGCAAAAAATTTGTCTGTCCTTGAATACACTCAGCGCTATGCCCAGGTGTTTATGTTGTATGGTGCGAATGGTTTGAGCTCTACAGACAAGGTGATGGCGAGCCGAATTCCCGTTGCGCAGTGGGCTGATGGCTTACGTGCCGAGTTACGCAAGGTGTTGCCGCTTCTGAAACCTGAGTGGCGGAAGTCCACACTTAATGATCTCTCTCTTTCAGCATATGACAGTCTTTCAGCATATGAAAGAGATTCCAATGTGAAAACACGCGTGTCTGCGTTGATGCAAGCTGCTGTTGATGTGGAAAATGCTCAATCTGTTCCACGTGATGTCTGTAGCTATTGTAATAAGCCTGGACATTGGTACAAGGCTTGCCGGAAGCGAAAGGCAGACATGAAAAAGCAGGAATGTGCTTCTGGCTCTGGAGGTTCTCAGCCTGACTTGAGGGGCGGAGCTCTTTAGCCTGACATGGCAGGGCAGATCATTCAGATCTTGCAACTTGCTTCCCAGGCAACGTCACCTGGTTTGCCTCCTCCGCCGCAGTCTTTTTAGATATGAAAGCTGTGAGAGCCTATTTGCAGCCAATTACCTTTGAGCAAGATAACAGACATGGTAACTGCTCAAAGATGGAGCAACTGGCTCAATACTCTCACAGCTCCTAACATCACCCTAAAAAGGGCAAAGATCACCAACCCCTCATCGTTAATGATGGCTGCAATGTCTGATTCCTTAGATGAGGGCGCGTGGGGTGATCATGACTGTGTGATGCTTTCACACTCACCACCTTCAAAGGTCTCTGAAATTCCTCTGGAAAACCCAGACATGGTCTTGTTCACTGACGGTTCAGCCCAGGTGCTGAATGGATGCAGACGAGCTGGATGGGCTGTGTGCTCATTACATGCTGTTATAGCTCAGGGTCGTCTCCCTGATCATCTCTCTGCACAAGTTGCGGAGCTTGTTGCCCTGACTAATGCATGGCTACAGGATGTTCAGCCACAATATACACCGACAGCCATTATTGCCATGGCACAATACATGACTATGCGGGCATTTGGCGACCATGTGCCTTTCTAACAGCTTCAGGACCGCCAATCAAAAATGCTTCATATGTGTCTGACCTCTTGTCCGCCTGTGAGCTTCCAAAAAGTTTAGCAGTAGTCAAGGTCAAAGCACACTGTCCAAAAAACAGTGATGAAAGCAGAGGAAATGCCCTGGCTGATGCTGCGGCCAAAGCTGCATGCAGGCTGCCTGCTATCACAATCTCAGCCGTCAAAACCTCGAACTCTGCTGATGTGAAGGTTGAGTCACAACAACTTCGGTCTTCCCTGATGGACATGTATGCTAATGCTCCTGCACTAGAAGTGTGGTTCTGGGTTGATAAGGGGGCAAGCCTAGACTCTGATGGTGCTTGGACAAAGGGAGGTAAATATGTTGCCCCTGAATCCTTGCTGCCATACTTGGCCCAACAAATTCACAGTTTGGGACACGTGGGTGTTCAGACAATGGTTCACAGATTTTCTTCTACGTGGTGGAACGCCAAGTTCCGCGCACATGCATCGGATGTCGTGAAACGCTGTGTTCTGTGTCTCAGGCTAACAACAGTGCAGCTGGAGTGCGAACTCCTACAGCTCACACTCCAGCACCTGCAGGTCCGTTCAAACACCTGCAGGTCGACTACATCACCCTTCCTTCATGTCAAGGTAAACGAGATGTGTTGGTGGTGGTTGACCAATTTTCTCGCTGGATTGAAGCCTACCCAACTAAAACAGGCACAGCTCTGCACACTGCAAAATCACTGGTCAAGGACTTCTTCCCTCGTTGGGGAATTGCCGAAAGCATTCATTCAAATCGTGGAACTCATTTCACTGGACAGGTTGTGCAGGAAGTCATGAAGTTGTTGAACATTCAGTGGAAGCTTCACTGCCCTTATACGCCCCAGGCTTCTGGGCAGGTTGAACGTCAAAACCAGACGCTAAAGCTACGATTGTCCAAGCTCCATCAGAGTGGAGTGTCATGGGTAGACGCTCTACCAGCTGTTCTGTGCAGCATTCGGTCATCTCCGACAAGGGGGATTGGTCTCAGTCCATATGAGATCATAACTGGTCGACCCATGGCCTTGCCAGGCACACTTGATTTGAGACAGGCAGATGTTCATCTGACCTCTGATGCGCTGTTGAAGTATTGTGAAGAGCTCACTGATGCAGTCAGTGCTGCTCAGCAGCGTGTCGCAGAGGCATGGATCTCACCTGAAAAGGGAGTCCATGCCATTGTACCAGGACAGTGGGTGATGATCAAAAATCACACTGCTGGACCATTGGAGGCGAAATGGAAAGGTCCTTTCCAAGTTCTTTTAGTAACTGATTCAGCAGTTTTATGTCAGGGGCGTAAGACCTGGACTCATGCTTCGCACTGTAAAGTGGTGTTACTTCCTAAATAGGGTCAGTTTGGGTGGCTCTGGGAGAAGAGCTTTGAGAGGATCCGATGGCGTTTAGGCCGCGGGGGTTAAACTCGAAGTGAAGATTCTCTTTTCCCCAACATGCGGTTAGCGCTCCCTACTTCTCTCAGTGGACAGGACCCAAGTTAGGAAGGGAAAGATGGTCACCCTTTACAGTGGTCATATGATGGATCCTGAACCGTTGCCAGTTAAAAAACTAATGCATGTGAGAGAGAGAGAGAATAAAAGCCGTACTATCTCTGTGTTTACTACCTGATTCTGCTATCTCTTGTGTGTGTGTGTGTGTGTGTGTGTGTGTGGTGTGTCTTTTTTTTTGCAGGAACAGCCAAGTAAGGCATTCCCGAAGTTGGAGAAGCTGATGCGAGATACCCACGAGGCTGCTACTGGATACATCGGGTTCCCACATAGCACGCCTCAGCGTCCTTCGACATCTATTTGTGCTGTGCTGAGACAAGATCCAGCAATCCTCGCTGTCATCGCCACCACATCTCAAGAAGCTAATCTTGTCGATTACACACATAGACTTTCTCAAAGCTGTGATCATAATCACTGGGTTCACATTATACAATCACACTTATGCTGCCACTGGAGCTCGAGGTTATTTTATTAAGAATTTCAGAAGATTACCTTCTCCTATAGTCTGGGGGAGACATGTAAAGGTCATTACTTGTTCAGCATATGCCATAACCATTAATTCATGTCCTGTATTACATTGTCAAAAAGTAAGAATATATCAGTTGTATCCTAAAATCAAGGTCAGAGTGTTCTTTAATAAGTATCAACAAAAGTTGACATACATCAGTTATCCGCGGTATGCTAATGGTATTGATTTCAATGCAGGGAGCTTAGCTGTTGGTAATGTTAATACATGGTGGGAAATTCTCAAATTGTACAATGAGGAAACTGAAATTTGGGACACTTTCACTCAGATTCGCTCTTCTGATGATATTAAACTGTCTGGTAAATGTGTTAGGTGCTGATTTTGATAAGAGAAACACTTTCCATGCTTTGTTTACATTAACTCGGAACACACTGTACCCAGGCTGTGAAGTCTGCATTCCTCACCCAGTGAGTGTCTCTGCTGGCATTGCGTGGTCAGGACATGTCATTTCAGTCTGTGACACTTGTACTTTATTGCATATTAATGTATCAGAATTCAACACAACTACTTGTCATAATGTAACTCAAGCAGTCGCTACTCAGTGTTGCTCTCCAGGAGTAGAAGTCTGTAATCAGACTTATCTTCCCTCTCATAGTGTAACTGACGTCATTACCTTGAACAAATTTCCATGGTGTGTTGAAAATCATGTAATCTCCCTTTATGGGTGAAATCTCTGGGGCATTGTGCAGTTTTATCGTTGAACTCAGTAAATTTCATCTAAAGGATATTTCACACATTTCCCAAATTCAACCAAAATTTACAGCTCATTCTATTCTTGATTGTGTTTCTGAACCTGGTCCATGGGTTAGTTGGCTCTCAATTAACCAATTCTGTCGCATTCCAGCTCCTTCTGGTACGTACTGGTTGTGTGGAAGTACCACATATAGCGAATTACCCGCGAGATTCAATGGCCGATGTTCTTTAATCTATCTTCTTCCAGCCATGAGACCTCGACACCCGAATCTTAAGGACCAAGTTACGAGTAAACCTAATTCTACTCCGCAGCATGTCATTTTAATACACCGGCCTCCTACAGATCGCTCAGAAATTAATCTAGATGTTCCTAGTTCTTGAGGACCAGTAAATCGCGTGAAAGCCGAAAGCATTTGTTATAAGAACGGGAAAGTGCACACTGCCATAGAGAGGGGAGTTCAAAAGGTACCCCCAAATGCTAACCTTCATGGCAATGGTACCTTAACCCTCTTACCAACTTAGCAGGGATATCAATCCTTTGCTGACTCAATCAACCAATCTGAAATTCCTATTTCTGTAACAGATAAGCTGCTGTCGAACATTGCTTTCTATTCTGAAGTTGATGCTATTTTTACATTTATTAGTAATGAACAGAAGTGCCCGGTGAGTTATCAACTTCATACACGCTCCTATAAGAAGAATAGTCCTTTCAAGGTTATATCATTTCCAGCTAATGACCCGCATCCATGTGCTGAATATTTCACATGCAGTCAGACTTTCTGAAGTAGATCACTCGGTGCTCTTATTCCTAATGATGGTATTATGGTTAGTTTGGATCAGATCCGTGTCTTATCTCATGAAGTTGAGAAATTGGCTAATGACACTGCCCAAGCCCTGGGTGTGATATCTACCACACTACAATCACATCGCATGATGATTTTGCGAAGTCGAGTTGCTTTAGATTATATCTTAGCACAACAGGGGGGTACCTGTGCAGTTGTAGGCCCTGAATGTTGTACAGACATTTTTGACCCTACCTTAAACCTAACTCAGTACATTAAAAACTTAGAGGAGTTACGTGATCGTGTTAAACAAATTGATCAAGTTAACAGTGATGGTCTGGGGGCCTGGCGAGGTTCCTGGTGGATATACAGTACGGCCGTGAAATTTTATTAGCTTTCATGGTTTTCCTTTCCATCCTTCTGTTAGCTTATGTAGCTATTCGTTGGGTCTCTAAAAGCGTAAAACACACTCAAATAAACTACAATAATGTTGACTCCTAGGCCTAATGCCTACATTTGACGTGACCTTTTCCTTATTTTATGCTCGGTACGCGGGTTAGAAGTGTATTTCCGATGTGGAATATGTAAACGAGTGATCGCCTGGCCAGTGGTTACAGATTGTAAGACATGTTTCAAAAGATTAAGCTTGCTGTTATGAATGATTTTAGGGCATTCACAGGGGGGAACTGAGGGATTTATTTCTAATTTTCCTTAATATTTTATATGAATATGGCACAATAATTAATAATGGATTTATATCAGCGTGATCTTTATAAGTGCTCTTGTTTACTTAGTAAGTGCTCTTGTTTACTTAGTTCTCACATGATGTTTTTAACCTTGATTGTATTTTTCTTCCTTTGTTTTTCCTTTCTTGGCCTTGGGTCGATGTTTACATCGTAGTATAAAATGAGTGTTTTGCCATTTATGTTTGGATTTCATTGCCCAGGCTGACTGATTGACGCATGCATGCAAATTAAATCTTCTCCAGCTGAACCCTGGCTCTGAGTCTCCTGATTCCTTGATCATCTAATGCTCTGGTCAGATCCAGAAGACTTTATTTTTATTTAAAACAGTCCTTAGACTGATTCTCGTGGTTATCCTGCCTACTCGCTTGCTTCCGCGTTTGGGTTTACCGTCGCTACCACGCTACAAAGGGCTAACGGCTAATCGCTAAGTCTTGTGATCATCCGGGGTTAGTTCGCGACAGAATTAAGTATAAAGATATAAATAATATATATATAAAGATATAAGCGGGTATAAACATAGTAAGGCTTCATCTGATTGGTCAAATTTGGTCACAAATGCTTGGCACATAAAGTATTTATCGCAACTCTTTGCGATATGGTTATCGCTCATGCCATTATCGCGATAATGATATTTTTTCTATATATCGTGCAGCCCTGCTCTACAGTCATGGGTAACAAAAACTGTCCTGTGTTATCAAATCCCGACACATTCTCACCCGTACCCGCTTATCCCTCTCATCACCCAGACGCCCAAGTCCTCGGGGTGCGTTCTCACATGTAGCCTGTAGACTTGAGATGAGACTCTGTGGAGAATCCTAGATGATCTCATTCCTAATTACGGCCTCATATCTCATGATCTTAAAATACTGCTAATGATCTAATGTGCTAAAGCTAATATCCACTACATTACAATCACAACAGATGATAATCCGCCAAATCAGGTCAAGTCCTGAAACTACAAGGTGGTTATCTGCACGAGGACAGGTGTATGTAGTGCCCTATAGGTTCAGGGTGGACGTGAAATCCTTCAGGATGTCATGGTGTCCAGGGTATCAATGTAAGCCCCGCCCCGAGAGAGGAGACATTTTCGGTTCTGTCTAAACTATATTGTGGAGTTATAAATAACGACTAGTTGATGCGAGTGTGAATCTGCAGGAGTATCTCAGGTCTTGGATGTGTTCTCTTTACCTGACCCTGAGAACGTACACACACACACACACACACACACACACACACACACACACACTGAGACACGCGCACGCGCGTGTGTGTGTGTGTGTGTGTGTGTGTGTGTGTGTGTGTGTATCAGACTGGTGTAAATACTGCTTGTGTTTAGGATCCTGGCCCAGTTTCCACCTGTGTGCGCTCACACACACACACACACACACACACACACACACACACACACACGTGTTATCTGACTCCTCCTCCTGATCACAGATGAAGCTGTTTGTTTTTCTTGTATTTTCTCTCCGGTGTACATGAGGTACTCGATACACTCACTCCTTGTGTATTCTCGATTTGCCCGACAGTGAACACACACCCCTACGTTCTTATACACTGTATGGACAAAAGTATTCGTCCAGGTGTTCCAGTCAGGTCCCGTCTCCCCAGTGAAGGACAGTCTTACTGCTTCAGCGTTATACACAAGCATCTTGGACGATGCTACACGTCCAGCAGCTTGTTGAAGGCCCTTGTCTATTCCAACATGACTCCGCCCCAAAGGAAGAACTCGAGCGGCCCGAACACAGAGCCCTGACCTCAACCCCATCGAGCACCTTAGTGATGAACTGGAGCGGAGACTGTGATCCAGGCCTTCTCATCCAACATCAGTGTCTGACCTCATAAACACTCTACAGGACGACTGGACACGAATTCACACAGAAACACTCCAACATCATGTGAACAGCCTTCAGGAGGGTGGATGCTGTTAGAGCTCCCGAAAACGGGGACAGACGCCATAATGAAGCGTAAAACAGGTTTGTGGAAACACTTTTACCCACAGTGTAGTTTTTCATATTAACACTTCCTGCTATGTAATGAAAATCACTTCCTGTCTCCGTCTACATCTCACACGAAAGTGACCTCATCACACAGCACTTAAATTAGTTTGTACCAGAGTGTAATAAGAATAATCGTGAAGTCTAATGAGTTATAGGAGGAGTTATTATCACACACACACACACACTCAATGTGTGCGAGTGTGGGCCACTTCACAGCTGGCGGTAAGGTCTCTGTCTGATCCCAATCTCACACACACACACACACACACACCTGTCATTAACATTAGCATGTGTGTGTGAGATTCTCACTTTAATGAACTCGATGGTGAGCTTGCCGTTGAAGGTGGACACCTCCCCCAGGATACTCAGCTTCCCCCTCTTTATGGTGAACGGTATGATCTCGTCGTGAGCCGTGCTGTGACCGACTCGATCGAATATATCCAGGTCCTTCACCACCATGTGTCCGTTCACCCGCACGTCAAACACCTGGGACAGAGGAGAGACAGACAGAGAGACACATGAGCTCCAACACGTCCAGAGCTTTCCCTGGTGAATAAGCATGTTATACGGAAGCTATAACACATTCAGAGAACATTACATGTGTGTGTATGTGTGTGTGTGTGTGTGTGTGTGTGTGTGTGTGTGCACGCTCACTTTCTGCTGCGACTGGGCGAAATACACCTCTGCGAACTTCACCACTAGGATGTACTCCCCCTCGTCCCGCATGGGGACCTCGTACCCGAACGTGTCCTCGTTGTAGCGCTCCGTCTGATACAGCACCTGATCCTCCGGGCTCGAGCGCAGGATCGGCAACCGCATCCCATAATCCGACGCTGCCATGACAACACACAGGTTAGAACGAAGAGACCGAGGTTGTCGCTTTAGCGTGAGAACATTGAGTTATTTCTCATCCTACTGAAAGAGAGAGAGAGAGAGAGCCAGGGTGCCAATACTTTGTCGTTGAGAGTGAACTCTGGCATGAACCAATAGCAGCCATCTGGCAGAAACCAGGAAGTGAAATCGGCTCCGGAGGAAACGTCGTGATCTGAGACTCGCACTTCTCCGCGGTTAGTGTCGACGAGCCGTTAGTCACGGCCGAGAAATTTCTTGGGTTGACTCTGCGAGTGTGTGTGTGTGTGTGTGTGTGTGTGTGTGTGTGAAACCCAGAGTGTGTGTCTTTTGCATTTAAACAAATCAAAAGGAAGTTGTTTTGATTTTTATGCGTCACTCATCAAATCCCCATCCTGCCTCACCTTTGCCCACTTTCCCCTCCAGCGGGTCTTTTTTGAAGTGGATGCCGTGTGTGTCGGTGTGAGCTTCTCCCCCGGAGTTCACCGCCCAGATCACACGCTCGGCCAGGTTCACCGCATCGCCCTCGGCCCGGGACCGGTCCGCCAGCATCGCCATCGCCGTCGCCATCAGGAACCGCATCACCCATGGTGCCGTGACCCGCCGCATGGCCTCGACCTCTCGCTCGCTCGGGGATCAATTACTGAAAATACAAACGAGATCAAATGAAGCTGTGGAGGAAATAAAGAAGGAACGTGGAGTGAAGTCAAATCTCATGCATGCATCACGTGATCTTAATTAGGATCAGGGTTAATTAACAGATGCTCAGTGCAGCAGTTTGAGTCTTACTGTAATAAATGCAGATGTGTTCCAGATGTGTGCAGCCCAGATGTTCAGGAGTTGTTTCAACAAACACACCGTGCATGTACCTGTGTGTGTGTGTATGATTTTAAAACACTTCCTCTGTGCCTGCCATTAACACCCCTCTCTCTCTCTCTCTGCACACACACACACTCCTCACAAAGGCACGAGCTCAAACCCACTTCCGGTCTCGTGCACGACTCTGCGTTCTGTTCTAATTCATTCCTAAACGTTAAAGCCCGGAAATCCTGAGCATTCGGTCAATTCTGAGCCGATCTGTGTGTGTGTGTGTGTGTGTGTATCTGTGAATGTGTGTGTGTGGAGTCGGTGCAGGTTGAAGGAAATAGACGCAGCCTAACTTGATGGCTGCGCAACCCGGTGGGCGGGACGTATCTAACGCTCAGCCAAACGAAATCGAGTACAACTCGCGGCTCCCGGTGTCGCACGTGTACGTCAGGGTAGCCGCTGGCCAATCGCAGAGCACGTATTACGCACAGGGCAGCCAATCAGCGTCAGGCCACAGCGCTGACGGCGCATAAAAAAAAAAAAACAGTGACGATGATAATTCATGTTAGCATCTTTTTTTTATTATTTCTAATTTAAAAAAAAACTACATACAGTAATAAAAGTCACAAGATGCCTATTTATAGCTGTATAAAGTGTACACGTTTGTACACTACTGCAACAGTTGAATTATTACATGTAAAGTGTTTTCTGTCGAGGCTGAGGTAAATTTACCACAAAAAAACGAACAAGAACAACGTCAAGTTACAATACGAATAACATTAGCAACCGTTCAAAATGTTAATAATGTTAAAAATTTAAATGACAAAGTATGGCCAAAAGTATGTGCACCCTGGGCCCTGTGACACTGGTGTGTGGTTCTTCCCAAAACAGAAAGTACACAGGAGTATAACACACTTTTACACTCCAATATCTAATGGAAGACTTTTTCCATAAGAGTAAATCTTATTTTATTACCAAATGAAGGAATAAATCTGGAATGATGACATAACAAGCGCATTACACCGTTCCAGGTGGGTGTGGGGTTTGTACAGTATGTTCTCCCCATGTTCAGTAGGTTTCCTCCAGGTGCTCTGGTTTCACACAACAGTCCAGAACATCAGAGGTGACATGGAGTTCTGTAGTGTGTGAAGAACAACTGTCGTTTCTGTGGTCGTTACTGAAGAGGTCAGGTTGCAGACTCGACGCCCAATTTAAAACAGCTTTATCCTGTTTTCAGGGTCGCGGGGAGCCTGGAGCCTATTCCAGGAGGGTTAGGGCACAAGGTGGGGTACACCCTGGACAGGGCATCAATCCATCGCAGGCCACACACACACACACACACACACACACACACACACACACACACACACACATTCACTCACAATAGTCCAATATACAGTGGTGGAAAGTAATGAATTACATTTACTCGCGTTACTGTAATTGAGTAGTTTTTTTATGTACTTCTGCTTTTTAAATCTGTAATTTTACTTTTACTTAACTATGTTTTGTTTAAAGTTTTTACTTCACTACATTTTAAATCATATTCGCTACTGAGTAACAAATAAATGAATGAAAAAAAAAAATAGTACAAATAATGAAACGTGGAAGGGAAAAATTGCCCCCCGGAAACCACTGCACTGATTGATTGATGGAGAACAAACGTGTTAAATTCACAAGAACGATGGAGACAAAACAGATGTCAGTGATACAGACACAGCTGGAAGTGAAATACCAACAAATTCTTATGAGCAAACCCCTGGTCATATTGAAGCCACCACTTTGATTTCAAGCACAACAAAGGGAACAGATTTATTATGCAAAGGTGTTCTGGCCTCGACTGGTGTTGTCAGCTGTTTCTCTGAGGACTTGACAGTTCGTTAGTTCAGGACTGGAACTTTCTACAAGTCTACCTGAGTCTCCAATAACTACTGGACTCCATTTTAACATCAATTAACATCAACTATTATAGCTGAACTGCTGCCACCTAACACACTGTATAAATGCAGATCATTTCCTGCTATCTGTTTCACCCAGATGAGGATGGGTTCCCTGTTGAGTCTGGCTCCTCTCAAGGTTTCTTCCTATTACCATCTCAGGGAGTTTTTCCTTGCCACTGTCGCCCTCGGGCTTGCTCACCAGGGACTATCTGACCATTTTGATTCATACACATTCACATTCCATACAAACATAAATAATTCTTTTGATTGTGTAAAGCTGTTTTGAGACAATGTCAATTGTTAAAAGCGCTATACAAATAAAATTTAATTTACTGTAAAGCGGGTAAAGTGAACTTTGAACTAGCTCTTGTGAAGTGTAAACTTGTACAGCACTGTTAATAGACAGCTTTTGGTTGTGATTTATATTTTATTTTGTAAAACTGCTTTATGTATAAAAAGTTAAACCACAATGTAGGAAATAGGTTTATGCTGTTTGTTATGAAATAACCTCTAAAGATATAAACCGTAATGTTTAATGTAATGTACTTAATAATTAAACATTTTTTAAATAAAGTTATGTTAAGGAATCAAAATCAAGATACAAACACACACCTTGAATATGGAGTCCAGCTGATTTCCGTTGTTTGTTTTTTTCTTTTGTGGTCTGTGAACAGATAAAACACATGACTTTTACTCTTGATGAAGTCTTATGTGTACTCAGTTATAAAGTCTGTTTAAAGCATCCTACAGAGCAGCTTTTCAACATCCAGCTCGTGTTCCTTGGCCTGCACTATTCCTATAGGCCTTTACAGGGCTGTAAATGTATTCATAGGTGCAGCACTGCACACTTTAGTGTTTTATTGCTTCAACACCTGATAAAGCTCATGAAGGCCTTCATAATGAAACAAGTGAGTTTGATCAGGTGGAACACTGCTGTAACACACCTCACTGTACTGACCTCACATCAGTAGAACTGTCTCTGTCTCCGTCTCTGAACTTAAGTGGAGGATCCATTGACGCATCACTTTTCATGGACACGCAGCTGGGTTCTGGTGAGTTTGGTCTCTTTCTCTTCATCATGCTAGAACAGACAAATACAGGTGCATCTTAATAGATTAGAATATTGCCGAAAAATTTAATTTAATTCAAAAAGTGAAACTCAAATACTATATAGATTCATTACACACAGACTAATATACAGAGGTGTGAAAAACTATTTGCCCCCCTCCTGATTTCTTATTCTTTTGCATGTTTGTCACACAAAATGTTTCTGATCATCAAACACATTTAACTATTAGTCAAAGATAACACAAGTAAACACAAAATGCAGTTTTGAAATGAGGGGTTTTATTATTTAGGGAGAAAAAAAATCCAAACCTACATGGCCCTGTGTGAAAAAGTAATTGCCCCCTGTGGTGGAAATTCTGAAAACAATATAAAGACAAGTAATTCATACACTGGGTAAGAGCAAAGTAACAAAGGTTTTATTTGAAACTTCTGCAGAAGGACCAGTCTCATACAGCAAACAGTTGCAGCATAGAGAAAAGGTGATCTCTTTCTCTAGCTGACCTATTTTATACACAAACATCTCTGCTAACATAATCAACGCCCCTTACGTTTTCACTCTCTCATGAAGACGGTTCTGACCTCGACTGATGTTGTCAGTTGTTTCTCTGAGGACTTGACAGTTCGATAGTTCAGGACTGGAACTTTCTACAAGTCTATCTGAGTCTCCAATAACTACCTGGACTCCATTTTAACATCAATTAACATCAACTATTATAGCTGAACTGCTGCCACCTAACACACTGTATAAATGCAGATCATTTCCTGCTATCTGTTTCACCCAGATGAGGATGGGTTCCCTGTTGAGTCTGGCTCCTCTCAAGGTTTCTTCCTATTACCATCTCAGGGAGTTTTTCCTTGCCACTGTCGCCCTCGGGCTTGCTCACCAGGGACTATCTGAACATTTTGATTCATACACATTCACATTCCATACAAACTTAAATAATTCTTTTGATTGTGTAAAGCTGTTTTGTGACAATGACAATTGTTAAAAGCGCTATACAAATAAAACTGAATTGAATTAAGTACAAAATTTTATTACTCTTTCCACCTCTGCCAATATAACATAATAGTATTGTTTTCTTATTAATTTATATGATTTAGTTAAATGTTTCTTGTAGTTTTCTGTTCTTATCCATCTCAGTAATTGTGACTAGAGCTCCTAGAGAGGTGTCCACTGTGTGGATGAAGAAGAGAAGCCGCTCAGAGCAAAGATGCAGCACCTGTCACTGAATCCTCCTAAAACCTGTTCATTTCAACAATCAGTTCTTGCGTCATCCTCTGAAGGGCCGCTCCTCTCTGTATTTGGTGTCTCTGAAACTCTGTTCACTGCAAAAACTTGTCGCTGGATTTCTGCCCCTCCAGGAGATCATCTTCACTTCAGGTCTATCACTGATGCTCCTCACCCACAGGTTGTGTTCGAACTCGCCCAGTTTGATTAAATGTCTTTTGTTTGATCTAGAAAATCCAGTCTGGTGGCCAGATAACATCGAGTCTTTGTAACCACCTTTAGCAGACGGGGGCAGGTGAGTGGGGTGTTCTGATGGGAATTAGGAAATCACATGTGTGCTTTTCACAGTTTTTACTTTACCATTATGATATTCCAATACAGACACATCCCACTGAAAACTACTCACACAACTCAGTGAAACACTAAAGCCAGACATTTGTCTGTCATGTCTTTGTATTGAAACAGGTTTAGCATAGAATTTCATTATTCACTAAAGAAGGGAATGTAGTTTTTCCAGGCCACAGGCAATACACACGTTCAAACAGGTGCACACACACACACACACACACACACACACACACACACACACACACACACACACAATTAACATAACTTATGATGGAAATGTTTTTCTTCTTCTTTTTAATAAAGACCAGCCAAAAATTCACATACATCATGTGTTCCTATTGTTATGGGGACATTAAACCTCTCAGTGGCCTAAACACCTGCACTCGTTCACTTCTAAATAATGATTTTATAATGATTATAAAGTTTTATAAAGATGTTTAGATTAGAGCAGCTGTGGCTCAACTAGTTAAGGCTCTTGGTTCTTGGGGTACTGATCAGAAGGTTGTGGGTTTGAGCCCCACCACTACCAAGTTGCCAGTGTTGAGGTCTTGAGCAAGTCCCTTAACCCTATCTGGGGAATTAATAACATACTCTAATTTAAAAATAAATAAATAATTAATTAATATATATTGCAGTTAGGAAAAAAAACATATAAACCAAAGTAAGACAAACGAAGATTCTCTATTTTATATTTTCACTTCACACTTCACAAACCCTCAGAATGAACATGACTGAACAGGACAGACGTTGTACCTGCGCTTGTCCGCCAGAGGGCGCTCACACTAACCAGAGACACATGGTACTAGCAAGTTTGTTCGACGTGCGCGCTGCTGGCGTTGGCAGAAGGCGGAAGAGCTTCACACTTCCTGATTCCGGGGAATAAAACAAACACTTCGGCTTTTGTTTCTTATCACATCTACACCAGTTTCCATAAATAATGATTTTTATCTGCTATATTATTTTACACTTTTTTTCTTTTAAATTTAGAGATGTTCAGAAATTCAGCTCTTTGTTCAAAAATGAAAAACAGAAATGTTTTGTCCTTTGTGTAAATATTGGAAAATAATCATTAAAGATGTTAAAGGTCAGTTTTATTGCTTTGGTTTTACTCTTGACTTTGCCGTCATAACTGAGAGCAACTGTGAGATTAATAACGCTGATGATACGGAACGACAGAACGACCAATCAGAGGAGTCCAGCACAGCAGTACAGCAGTCTGAGGGCCCTGCAGAGTGTGAAGCGAGTCCTTACAGCACACACACACACACACACACACACACACTAATCCCCCCCCCCAAACCCTGAAATCCCCAACGTTCAGAAAATATACATCACTTCCTCTGTGCATTTACGTTTCCATGGTAACATAAACACCTCTGATACCTGAAATTTCACACAACTGAAATAAAATATTGATTATTGAACTGAGTGTGTGAATAAATGTGATTTGATTCATTTACAAGCTGGACGCTGTCGTTTTTAAAGAGATTAGTACACCGTCGCCTTAGAATTTTTTATTTAATCCGCTCTGAGTCCTTAAGGTGAAATTGTGTATTGTGAAACGATTTGTTCCAGAGGACACAATGTAAATGCAGGTAATCCGTTCCAGCCACACAAAAATATTACCACTATTACCAATTTCAAACACTGTATTCACATTTCTGCATCTAAAAACAATCCGAACATTTAGAAAATAATATAATAATAGAAAACAAATATGAAGTTAATAGACATTAAACCTCACTTACCCTTAATTTACTTAACCGTCCTTGATAACATTCTTACAGAAATACACAGCATCCGGAAAGTATTCACAGCGCATCACTTTTTCCACATTTTGTTGTGTCACAGCCTTATTCTAAAATGGATTAAATAAATTTTTTCCTCACGAAAAAAGTTTACTTAAGAAAAAAAAAGTATTCAAAGCGTTTTGCAAAATTGAGCTCCGGCGCATCCTGTTTCCCCTGATCATCCTGTTTCCCCTGATCATCCTTGAGATGTTTCTGCAGCTGAATTGGAGTCCACTTGTGGTAAATTCATTTGATTGGACAGAATTTGGAAAGACACACACCTGTCTATATAAGGTCCCACAGTTGACAGTTCATGTCAGAGCACAAACCAAGCATGAAGTCAAAGGAATTGTCTGTAGACCTCCGAGACAGGAAATCTGGGGAAGATTACAGAAAAAAATCAGCAGCTTTGAAGGTCCCAGTGAGCCCAGTGGCCTCCATCATCTGTAAGTGGAAGAAGTCTGAAACCACCAGGACTCTTCCTAGAGCTGGCCGGACATCTAAACTGAGCGATCGGGGGAGAAGGGCCTCAGTCAGGGTGGTGACCAAGAACCCGATGGTCACTTTGTCAGAGCTCCAGAGGTCCTCTGTAGAGAGAGGAGAACCTTCCAGAAGGACAACCATCTCTGCAGCAATCCACCAATCAGGGTACTTAAGGTGGAGGGTTCGTATGCAGAGGCACCACGGTATTGTGTTTATTATTTACAGAGTTTACTTAAAACATTTTAGCCATTATAGAATATATTTCTTTTTTTTCTGCACTAAGTAGACAAAATGATGAACTGGAATTTAGTTCATTTTAACCACTACACCACTGCCATTAACATTATATCGTCCTTAATAATAAAGTACAGTGAACAAGAGTAATGTAATAGACTTCATCACTCAGAGTGACTGATGGGTAATTTGGCTTGATGAAGAGTCGTTCCCATGTTCCCTCTGCGCTTCGGTCCACAGTTCACTTTGAATCGAGTTTTGTTCCCTGATGGTTTGGACTAAACATGTCTGAACCCCACACAGTCACTTCACTAGCTGAGTGTAATGCAGTTCTTCTCTGTAGTGCTTAAAAATGAAATCGTGAAAATCATTCATGGTCATTATTTTATTATATTTTTTTATTTAATAAATTTTTCATTATGTTGGTATTATTGTTGGTCCATGTGCCATCTGGCAAAACTTGCACTGGATTCTCCCCCCCTGGAGATATATCCGTTATTTCTGTGATAGTTACTGAAGCGGTTGGGTTGCCAACTCGACACCAGATTGTCCTTCACACACTACAGGCAGTTTGGAAACACCAGTCAGCCTAACCTGCATGTCTTTAGACTGTTGGAGGAAACCAGAGTACCTGGAGGAAACCCACCAAGCACGGGGAGAACATGCAAACTCACACACACACACACACACACACACACACACACACACACACACACACACATACACACACAGGGAGGGAGGTTTGATTTGATGGGTAGAAAAAAGGAATTCACCTGAAAGGAAGATAAGACCAGGAGATTTCGGTAACACCAAGAAGGCAACACAGGCCACGTCACTTTATGTACAGTAAAATGAGATGAGTTGTGTCATGTGACCAGCAGGGGGCAGCATAACCCAGTGAAAGCTTTAAACACCTCTGGTCCCATGTAGGTAGATGCTTGTTGCCATGACAACACCAGCATCCTGCTCCATCACTGGGAGAGTCAGTGTGGTCTTCTTCCTCCTTCTTTTCTTTCTCTTCCTCTTCCTCATCGTCCTCATCATCCCTTCTCCTTTTCCCGTTCTCTCTGCCTGCACTTTTTAATCCGACAAACCACTAAAGAGGCGATGAGGCAGACTCGTGAATCCTTCATGTACTTTATTTGCTATAATGTATTAAAATCACTATGTTACATCATGAGTGCAGAGGTGTTTTTGGCATGCAGGAAATAAACAGGTTGCACTTCTACAACGAATACGTGACGAGATAACGACAAAACATCGTAACATCGAAACAAGCAAACATCAACGTCTAAATGACAAAAAGACAAAACGACATAATAACGTAACAGCATTTCAGCACGCACGCAGATCAGACCGCGCGAGAGATGCAGAGATTTGTTTTCTCCATTTATTTTATTCATGAATTGTCTCAGTGATGCGTTCAGGCTCGAATAAAGGCTGCATTCCAGCACTGCTTTCTCTCACACCCTGGTTCACGTCCCCTTGGCTCGATTGACTCGTCTGCCATCTTTACTTCCTCAGCAGGTTTTAGGACAACAGCGTACCCAGAAGGCTTTGCTGCAGTCTTCCCTTTTAAAATGGAGGACGTTCAGAACATTTGATTGGGTGTGTGTACAGCGTGTACAGCGTGCTAATGAAGCTGCACTTCACGACTTCAAACGCTACACTGATCCTAAAGCCAAGGAGCAGACGACTCACCGTCTCACACTCACAGGCTGATGTTCCTGAATAACATTTATCAACAAGGGCGGAGCTTAAGTTTAACTCCACCAGCCAGACACAGGCTTGATTAGATGACATCACCACCAGCCCTTTATTCTACACGTTAGCGCGCTGGCTTATGATCTTACCTAGCTGTGTAAATGAGTTATCTAGAGTTGGAGACTGGTGACTCGTGAATGCTGCTAAACTATTCAACCAGTTTAAGGGATGCTAATCCATATGTTCCATGTTGCTAATCCGCACTTCCTGATGGGTTTTTTAGGGGACGTTAGCGAGCGTGCACTAAAAGCGTTCTACACCTGCCCCGCCACAGCCACCTGCTGAGAAACACAGAGCTTGACCTCATGCTTGAAGATTATCTGTTATGCAAATTATTTGACCCAAACTATTTGACCTGTGGGGGGGGCAGGAATGACGTAAAGAAACAGTCGTCCAAAAATTAAACGTCCACAGTTTTCTCTCAAGATATTTACAGCTGTGGTGTACTGGCGCTAGGAGGCTAATAAGCAAAAGATACACACAGCTACCGGTTTAACATGGTGCGTTAAAGCTGTGTGTGTGTGTGTGTGTGTGTGTGTGTGTGTGTGTGTGTGTGTGTGAGTAAATCTACAGATGTAGCTCTTCAAAACCACTTTCTCCCCCATAAAGCGTCACAGTAATAAGTATACGATGGCGACGTTCATATTTTTACATCATATCCGGAGAAACGATTTCACACGAGAACGTAAAGCACATGTGCGTAGCGCAGCTGAAATTAAACAGAACAAGACTGATTAACGTAAACACATATTTAAAGCACGTTTAAAACTTACTGTATTGCACTATACGCTTCATCGCCACCACCAGGAGGCGCATTATTACTCTATTACTGTATTAAATTGTAGTAAACCATTAGTCCTTTTTGTTGTTTTTATACATATATAATAACTTATACGCTATTTATGTACAGAGACAAACGACGCGATGGACGCAGACAAGATCGAGTGGACATGGATTAAAGCAAAAGTTTGTGGACATTTGATTTTTGGCTGCACTGTCCCTTTAAGAGTCTGCAGGAAGTGTGTGTGTTTTTGTGTGTGTGGATTGTGTTCATCGATATGTGACCTCACAACCCTGCACAGCTCTCACTTTAAAGGCACACTCTGTGATTTCTGAGGAATAAAGTGGCAGTGATGCAAAAGTTTCCCACTACAGACGCTTCGCGCATGTAAACATTACGGTGCTGTAATTCATTACGAGGATGTAACGAGTGATATTAAACTATCACAGAGTACGACTTTAACGCTAGAACACTTCCACTGGCTCGGACTCACACGATACACACACAGGACGAACAGAGACGGACACGATATTGCCGTGGTTAAAGAGAGAACTCCGGTTCCCTATGACATAGATGGACATGAGACAACGTTTAAAAGTGCAGAAACACTCAGCTACAATATGTGTGTGTGTGTGTGTGTGTGTGTGTGTGTGTGCTGTCTTTTTCCAGTTTTTATTCATTAATTTTTTCCATTCCGGCTCATTAAAGCTTTTCTTCACAGCAGTGTCGTTTCATGTGGTTTCCTGTAAGATTATCGCTGATTGGACGATCGGGACGAACGCATATCAATCAGTCATGCATGCGATGAATGTTTTAACGTCCCTCGACACGTCTCGTGTCCTCCAGCCAGCGGGAAGCAAGGGGTCATGATTTAATGTGCAATGTGCAAAAGTTTTGGGACATCAGTTTCATCGGGACATCATACGCACAAACTCTACACAGGAGAAGGACAAAGAAACATAGATTAGAGATTGTGTATGAATATTCAGACCCCAAGACCTCAGTTTAAACAAAAGTATCAGCAAAAAGTGTCAGCGAAATAAGTAGAGTCCATACAGCGAAGAGAAAAATCAGTAAAATGTTAGTGGTGTAAAGCGCAACCCAGCATTACCAAAGTTATTACACCTATTAATAACTTTAACTGGAATCTTATGGCAATTTACTATTAAAATTGGCGCAAAAATTTTGAAATTGAAAACTCTGATTTCACTAAATAGCAAAAAGTTTTATTATAATGACTGTACTGATCATGTGACTGTTTTTCACATTGAGTGAAAAATCCAAAAATTTTTATCCAAAAATCCAAAACATTTATCTTGTTTTGCACTGAAACTCCTCACATTTAAAATATTGTGCCAAATTTTTTATATAACTTATAAAATGAATTTATACTGAGATGTATGAATTAATTAATTACAGTTTAAGGACTCATTTAATTGAGTTTTATAGTTTTGGAATTAAATTGCCACAAACAGGTTTTTTTTCGTCAAGTCTCCATCAGTGAGCCGTGTGTAACCTCAACTGATACTGTATATAACTGCACTTTCAATCTAAGAGCACACAGTTATAGACGGGACTGATTTATGGTCGTATCACCCAGATGAGGACCCCTTTGTCTCTGCTTCGTCTCAGGGAGTTTTTCCCTCAGCGCCGTCACCTCCGGCTGCTCATTAGGGACAAACTGATAAATACTGATAAAAAATAAGGCTGTAAATTTATAATCCTATATATTTCTAAACTTTTAAAAATCTTTTATTTCCGTAATCCTATTTAGTCACAATATTCACTGCTGAAACTGTTACATAAATAAAACAGATTTAAAATGAATTGGAATTGAGAGCAGCAGAGCTGAGATTGTACAAAAATACTTATAACTGAATAAAATATTTTAGGTTTGAATTAATTTCTTTCATACTTATTTAGTTGAGTTTACATATGTTCATCATTGCTTTTTAATAAATAAAAATATTAATATAAATATTAGGGCCTTTAACATGTTAATGTATATGAATTAATTACACAAAAATAACGTGTTACATTTTTGTTTACGCATTTTAATCGCATTTATTTTTGCACCGTGGAACGTTTCTCAGTGGATGAGTTTCGGCGGACCGATTATACTGGAGCACCAACTAGCGTTCAGACAAAAACAAACTACAGTGAACATGGACAAAGAAGCTGATGAGACCGCTTTGGTTGGCCCAGTGGATGGGAAATTTTGTTATAAAACATGAATGGATAGAAGCATCGATAAGAGCATGGTTGTGTACAAGCTATGCAACATGGAATTGCATATTGCATACCTATAGGGTACCTGAATTTCTGAAATGTAGGCTACTATATTTCTAAATATTCTATTGCTACAGTTAATGGCAACATTGCACTGGTCTGTTGAACTTGGTTGAACAAAAATAAACAATATTTTGTTGCTTAAGCTTATGTATTCAGTCATTATTCAATGGTTTTTCAAGATGGCGCCGGTGAGGTCGGCTGCCGTCACGACTGCTCCGACCACCTTTTCTTTGTTTTTGTTCTTTAAGTTAGTTTTCAGTGTTTTAAAATCGGCAAAATCATCACCATTGAGTACATTAGGTATGATAGAGACACTCTTGTTTCTATTGGTATACAATGTACTCACAATTCGACGTTTTTAACTCCGGATCCGAGCTAGCCGAGTGAGATCCTGAGGGAGAACAATGGACGCGACGCGAAGCGGCGGCCTCGAGGAAAACGAGCTGGTGTGAGGAACAGGCTGAGAGCTCGTGCACACCGCACACCTCTGCCTAGCATCCTGCTCGCCAACGTCCAGTCACTGGAAAACAAACTCGATGACCTCAGGGCCAGGATAAAGTTCCAGAGAGACATTCGGGACTGCAATCTCCTCTGCTTCACCGAGACATGGCTGAACCCAGCGGTGCCAGACCACGCCATACAACCAGCCAAGTTCTTCTCGATTCACCGCATGGACAGGATGCGGGACTCGGGGAAGTCAAGAGGAGGCGGCGTGTGCTTAATGGTGAACAACAGCTGGTGCAACAGCGCGAGCGTTGTTCCTCTTACACGCTCCTGCACACCAAACCTGGAACCACTGTCCATCATGTGTCGTCCTTTTTATCTTCCACGGGAGTTCACATCGGTCATAATCAGTGCCGTTTACATTCCACCACAAGCGGACACAGACATTGCCTTATGCGAGCTGCATGAAGCGCTCACACAGCACCAGACACAACACCGGGACGCCGAACTTTCATCAGCACATCACCTGCCCCACCAGGGGTGAAGGAACACTGGACCATTGTTATACAACGGTCAAGGACGGCTACAAGGCACAATATCGTCCAGCGTTTGGTAAATCCGACCACGCCGCCATCTTCCTCATGCCAAAATATAAACTAAGGCTGAAACAGGAAGTTCCGGTTCAGAGTGAGGTCACGCGCTGGACGGACCAATCGGTGGCCACGTTACAGGACGCACTCGATGACGCAGACTGGGACATGTTCAGAAACAGCTCTGATGATGACGTCAGCGTGTTTATGGAAGCGGTTGTGGGAATTATTGGGAAGCTAGTGGACGATACCGTGGAGAAAAAGACTATCAGAACGTTTCCCAACCAGAAGCCGTAAGTGGATAAAACCAACCGCGATGCTCTGAGATCTCGCACCGCTGCCTACAACACGGGACTTGCATCGGGGGACATGGAACCATACAAGGCTAACGTGCGGAAAGCGGTGAAAGAGGCGAAGCAGCGCTACGGGAGAAAACTAGAGTCACAGCTTCAACAGACTGACTCTAGGAGCCTGTGGCAGGGACTAAGGACAATAACGGACTATAAAGCACCAACAACCGGTATGACGAACGCGGACGCGACTCTGGCAGACGAGCTGAACACATTCTACGCTCGCTTCGAGGCTGCAGCTAAAGACGCTAGCGATGCTAATGCTAGCGGCGCTAATGTTAACGGTGCTAATGCTAGCGGCACTAACAGCTGCAGACAGGAAGACACTGCCAGCACCAGGAACGCGCTCATCATCTCCGAGCACGACTTGAGGAGAGCCTTCAAGAGAGTGAACACCAGGAAAGCAGCAGGACCAGACGGCATCTCAGGCCGTATTCTCAGAGCCTGCGCAGACCAGAGATATTCAACATCTCTTTATCTCACTCGGTGATCCCCACGTGCTTCAAAGAGTCCATCATTGTTCCTGTCCCGAAGAAACCACATCCTGCTTCCCTCAATGACTATCGCCCTGTATCCCTCACCTCAGTAGTGATGAAGTGCTTTGAACGCCTGGTCAGAGACTTCATCATTTCTTCACTACCCGACACACTGGACCCACTACAGTTTGCATACCGTCAGAACCGCTCCACAGACGATGCAATCTCCTCCACACATCACTTACTCACCTGGACACTAGGAAAGGGAATTATGTTAAAATGCTCTTCATCGACTACAGCTCTGCATTTAATACCATAATTCCCTCCACACTCACCACCAAGCCGGAGCACCTGGGACTCAGCTCATCTATTTGTCAGTGGATCTCCAATTTTCTGACTGGCAGACCACAGGCAGTAAGGATGGGCGGACATGTCTCAGCCTCCCTCACTCTCAGCACTGGAGCCCCCCAGGGTTGTGTTCTGAGCCCCCTGCTGTACTCTTTGTACACCCACGACTGCGTGGCCACTACCAACTCCACCTCCATCATCAAGTTTGCTGACGACACCGTCGTGGTCGGACTGATCACCAACAATGATGAGTCGGACTGCCTAGAGGAGATTGGAAATCTGGAGAGCTGGTGCCAGAGGAACAATCTCCTCCTGAACGTCAGCAAGACAAAGGAGCTGATAGTGGACTTTTGTACAAAGCAGGAGAGGAACTACCAGATCACCGTCATCAACAGGAGCCCAGTGGAGAGAGTGGACAGCTTCAGATACCTCGGTGTTCACATCACTCACCTGTCACATCAACCCCGTGGTGAAAAAAGCCCGGCAGCATCTGTACCACCTCAGACGCTTGAGAGACTTTAGACTGCCCTCCAAGGTGCTCAGGAACTTCTACTCCTGCACCATAGAGAGCATCCTGACGGGAAACATCACGACCTGGTTCGGGAACAGCACCATGCAGGACAGACGAGCTCTACAGAGGGCGGTGCGATCAGCTGAGCGCATCATCCGCACTGAGCTCCCTGACCTGCACTCGATCTACAGCAAGTGG
The DNA here is from genome assembly GCA_030522415.1 of Channallabes apus. Lineage (NCBI taxonomy): Eukaryota > Metazoa > Chordata > Actinopteri > Siluriformes > Clariidae > Channallabes > Channallabes apus. The sequence continues at coordinate 46,297,947 of CM060111.1, forward strand.
TGCTGGACCAAGTCCAGGAAGATCGTGAAGGACCTCAGTCACCCCAGTAATGGACTGTTCTCTTTGTTGCGGTCTGGGAAGCGATTCCGCTCCCTAAGGGCCAACACAGAGAGACTGAGGAGGAGCTTCATCCCCGCAGGCGATAAGGTCTCTCAATCACAATCACACCTCCACACAGGACTAATAACATCTTTTTAAGCTCACAACATTGACTGGACAATCATGGACACATTCATACACACTTGCACTAAATATTTATACATCTGGACAATTGCACATGTCACTTTCACTAGTCACCTTTTATGCATATTTGCACAACCACTGACACTTTAAATAATTAATATATATATTCCCCCCCCCCATATTTCTATATTTTGCAATATTTTATTATGCCCTTATTGTACTAGTTTATTTTACTAGTTATAAATTTATTTCTTTAGTATTTCCTTTTATTGATATTTATTTTATGTACAAGCTTTTATTTTCTTTTTAAGGTCACTGGCGGTCGTGTAAGCATTTCACTGCATATTATACTGTGTATGACTGTGTATGTGACAAATAAAATTTGAATTTGAATTTGTATACTAAAAATCCATATGAAAAAACTTACTTCTCACTGTTCTCAGGTCAAATATTTATATGCGATTAAAATGCGATTAATTTCGATTAATTAATTACAAAGCCTCTAATTAATTAGATAATTTTTTTAATCGAGTCCTGGCCCTAATATATATGCATAGAGCATTGTTCATGTTGTACTTTTGTAAAAATCCATTAATAAATGTTCAAATATAACAAATATATGAATATACAAAATTACCATAAATAAAATATGTAAAACACGCAGGCATATATTATAAAAAGAAATAGGTTTAAAAATAAATTATTATATTATTACAAAGCATCACACAGTAATGATTTAGCTCATGATTTAGCTGATATCAATATGAGAGACACATTTAATGTAATTTTTCTGTCACCTGTTTAATATTTTCACAGCAAAATTTAAACTATGCTTATAAAACTCAAGAAATATTTACATAATAAATTTACATAATAATAATAATAATAATAATAACGGTCTGATAAGTGTAAATAATATAATAAAATATCTGATCAAACTTGAAAGTTTAATCAATATTTTATAAAAATCATGATTCTTACCCTCAAAGTCGACACGTCCATCACCGTTCAGATCTATGTCTTTGAGGATGTCTTCCAGGTCTCGATGGCCCACCTGAAATACACCAGAAACATACTGTATTTCCCAAATCTCCAGCCCTGTTGTGCAGTATAAGCTCACACACACACACACACACACACACACACACCTGGTGGCCTAACAGTTTCCTCATAGCTTCCCTCAGCTCACTTGTGCTGATCTCTCCATCACCATTAGTGTCAAACTGCCACAAAGATGTAAGAAAAAGTTAAATTATATTAATTTGAGTTATGATGATTTGCTTTATATCACAATAAGAGTGTGTTTTTCCTCCTCACCTCCCTGAAGGCATTTCTGAGCTCCTTCACACCGATCATATCTGCTGTTTCTGCCAAAAGCTTCGGTCCCATCAGTCCCACAAAGTCATCAAAGTCCACATGACCTCCAACTAACACACGCACACACACACACACACACACACACATGAACTCCACAATCACATCAATATATGGATGATCTTCTATGCAAACACATAAATTCATACATTATCATTAAACTGCATCATTTACTCACACACATACACACACACAAGAAGACACTCACGGTTCATGTTGATCTGTTGGCTTAGTTCAATCAGCTCCATTTCAGTGGGCATGTAGCCCATCGTCCTCATACAGTTCCCCAGGTCTTTACAGCTGATAAAGCCGTCCTTATCTTTATCAAACTCTCTGAAGGCTTCACGGAGTTCTACACACACACACACACACACACACACACACACACACACACACACGAAGGAAAAATTTAAATATTCACTATAATTATACTTGCAATACTCACAATACTCATACACTCACCACTGACTATAATCACACACTCACTATAATCAATATAATCATACACTTAGTACTACATATAATCACACACTCAATAATCAATATAATCATACACTGAATATTCACTATAATAACACATGCAGTCCTCACTATAATCACACACTCACTATAACCACACACTTAATACTCACTATAATAACACACGCAGTCTTCACTATAATCACACACTCACTATAACCACACACTCAATACTCACTATAATCACACATTTAATCCTCACTATAATCACACACGCAGTCCTCACTATAATCACACACTCAATACTCACTATAATCACACAATCAGTATAATCACAAACTTAATCCTCACTATAATCATACACTCAATACTTCCTCACTACTCACTATAATGACACACTCACCACTCACAATAATCACAACCTCAATGCTCTATAATCACACACACACACACCACTCAGTATAATGACACACTCAATACTCACTATAATCACACACTCACTATAATCACACACTCACCACTCACTATAATCACACACTCACCACTCACTATAATCACACACTCACCACTCACTATAATCACACACACATTATAATAACAATCAATCCTCACTATAATCACACACTCACTATAATCACACACTCACCACTCACTATAATCACACACTCAATACTCACTATAATCATACACTTGATACTCACTATAATCATACACTCACCACTCACTATAATTACTCTCACTATAATCACACACTCACTATAACCACACACAATCCTCACTATAATCACACACTCACTATAATAACACACTTAATCCTCACTATAATCACACACTCATTATAACCACACACAATCCTCACTATAATCACACACAGACACTATAATAACACACTCACTATAACCACACACTTAATCCTCGAGGTTAGTTCACTCCTGACAGAATGACTGAGCCTTCCCCGGTAAACCCAGCGGATCATGCGCACCTCTGCGTAATCATACACTGAATATTCACTATAATAACACATGCAGTCCTCACTATAATCACACACTCACTATAACCACACACTTAATACTCACTATAATAACACACGCAGTCTTCACTATAATCACACACTCACTATAACCACACACTCAATACTCACTATAATCACACATTTAATCCTCACTATAATCACACACGGAGTCCTCACTATAATCACACACTCAATACTCACTATAATCACACAATCAGTATAATCACACACTTAATCCTCACTATAATCATACACTCAATACTTCCTCACTACTCACTATAATGACACACTCACCACTCACAATAATCACAACCTCAATGCTCTATAATCACACACACCACTCAGTATAATGACACACTCAATCCAAACTATATTCACACACTCACTATAATCACACACTCACCACTCACTATAATCACACACTCACCACTCACTATAATCACACACACATTATAATAACAATCAATCCTCACTATAATCACACACTCACTATAATCACCCACTCACCACTCACTATAATCACACACTCAATACTCACTATAATCATACACTTGATACTCACTATAATCATACACTCACCACTCACTATAATTATTCATTCATTCATTCATTTTCTATACCGCTTAATCCTGTGTTCAGGGTCGCGGGGGACCTGGAGCCTATCCCAGGAGACTTCGGGCACTAGGCGGGGTACACCCTGGACAGGGTGCCAATCCATCGCAGGGCACACACACATACACACACTCACACATCACTATAATTACTCTCACTATAATCACACACTCACTATAACCACACACAATCCTCACTATAATCACACACTCACTATAATAACACACTTAATCCTCACTATAATCACACACTCACTGTAACCACACACAATCCTCACTATAATCACACACACACACTATAATAACACACTCAATATAATAACACACTTAATCCTCACTATAATCACACACTCACTATAACCACACACAATCCTCACTATAATCACACACACACATTATAATAACACACTCAATACTCACTATAATCACACACACTGTCATGCACACTCAATCTGCGCCCGGCACTAGGACCCGGAAGTAAGGCGGGCGCCAAACCAGGAAGTATAAAAGAGGTAAACAAACGATGGCTTACTGCTCAGTCATTGAGTTCGGCCCATGTCGGTTTCGGTTGTCGTTTCAGCAAACCGTGAGTACTCACCATTTGATTTATCTGCTTTCTGCTATTCTGTGTGTATTTATAGGAAGCGGGTTAAATTTGTGTTTTTCCCTTGCGCCGCTTTTGTGAGAGTACTTAGATTAAAGTTGCGTGGTTATCCTTCCTACTCGCTTCTATCCGCGTTTGGGTTTACCATCCACGCTACATTGGGCTAACCGCTAAAGCTACGTCTTCTGGTCCCCGAGGTTAGTTCACTCCTGACAGAATGACTGAGCCTTCCCCGGTAAACCCAGCGGATCATGCGCACCTCTGCGACGTAACACCCCCCCCCCCCCCACTGACGTCTTCTTATCATCACCAGAAAAGTGGAACGGCACGGATGGGAAGTGCAGTGTGTTTCTGACAGCGCTCGATCTGGTGTTCGAGTTCAATTCCACCAAGTACTCCACCGATCAGCTACGCATTGCTCTTCTCGTCTCGTTGCTCAAAGGGCAGGCAGCTGAGTGGGCCACGGCAGTCCTCAAGGTAGACACGGACACCACCCACTCATACAATGAGTTCACCCATCAACTCAGGCTCACTTTCGAGCATCCAGCGGGCGAGGTGGAGACCGACACAAGACTCTACCACCTGAGGCAGGGAGGATTGTCCGTGAGTCGCTACACAGCTGAATTTCGTACCCTCGCCGTACAGACCACCTGGGGAGATGCAGCGCTCTGGACATCCTACTACGAGGGCCTGGCTTCTCGGATCAAGGACGAACTAGCCGCGTGAGAGCTTCCTGCTACATTGGAGGGCTTGATCCAACTCGCTCTCCGGATCGACCAGCGCCTTCTCTCTCGCCCGAAGCCAGCTCCTCGCACCCTGCCACCTGCACCCACCTTCACCGTCACCACCCCACGACCCGCAGACTCCTACACCACCTACACCTACACCACCCCTGGACATGTCGGTTCTCCACCTCCTGCCGTGGTTGACACAGGAGCCGGGGAACCCATGCAATTAGGATGCGCCTCCTTGACCGCTGCAGAACGGGAGAGACGGTATCGCGAAGGACTCTGCGCCTATTGCGGGTCAGCAACACATCACCGGGCAGCTTGCCCTCTCCGACCGGGAAACACACAGGCCCGGTGAGAGGTGAGAGACACTCGCCGGGTCACCTTCGTCTCTCCGCCATCACCGCCAACTCCTCCTGTCTCATGGTTCAGGTACACCTCCAGGTTGGCCACAAACGAGTCCGAAGTGCTGCATTCATCAACTCCGGGGCAGCAGGTAACTTCATTGACTCCTCTTACGCCAAAGAACTGGGGGTAAAACTCGAGGCGTTATCCCAGCCCGTTCGAATCACATCTGTCGACGGTCGCCCCCTATCCACCAGCCCAATCACCACCCAAACAGAATCCATCACCGTCTCCATCAATCAACACCAAGAACAGCTTCACTTTTACGTCACCTCCATCTCATCACCTCCCATCATCCTTGGACATCCCTGGCTGTTACAACATGACCCCATCATCTCCTGGACCCAGAACCGGATCCTCCAGTGGGGCGCGACCTGCAACGAACTATGCCTACGGGCAGCGGCTGGGACGTGCTCTAGGGAGTCCGAGGCCCCCGACGTCGACACCAACTCCATCCCAGAGCCGTATCGGGACCTGGCGGAGGTCTTTTGCAAGCGGCGAGCCACCCATCTTCCTCCGCATCGTCCCTACGATCTCGCCATTGACCTCCAACCCGGTACAGTTCCACCCTGCGGCCACCTCTACTCGCTTACATCTACAGAGACGCAGGCCATGGAGGAGTATGTGACCAACGCCCTTCGCCAAGGCACCATCAGGCCCTCCTCCTCACCTGCCGGCGCGGGGTTCTTCTTCGTGAAGAAGAGAGGCGGTGAACTTCGCCCTTGTGTCGACTATCGGGGGCTAAACAACATAACCATTATGCGTTATTCCTGTAGTGGACAGTCTGGGTGCCACAGGCGGAGATAATCAGCCCCCGACTCCGGCATTAGAGCCCTCACAGCGGGGCGAGTGGGTGACGACTCGGCGGCATACTCGTTCAGCCAAAGCTAACGCTAAGGCTAGCCCACCGGAGCACACCTCCTCTGCGCCTCACGTGTCCAACAGGTTTGCTCTCCTCAGTGCTGCACCCGCTGAGAAACCTGAAAGAGCTCTGGTTATAGGAGACTCTATACTGAGACACGTGACATTAGCTAGACCTTTAGGGGCGCCAGCGGTACTGGTTAGGCGTATCCCGGGAGCCAGACCACCGGACATAGAAGGTAATCTTAGGGCTCTAGGACAGCACAGGTTCTCTAAGATAGTGGTACATGCTGGAGCTAATGATATACGCCTTCGTCAGTCAGAGGTTAGTAAGAGTAACTTTACAGAGGTGTTTAAATTAGCGAAGGCGATGTCCGATGAAGTAATATGTACAACAAGAACTGGTATGTTTTAGATGCTGTCTTCCTCAGTCTCATTTGATCACTCAGGTTTGTTGACGGTGAGGTGATTGTTTGCTTTACATCTCAGGGAGCCCTCATGTTTGTGTTTCCTTCTGGCTCTCCCTTTTAGTTATGCTGTCATAGTTAGTCCTGCCGGAGTCCCTGCTTGCACTCTACAGTAAATATACATTCACATTAGACATTGTGACTGTGACCATACCTAATTGCAATCTCTCCTCCTCTTCTCTTCCTCCCCCTCTTTCTCTTTCCTCTCTCCCCCTGTCTCCCCCTTTCACTCTTTCTCTCTCTCTCTCTGTCGAGCTACACATGTGGTTCCTGAGCTGCCAGTGATCCAGACTCCCTCTGCCCTCCGGACCTGTCTGATCCATCCTGGTGCCCGGTTTCTGGTTGGAGGTCTCATCGCATGGATGCCCCGTGTGTCTCTTTAGGATGCGTCTGGTGTCTGGGGATGATTCTCTATACTTAGAAGATGGTTCTGGCCTCGACTGGTGTTGTCAGCTGTTTCTCTGAGGACTTGACAATTCGATAGTTCAGGACTGGAACTTTCTACAAGTCTATCTGAGTCTCGAATAACTACTGGACTCCATTTTACATCAAGTATTATAACATCAATTAACATCAACTATTATAGCTGAACCTAACACTTAACACTGTATAAATGCAGATCATTTCCTGCTATCTGTTTCACCCAGATGAGGATGGGTTCCCTGTCGAGTCTGGTTCCTCTCAAGGTTTCTTCCTATTACCGTCTCAGGGAGTTTTTCCTTGCCACTGTCGCCCTCGGGCTTGCTCGCCAGGGAATATCTGAACATTTTGATTCATACATATTCACATTCCATACAAACTTAAATAATTCTTTTGATTGTGTAAAGCTGTTTTGAGACAATGTCAATTGTTAAAAGCGCTATACAAATAAAACTGAATTGAATTGAATTGAATTAATATGCTCTGGTCCCATCCCAATGAGACGTGGCGACATAGCTTACAGCAGGTTATGGTCGCTGAACCGCTGGATGTCCAGGTGGTGCTCCAAAAATAATGTGGGCTTCATAGATAATTGGAAGACCTTTGAGGGCAAAGCTGGCCTGTTAGGGCGGGACGGTGTCCATCCCACTCGGGAAGGTGCTGCTCTCATTTCTTGTAGTATAGCTCATAGTCTCAGTAGAGGCCTAGTTAATCGGTGACAATCCAGAGCCCAGGCCAGGGAGCAGACAGACAGGCTAAACCAACCGTCTGCTAGCTGCATAGAGTCGTCACTCAGGGTTCACCTTATTGAGACTGTGTCTGTTCCCCGATCTAAGCAAAAATGTAGAAAGACTCAGAAAGTCTGTTTCAATAATCTAATCAGACCTCTGATCTGAAGCTAGGATTGTTAAATATTAGATCTCTCGCATCAAAAGCAGTTATTGTTAATGAAATTATAACAGATCAGGCGTTTAATATACTCTGTTTAACTGAAACATGGGTTAAACAGGACGAGTATGTAGCTCTAAATGAAGCTAGTCCTCCTGGATACAGCTACATACACCAGCCTCGGTTAACTGGTAGAGGAGAAGGCGTTGCAGTTATTCATAATGATAATCTGTCTATCGTACAAAAACATGGACACAAATTTAACTCATTTGAAATTCTCTATAGTAACATAAGTGTATTTAAGTATATTAAATCAGCTCAGTCGATTCCACTAATTATAATTTACAGACCTCCAGGGCCGTATTCTGAATTTCTTAGTGAATTTGCAGATTTCATCTCAGACCTGGTCGTTTCTGTAGACAAAGTGTTAATTGCTGGAGATTTTAACATTCATTTTGAGAATCCAGAAGACCCTCTGAGAACAGCATTTATATCCATACTGGACTCCGTAGGCGTAAATCAGTGTGTAGTAGGACCCACTCATAAAGCAGGTCACACTTTAGATTTAGTAATATTCTTCGGATTAATTATAAGAAATGTATTCACAATTCCACTGTCTGAAATTATCTCAGATCACTATCTTGTCTCCATTCAAGTGTGTCACAGTGATAATGTACGCACAGCACCGTGCTACCGTATTAAACGTACATTCACATCAACTACCACACAGAGTTTTATCAGTAATCTCCCAGAGTTACCAACTTCGATTAGGCCACCGTCTGACCCCACAGAACATGATTAGGCGACTGAATATTTAGAGTCGACACTTCGTTGTACCTTAGATAATGTAGCTCCAGCTAAAAGAAAAATTTTTAGAGATAAGAAACTCGCTCCCTGGTATAATGATCACACGCGCACTTTAAATCAGACTGCTCGGAAATTAGAGCGTAAATGGCGTCAAACTAAATTGTTGGTATTTCAAATAGCATGGAAAGAGAGCATCCTGAACTATAGGAAAGCTCTTAGTGTAGCTAGATCAACGTATCTCTCCACTCTTATAGAAGAAAATAAAAATAATCCTAGATTTTTATTTAATACCGTAGCCAAATTAACCAGAAATAAGACCACTACAGAAATCTCCACAACAACATCATGCAATAGTGAGGACTTCATGAACTTTTTTAATAATAAAATTGTAAATATCTGGCATAAAATTGAGGCTTTGAAACCAAACAATGTAATTGGTACAGATGTTAACCTAGCCATGTCAGATTCAAACCTAGAATACTTTACTCCTCTTGAAGAGAATGAACTAATTTCACTCATCTCTTCTGCAAATTCATCAACCTGTATATTAGATCCTATACCGACACATTTTCTTAAACAGATAGTACCAGTAATAACAGAACCGCTGTTGAGAATAATTAATTCCTCACTCAGCATTGTTTATGTTCCAAAATCTTTTAAAGTAGCAGTTATTAAACCAATAATTAAGAAACCTGACCTCGACCCCTGTCAGCTGTCCAATTACAGGCCAATATCAAACGTCCCCTTTATCTCTAAGATTCTGGAAAAGATAGTAGCGGAGCAGCTATGCTCATATCTACATAGAAATAGCATACATGAACTGTATCAGTCAGGATTTAGACCTCATCACAGCACAGAAACAGCACTCGTTAAAGTAGTAAATGACCTCCTATTGGCCTCTGATCAGGGTTGTGTAACTATGCTTGTATTACTCGACCTCAGTGCAGCTTTTGACACTATTGATCATGCTATTCTTCTTCACAGATTAGAAAATGTAGTAGGAATTAAGGGTACAGCCCTCTCCCGGCTCAGATCCTATTTGACCGATCGTTATCAGTATGTAGACTTAAATGGTGATTATTCTGCATGTTCTCTAGTGGAGTTTGGCGTTCCGCAGGGTTCAGTTTTAGGCCCACTGCTTTTTTCCCTTTACATGCTTCCTCTGGGCAACATAATCCGTAAGCATGGTATTAGTTTTCATTGTTATGCTGACGACACACAGCTATACGTCTCAACAAAACCTGATGAGAAAAAACATCTTACTAAAGTTGAGCAATGTGTGCAGGACATAAGAAATTGGATGCTAATTAACTTCCTTCTGCTTAATCCGGATAAGACAGAAGTTCTAGTCATAGGACCGCATACAGCTAGAAGTAAAATCTTAGATCACACCGTAACTTTAGATGGCCTTTCTGTTCCGTCAAGTGCAACAGTAAAAGACCTCGGCGTGATTATAGATTGCAGCCTTTCATTTGAAGCTCATGTAGATAATATCACCAGGATAGCATTCTTTCACCTCAGAAATATCGCCGAAATAAGAAATATATTGTCGCTAAACGATGCAGAAAAACTAGTTCATGCTTTTATCACTTCTAGGTTGGACTATTGTAATGCCTTACTGTCTGGTTGTTCAGTTAGGTGCATAAACAAGCTTCAGCTAGTCCAGAATGCAGCAGCGAGAGTCCTCACTAGAACCAGAAGATATGAGCACATCACCCCTATCCTATCTTCACTGCATTGGCTCCCTGTGAAATTTCGCATTGATTTTAAAATACTACTCTTGACATATAAGGCATTAAATGGTCTCGCCCCGCAGTATCTGAGCGAACTGCAAGTGTCTTACGACCCGCCACGCCTACTTCGGTCAAAGGATGCAGGCTGCTTATCAGTACCGCGTATTATGAAAACTACAGCTGGGGGCAGAGCTTTTTCTTACAAAGCCCCAAAATTATGGAATAGTCTTCCAAATAGTGTTCGGGACTCAGACACAGTCTCAGTGTTTAAGTCTACTGTAGGCTCAAAACCTATTTATTTAGCCAAGCATTTTTATAAATAGATTTGCCATAAGGTAAAGGAGCAGATCTGGGGGACTCATGGACTCGTAGAGTATTATGGTGAACTGGTATGTTTAGATGCTGTCTTCCTCAGTCTCATTTGATCACTCAGGTTTGTTGACGGTGAGGTGATTGTTTGCTTTACATCTCAGGGAGCCCTCATGTTTGTGTTTCCTTCTGGCTCTCCCTTTTAGTTATGCTGTCATAGTTAGTCCTGCCGGAGTCCCTGCTTGCACTCTACAGTAAATATACATTCACATTAGACATTGTGACTGTGACCATACCTAATTGCAATCTCTCCTCCTCTTCTCTTCCTCCCCCTCTTTCTCTTTCCTCTCTCCCCCTGTCTCCCCCTTTCACTCTTTCTCTCTCTCTCTCTCTCTCTGTCGAGCTACACATGTGGTTCCTGAGCTGCCAGTGATCCAGACTCCCTCTGCCCTCCGGACCTGTCTGATCCATCCTGGTGCCAGGTTTCTGGTTGGAGGTCTCATCGCATGGATGCCCCGTGTGTCTCTTTAGGATGCGCCTTTTGTCTGGGGATGATTCTATCTACTTAGAAGATGGTTCTGGCCCCGACTGGTGTTGTCAGCTGTTTCTCTGAGGACTTGACAATTCGATAGTTCAGGACTGGAACTTTCTACAAGTCTATCTGAGTCTCGAATAACTACTGGACTCCATTTTACATCAACTATTATAACATCAATTAACATCAACTATTATAGCTGAACCTAACACTGTATAAATGCAGATCATTTCCTGCTATCTGTTTCACCCAGATGAGGATGGGTTCCCTGTCGAGTCTGGTTCCTCTCAAGGTTTCTTCCTATTACCATCTCAGGGAGTTTTTCCTTGCCACTGTCGCCCTCGGGCTTGCTCACCAGGGAATATCTGAACATTTTATTCATACACATTCACATTCCATACAAACTTAAATAATTCTTTTGATTGTGTAAAGCTGTTTTGAGACAATGTCAATTGTTAAAAGCGCTATACAAATAAAACTGAATTGAATTGAATTGAATAACCATCAAAAACTGACACCCATTGCCTCTTACCAACTCAGCCCTGGACGCCCTCTCTGGCGCCGCCATCTTTACTAAGTTGGACCTCCGGAGCGCCTACAACTTGGTGCGCATCAGAGAGGGCGATGAGTGGAAGACGGCCTTTATCACCCCTACTGGACACTATGAGAATCTCGTCATCCCATTTGGACTGTGTAATGCCCCCGCCGCATTCCAACATCTCATTAACGACGTCCTTCGCGACATGTTCGGTCGGTGGGCATTCGCCTACCTGGATGACATTCTCATCTATTCACGCACCATGGAAGAACATACCCAGCACGTCAGGGCGGTTCTAAAGAGATTACTCGCCCATCAACTGTACTGTAAGTTGGAAAAGTGCGCTTTTCACGAGTGCTCCACCACGTTCCTGGGTTTTGTCATCTCGCCCCAGGGTGTGGCCATGGACCCGCAGAAACTAGAGGTTGTGCGTCATTGGCCCCTACCCAAGACCCTCAAGCAGCTTCAACGGTTTCTCGGGTTTGCGAATTTCTATCGTTGCTTTATCCGGGACTACAGTACAGTTGCCGCCCCCCTAACCGCTCTGACCCGTCCCTCATCTCTCCCTTTTCACCTCAACCCTGCAGCTGTCTCCGCTTTCCAGTCACTTTGTCACCGCTTCACCACGGCACCGATTCTCCGCCACCCAGATGCCAGTAAATCATTCGTTGTAGAGGTGGATGCTTCAGATGTGGGCGCTGGAGCTATCCTCTCGAACGAGGTCCAGATCAGAAACTACACCCATGTAGTTTCTTCTCCAGAAAATTTGATTCCACTCAGCAGCGATACGGGGTAGGGGACCACGAGCTGCTGGCCATAAAGTGGGCTCTGGAGGAGTGGCGTCACTGGCTCCAGGGCGCCAGCAAGCCATTCATAATCTGGACGGACCACCAAAACCTCATCACGATCAAAATCCTAAAACAGTTAAACCCACGACAGGCGCGGTGGGCACTATTTTTGAAAACTATGATTTCCACCTCTCATACCGCCCGGGGTCTAAGAACACAAAAGCGGACGCCCTCTCCCGACAGCTGGAGGTGGACATTCCCCGGGCGGATCCCACGTCTGTCCTTCCCTCTTCCAGGATCATCGCCCCACTCCAATTAGACCTGTAAGCGAGAGTTCGCCAGGCACAGGCTACCGAGACCGAACCGGCAGGTGTGCCACCTGGATGACTCTTTGTGCCCGAGGTGATGAGATCAGAAGTCCTCCAGTGGGGACACTCTTCACCGATTTCTGGACATCCGGGCACACGACGGACCCTCCAATTTCTCCAGACTTCTGGTGGCCGTCCATTACGAGGGACGTCCAAGAGTTCGTTCAGCCCAGTGTGCGCCAGGGCCAAGAACACCAATCAACTAGCCCCAGGTGAACTGCAGCCACTTCCAGTCCCTCGACGGCCCTGGACGCACATTGCCGTCGACTTCATCACGGGCCTGCTGGCCTCCGAAGGAAAGGACACCATCCTCACGATCGTCGATCGGTTCTCTAAAGCCGTGCATCTGGTGGCTCTCGCCGGACTCCCGTCAGCAAAAGAAACAGCAGAACTGATTTTAGAGCACATAGTCCGTCTGCATGGGTTCCCCAAGGACATCGTCTCGGACAGAGGGCCCCAGTTCACAGCCCGGTTCTGGAAGGCCTTCTGCCGTCTGATCGACTCCACCTGCAGTCTATCATCCGGATACCACCCACAGACTAATGGTCAGACGGAGCGGACCAACCAACAGCTGGAGCGCTATCTGAGATGTTTCATAGCAGATCGTCAGCGCTCCTGGGCACGCTACCTCATTTGGGCTGAACTATCACACAACCTCCACACCTCCTCTGCCACCAACCTAAGCCCATTTGAGGTATGCTACGGTTTCCAACCTTCGATGTTCAACCACCCAGAGCCGGAGGTTGATGTACCGTCCGCCCAACAGTTGGTCCGCAGATGTCGGCGGCTATGGATTACAACCAACCGGGCCATCCAACGTGCCAATGCCCGCTACACCCACCAACACCGCCGTCGACATCCTCCGGGACGACTGTACCACGTAGGTGACAAGGTATGGCTTTCCACTAAAAACCTCCACCTCCACACCGAGTCAAGAAAACTTTCACCCAGATTCATCGGACCATACCGCATCATCCACAGGATTAACCCTGTCACCTACCGGCTCCAGCTGCCTGTGGCGCTCCGGATCCACCCAGTATTCCACCTGTCCCAATTCAAGCCTTTCATCACCTCACCCAACTCAACATAAAGAGTTACAGTTTGAACAATGAGGGAACATATTGTACACCATGGTTATGATATCATGGTTTGAGAAGATCATAAACATGTGTGCAACAGTTATGGAGAGTGGAATGAGGGAGGTTATTATATACAGTGGTGTGAAAAACTATTTGCCCCCTTCCTGATTTCTTATTCTTCTGCATGTTTTGCACTTAAATGTTTCTGCTCATCAAAAACCGTTAACTATTAGTCAAAGATAACATAATTGAACACAAAATGCAGTTTTTAAATGAAGGTTTACGTTATTAAGGGAGAAAAAAAAACTCCAAATCTACATGGCCCTGTGTGAAAAAGTGATTGCCCCCCTTGTTAAAAAATAACTTAACTGTGGTTTATCACACCTGAGTTCAATTTCTGTAGTCACCCCCAGGCCTGATTACTGCCACACCTGTTTCAATCAAGAAATCACTTAAATAGGAGCTACCTGACACAGAGAAGTAGACCAAAAGCACCTCAAAAGCTAGACATCATGCCAAGATCCAAAGAAATTCAGGAACAAATGAGAACAAAAGTAATTGAGATCTATCAGTCTGGTAAAGATTATAAAGCCATTTCTAAAGCTTTGGGACTCCAGCAAACCACAGTGAGAGCCATTATCCACAAATGGCAAAAACATGGAACAGTGGTGAACCTTCCCAGGAGTGGCCGGCTGACCAAAATTACCCCAAGAGCGCAGAGACGACTCATCCAAGAGGCCACAAAAGACCCCAGGACAACATCTAAAGAACTGCAGGCCTCACTTGCCTCAATTAAGGTCAGTGTTCACGACTCCACCATAAGAAAGAGACTGGGCAAAAACGGCCTGCATGGCAGATTTCCAAGGCGAAAACCACTTTTAAGCAAAAAGAACATTAAGGCTCGTCTCAATTTTGCTAAAAAACATCTCAATGATTGCCAAGACTTTTGGGAAAATACCTTGTGGACCGACGAGACAAAAGTTGAACTTTTTGGAAGGTGCGTGTCCCGGTACATCTGGCGTAAAAGTAACACAGCATTTCAGAAAAAGAACATCATACCAACAGTAAAATATGGTGGTGGTAGTGTGATGGTCTGGGGTTGTTTTGCTGCTTCAGGATCTGGAAGGCTTGCTGTGATAGATGGAACCATGAATTCTACTGTCTACCAAAAAATCCTGAAGGAGAATGTCCGGCCATCTGTTCGTCAACTCAAGCTGAAGCGATCTTGGGGGCTGCAGCAGGACAATGACCCAAAACACACCAGCAAATCCACCTCTGAATGGCTGAAGAAAAACAAAATGAAGGCTTTGGAGTGGCCGAGTCAAAGTCCTGACCTGAATCCTATTGAGATGTTGTGGAATGACCTTAAAAAGGCGGTTCATGCTAGAAAACCCTCAAATAAAGCTGAATTACAACAATTCTGCAAAGATGAGCGGGCCAAAATTCCTCCAGAGTGCTGTAAAAGACTCGTTGCAAGTTATCGCAAACGCCTGATTGCAGTTATTGCTGCTAAGGGTGGCCCAACCAGTTATTAGGTTCAGGGGCAATTACTTTTTCACACAGGGCCATGTAGGTTTGGATTTTTTTTCTCCCTAAATAATAAAACCCCTCATTTAAAAACTGCATTTTGTGTTTACTTGTGTTATCTTTGACTAATAGTTAAATGTGTTTGATGATCAGAAACATTTTGTGTGACAAACATGCAAAAGAATAAGAAATCAGGAGGGGGGCAAATAGTTTTTCACACCACTGTATATGTGCAACAGTTATGAATAGTGCAATCCAGAGTGTTTACGTTTATGCACAGTAGTAAGTTAGAGCAATTATATCAATTGTATCAATAATAGGTAGTGCAATTCTATTTACAGTGTCTTTATAGTAGTATGTTACGAGTAGTGCAAAGCAAGTAGAGTTAGAGAGAGCAACAGTATTCAGTTCCTATGGTCAGGGTGAGAGCAGTCCTTTGTGATGTTGTGTGCTCTGCTGAGATGACGCTTCCTGTAAATGTTATACAATGTGTACAGCTCAATCTTTTTGAAGTTAAGCAGCAGGTTGTTCAAAGCATGCTCCTGTTCTGACAATAGGCAAAATAGAGGGAGAAAGCCATTTAGGCATGTTGCAGTGAAGTGTTTTGGTACTGGCACAATGGAGGTGGTCTTAAGGCAGGTGGGCACAATAGCTTGTGCTAGGGACAAGTTTAATAAGTCTCTTAGGACCCCTGCCAGCTTCCCAGCACATGCTCTGAGGATGCATCCGGGGATGCTGTCAGGCCCTGCAGCTTTCCGTGCATTGATCCTGTTCAGTACTGTGCTGATATCACTGGTGGAGAATGTGAGTGACTGGTATTCTGCAGGGAGCTCAGTTTTGATTGCTAGCTCCAGGTTATCCCTTTCAAAGTTGTGAAAGGAAATATCAGTGGACAGGGGAGAGGGTTTGATGGGCTTGTAGTCGCTAATGGCCTGGATGCTCCATCATATCTGCTGGGAATTGGAGTTGGAGAAGTGTTCCTCAATCCTCAGCTTGTAGCAGTGCTCAGCCACCTTAATGGCCTGCCTCACATTAGCCCTGGCTGTACTGTAAGCCTGTGCATCACCAGATCTGAAAAGGGCTTCTGATTTGGGTACATAGTGATCTGTTTGGGACACTGTCTGTCATGGTGTTAATATAGTCCAGTATGGAGAAAGTGCAGCTTTCAATGTCCAAATGGGAGCCACAGATCGTCTGAGTGGCAAACATGCTCCAGTCAGTATGTTGAAACTGGTGCTAAAGTACAGAATCTGTCCCTACTTACCACACCTTGACTGTCCTCACTGTTGGTTTCATGTGTTGGATGAGTGGGGAGAGAAACAAAGAGAGATGTTCCGATTGTCCCAGGTGGGAGAGGGAGGTAACCTTGTAAGTTCCAGGTGAGTAAAAACAGTTCAGGGTCTTATTTTCTCTGGTATAGACGGAAACATGCTCATGAAATCTAGTGAGGGTCTAAAGTGCGTAAAAAGGGTCCACACTTTTCAGGTTAGGTAAGCAGTGTGCCCTAGTGGTCCAAGGTCATCTGCCTTCATATGTGCCTGAAAAATAGCACTCTCCGGAAAGTTCTGTGAAAAGCATGATGTTAAAGTCCATAATCCTTTTTTGCTGGAGATTCGTAGTCGTAGCTCCTCCATTTTGTTGACCAGTGACCAAGTGATGCAGCATTAGCTTTCACTTAGCGCTTAGCCTGCCGTGCTTCCTCCACCTTAATCACACAACTCACTATAATAACACACTCACTACTAACTATAACTACAGTCAATATTCACTATAAACACAAAATAAATACTCACTAAAATCATAAACTCAGTATAATCACACACTCAAAGAATTCACACACTCACTATAATTACACACTATAATCACACACTCACCATAATCACACACTCACTATAATTACACACTATAATCACACA